>CM067167.1:36849175-36931787 GCA_034093135.1 Erigeron breviscapus
GGGGCGTAAGCTACGGTGGCAAGGGGCGTAAGCTACGGTGGCAAGGGGCGTAAGCTACGGTGGCAAGGGGCGTAAGCTACGGTGGCAAGGGGCGTAAGCTACGGTGGCAAGGGGCGTAAGCTACGGTGGCAAGGGGCGTAAGCTACGGTGGCAAGGGGCGTAAGCTACGGTGGCAAGGGGCGTAAGCTACGGTGGCAAGGGGCGTAAGCTACGGTGGCAAGGGGCGTAAGCTACGGTGGCAAGGGGCGTAAGCTACGGTGGCAAGGGGCGTAAGCTACGGTGGCAAGGGGCGTAAGCTACGGTGGCAAGGGGCGTAAGTACGGTGGCAAGGGGCGTAAGCTACGGTGGCAAGGGGCGTAAGGTACGGTGGCAAAAATACAACGGGCGTAAGCTACGGTGGCAAGGGGCGTAAGCTACGCTGGGCAAGTTTTGACTGGGCGTAAGTTACGCCCAATACTGGGCAGCTCAAGAACAGCAGCACCAGCAGCTGCAAGTCCGACCCAAAAACCCCCCAAAAACAACCCAAAACGATTTGTAAGCGTTTGTAACATAATTTGAAGCATCTTTAAGCATCGTTACACATAACCACACTTAACCCATACCATAAATCCGCCCATTAACATCAAAATCATACCGAATCGCCCCAACCCTAAACAAAACCCTAATTAGGTTTCCAAGTGCTATTCGACGTTAAATGGCTTCTAAGACTCTTATTCAATGTTACATAAGATAAGAAGTGAATTAGATTAAGACTCGGCGCGTAAAAAGGTCCCGAAAGTCAAACTAGGTCAAACAAGAAACATTTCAGAATACAACTGCCGTAACTTACGGTCGGTTTGGGCGTAAGTTACGGTGGCATATTTACAACTGGCGTAAGCTACGGTGGCAAGGGGCGTAAGCTACGCTGGGCAAGTGGCGTAAGGTACGGTGGCAAGGGGCGTAAGCTACGGGGCAAGTTTTGACTGGGCGTAAGACTCATGATTTAAAAAGGGGCGACGTTAGTTTTCAGACTCTTGAGATGGTAGCTCTAAGGACACTTGAGTTGACAATTTGCATGAAACCCTAAAATCCTACCGTTAGATATTTTTGCATCAGTAACCCTACTACATAATTAAGAATCATATTAACCGTTGCATTCAGATTTTATTCACTTTATTGCCAGGAACCTTAACGTCATAGAGCACAACGTACTTGAAGAGTTTGTCGCCTTCTAGGGTTAAGAGGTACACACGGGGTATTTGACCAAATTTGGTTAGTGAGTCGTTAAACACCCGAAATCTTTAAACATATAATTTCCAAAACACACGAACGAGCATAATTCAAGGGAGTAACGTTAGGATAAACGAGGTCATAGTCGGTTTTGATATCGAATAGTGCCATAACATCATAACCGTGAAGAGAAAGGTACCTTAACCAACGTTTGGATCATTTTGGCCTCCATTGCCATTTCCCGCAAAAGCTCGGCCACGAGGATGAACTTGATGGCCTTGTTGGCCACGGTTTTGGTTCGGCCCAGTAATTTGGAGTTGATTCGGATGGACCGCCACTTCAACTTGTTGACCAATCCATTGTGGACAATTATTCCGGTAGTGATCAGGGCTTCCACATTTAAAGCACGTACCCCATGGAAAGTTGCCTTGAGGATGAATGGTTTGAAGGGGTACTACATTCAATGGCGCCGCTTTCGGTGCTCTACAATTCTTGGACATGTGTCCAACTTGGTTGCAATTAAAACACGCCCTGCATTGAACGTTAGTGGGGTGGTGATTGTTGCATCTTTCACATAACGGATGAGGTCCTGCATAAGCTTTCTTCACCGGTCCCGTCGCCGCCATCACTCTGCCCCTAATAGCATCTTTGGGATCAAACCTTCCCATTTTCTTCACCCCACTCGATTCTCCCATTTCCTTTCTTTTGTTTGCTGAGGAGTTACTCAAGACACCGCTCCTCAACAAGTCTTCAGTCACACTACCGGCTCGGTTGACAGCATCGGCCAAAGAAGTAGGCATGTTAGCATTCACATAAGATCGGACCTGAGGGTTCAAGCCCAATACAAACTTCTCGATAGCTCGAGACTCGGAATCCACCAAGTGAGGAATGAGGGTTGACAACTCCTGAAATCGTCTTACATAGCTCTTGTAATCGGCTCCCTCCATGTTGAGATTAACAAACTCAATGGTCAAGTTTTGTAGTTCATAGGGAGGACAAAACTTTGCCTTCACTTTGTTCTTGAAATCGATCCATTCCAAGTTATAAGTCCGCCCCAAAGTTATCTCTTGGTTCCACCAACTCAAGGCGTCGCTTTTAAACATGCCGGATGCATAAGAAATCCGGTCGTCATATGTGCAATGACTTCTTTCAATCACTGCCTCGATCTCTTCAAACCACCTTATACACTCAGTGGGGCCACCTCTCCCATTAAACTCCGGTGCCCCACAGCTTTTGAAATCCTTGAATATACAACCCTGTCGGTATCCCCCGTATTGATTATACATGGGTATACGGTTATCAATTCTCACTGGTTCCTCTTCTTCGTTTTCTTCGTCCTGAGGTTGTGCATTTTCATTATTCACATTTTCTGGGGCTTCATTGTTTTGAGGCTCATTGTTTTGCCTAAGACTCGCCGTGACTTGAGCAATTATGGTCGGCATGATATTGGCGACCGTTTGAGCGATCACTTCAGCCAAGTTTGGCTCAGGAACTTCACCACGACCCCTTCCTTGGCCTCTACCACGACCCCTACCTCTACCTCCTTGTACCTCCGGTTGAGCTTCCGGTTGAGGTTCTTCCGGTTCAGTCCGATTGTTCGTTCCAGTTCTCCTTGGTCTCACCATCTCTATAAAGCAAGTGACACGTTGACCCGAGAGTTAGTCTCAAATGCTCACATGTTAGTCACACAAGTAGTCAATGCTCTCATACCGATACCACATACACATTTCATATCATTAAGCTACGGCAAAAGTGCTAGAATCCTATGAGATTGTTACTTAGCATATTATCATGTCAATTTCATTACAATCGTTCATTATTAATTCAAGTAATCATGCTCAATACATCATAAAATCAAACAATTAACACCAATGGGTTAAGTATAATCTGAATTCGATATGCTCTCTAGTCATTGACCAGGTATGTATACAGGGTGTACCAACGGCTAACCCTCCACCCAATCAACTTCCATTAAGCATATCGGTTCCCTATTATACACTAAGCCAAGCAACTAACACGAATGATTCAAAGTATAATCCGAATTCGATATGCCTTCTAGTTATTGATCGGGTATGTATACAGGGTGTACCAACGGCTAACCCTCCACCCAATCAACTTCCATTAAGCATATCGGTTCCTTATTATACTCTAAGCCATACATGCGCAATCCATGATGTCATTAACTTGTTATAATGTTGGGCGACCATAAAAGAGTTGATCGGGTTCTTTTAGGGTTGCCACAATATTATACTAAGTTAATAACATAACTTCATTTTGCTCTAAAGCATCCAACAAACATCAATCGGTAGCAACAATCCATATCAATCACATCCATTTCAATCAATGCACACATTAACCACATTGTACCCATTCCACATTTGTCACGTTGAATTCAAGCCATCACATAAGTGGTCTTAACTACGAACTCACAATATACACTTTCTAGGGTTCACAGAATTCACGTTGCATACAACTTTCCTAACCATGCATGCTATATGAAGAGTTTTAACTTAAGCCGTAGTCTAGGTCAAACCGCCTAATTCTCTACGACCACGCATGGGCCACCATTCTGTAACACCCCAAGCCGAGGCTCGGAATATCACGGAAATCACATAGCACCAGGTGGAATTACAATAGAACAAACTAAATGCAATTAGAGGATTCAGTGAATCCATACAAACGATAAACAAGTAACAAAACATAACGGAAGCAAGTAATCATCCAAGTTTACAAAGCGACATCAAAAGAAAGCTATCAATCCTAAATACAATGCAACATAAGGCAAATGGATCCTTGATCCATATAAGTCCAGTCCGGGTTCAACAGCAAGCAAACAATCAAACTCCACGCCCTGGATAACCTGGTTACCTGAAAAGTGTACTAAGCATAGTCAACACAAGGTTGGTGAGTTCGTAGTAATGGTCCATTAGAAACCATCGTCAACAATCATAATATACGAGTAGAGGCAAAACATGACTTACAGTGAGCCTCTATGAACAACACAACCATATCCACGACGAGATACACAAAACAAGTAAAACGCGAAATAACATTATACTCAAGTAATGTATATAATTATCAACTCAAAACAGGTATCATATCCTCTTCAGTGGGACTAATATACTCTTCAGTGGGATTTATCCTCTTCAGTGGGATTTATCCTCTTCAGTGGGATTGATATACAACATATCCTCTTCAGTGGGATTTATCCTCTTCAGTGGGATTTATCCTCTTCAGTGGGATTTATCCTCTTCAGTGGGATTTATCCTCTTCAGTGGGATTCATATACAAGATATCCTCTTCAGTGGGATTCATATACAATATATCCTCTTCAGTGGGATTTATCCTCTTCAGTGGGATTTATAAACAATATATCCTCTTCAGTGGGATTTATCCTCTTCAGTGGGATTGATATACAACATATCCTCTTTAGTGGGATATATACATCATATCCTCTTCAGTGGGATTTATAAACATCATATCCTCTTCAGTGGGATTGATATACAACATATCCTCTTCAGTGGGATTGATATACAACATATCCTTTCTTCAGTGGGATTCATATACAACATATCCTCTTCAGTGGGATTCATATACAACATATCCTCTTCAGTGGGATTTATCCTCTTCAGTGGGATTTATAAACATCATATCCTCTTCAGTGGGATTGATATACAATATATCCTCATCAGTGGGATTTATCCTCTTCAGTGGGATTTATCCTCTTCAGTGGGATTTATACACAACATCCATACATCACAAGTCCATAAATCATCAAACTAAAGTAAACTATACGCACATACATTTAGGAGGGTTCTACCTTCTTCGAATCCTAGATGCTTATATATAGGGTCACCCGCAGCCTTCCCACCACATCTACAATTCATTAAAGGTATCATCACCTTCCGTGTATGTACCACTATCCTAATCACAATATCAAACCATTATGAGTTCATAAGGGTAAGCAATTTCGTATAATAACTGAGTACGCGAATTATTAACGTCAGATCATGTGTCATACGTATGTGAGACCATAATGCATATCAAATGCGTATCAATAACGTCACCAATGCAACAATAACAGTATGTTTGAGTGTGCACCGCACAAGTCAAGTATAACAAAGCGTTCGACAAATACGAGCCAACAATCAATAATCGCAACGGGACACACTTGTCAACAGAGGGACAAGGCCGCATCGCAACGTACATAGTCAAATCCTCTATCAGTGGGATTTATGCACATCAGTGGGATTGATATACAACATATTCTCTTCAGTGGGATTCATATACAATATATCCTCTTCAGTGGGATTTATCCTCTTCAGTGGGATTGATATACAACATATTCTCTTCAGTGTGATTGATATACAATATATCCTATCCTCTTCAGTGGGATTGATATACAACATATCCTCTTCAGTGGGATTCATATACAACATATCCTCTTCAGTGGGATTTATACACAACATCCATACATCACAAGTCCATAAATCATCAAACTAAAGTAAACTATACGCACATACATTTAGGAGGGTTCTACCTTCTTCGAATCCTAGATGCTTATATATAGGGTCACCCGCAGCCTTCCCACCACATCTACAATTCATTAAAGGTATCATCACCTTCCGTGTATGTACCACTATCCTAATCACAATATCAAACCATTATGAGTTCATAAGGGTAAGCAATTTCGTATAATAACTGAGTACGCGAATTATTAACGTCAGATCATGTGTCATACGTATGTGAGACCATAATGCATATCAAATGCGTATCAATAACGTCACCAATGCAACAATAACAGTATGTTTGAGTGTGCACCGCACAAGTCAAGTATAACAAAGCGTTCGACAAATACGAGCCAACAATCAATAATCGCAACGGGACACACTTGTCAACAGAGGGACAAGGCCGCATCGCAACGTACATAGTCAAATCCTCTATCAGTGGGATTTATGCACAACATATGCATCAATCAAAATTAATCTCTGACCACAATTTAAACCAACTATAGGTACATATACTTCAGAGGATTTTACTTTCATCAGGTTCTAGATGCTTATATATAGGGTCACCCGCAGCCTTCCCACCACATCTACAATTCATTAAAGGTATCATCACCTTCCGTGTATGTACCACTATCCTAATCACAATATCAAACCATTATGAGTTCATAAGGGTAAGCAATTTCGTATAATAACTGAGTACGCGAATTATTAACGTCAGATCATGTGTCATACGTATGTGAGACCATAATGCATATCAAATGCGTATCAATAACGTCACCAATGCAACAATAACAGTATGTTTGAGTGTGCACCGCACAAGTCAAGCAAACAAACAAATAACACGTATATGTACACTTTTCAGCCCGAATCTCTATTGAGTAGGGAGCTACGAAACTCACCTGATCGGCAAAGAAGTTAAGTTTGATACAAAGTCAAGTTATTGTCGTACAATGTCCTTCTCGCGTCCAACACCTAAACGTCGATCATATACATTCACATCAACATACATATACACATATACGTAAATATCAATTATTCGGCAAAACCCTAATTAGGTTTCCAAGTGCTATTCGACGTTAAATGGCTTCTAAGACTCTTATTCAATGTTACATAAGATAAGAAGTGAATTAGATTAAGACTCGGCGCGTAAAAAGGTCCCGAAAGTCAAACTAGGTCAAACAAGAAACATTTCAGAATACAACTGCCGTAACTTACGGTCGGTTTGGGCGTAAGTTACGGTGGCATATTTACAACTGGCGTAAGCTACGGTGGCAAGGGGCGTAACCTACGGTCCTCTCTAAATGTCATTTTTGGCGTCTGGAGTGGCGTAAACAGAGACTTTTTGGGCGTAGGCGTAAGCTACGGCCAACCTAGGCGTAACCTACGGTCCTCTCTAAATGTCATTTTTGGCGTCTGGAGTGGCGTAAACAGAGACTTTTTGGGCGTAAGAGGCTTACGGCGTAAGCTACGGCCATCCTAGGCGTAACCTACGGTCCTCTCTAAATGTCATTTTTGGCGTCTGGAGTGGCGTAAACAGAGACTTTTTGGGCGTAAGAGGCTTACGGCGTAAGCTACGGCCATCCTAGGCGTAACCTACGGTCCTCTCTAAATGTCATTTTTGGCGTCTGGAGTGGCGTAAACAGAGACTTTTTGGGCGTAAGAGGCTTACGGCGTAAGCTACGGCCATCCTAGGCGTAACCTACGGTCCTCTCTAAATGTCATTTTTGGCGTCTGGAGTGGCGTAAACAGAGACTTTTTGGGCGTAAGAGGCTTACGGCGTAAGCTACGGCCATCCTAGGCGTAACCTACGGTCCTCTCTAAATGTCATTTTTGGCGTCTGGAGTGGCGTAAACAGAGACTTTTTGGGCGTAAGAGGCTTACGGCGTAAGCTACGGCCATCCTAGGCGTAACCTACGGTCCTCTCTAAATGTCATTTTTGGCGTCTGGAGTGGCGTAAACAGAGACTTTTTGGGCGTAAGAGGCTTACGGCGTAAGCTACGGCCATCCTAGGCGTAACCTACGGTCCTCTCTAAATGTCATTTTTGGCGTCTGGAGTGGCGTAAACAGAGACTTTTTGGGCGTAAGAGGCTTACGGCGTAAGCTACGGCCATCCTAGGCGTAACCTACGGTCCTCTCTAAATGTCATTTTTGGCGTCTGGAGTGGCGTAAACAGAGACTTTTTGGGCGTAAGAGGCTTACGGCGTAAGCTACGGCCATCCTAGGCGTAACCTACGGTCCTCTCTAAATGTCATTTTTGGCGTCTGGAGTGGCGTAAACAGAGACTTTTTGGGCGTAAGTAGGCTTAAACTGGCGTAAGCTACGGCCACTAGGCGTAAGCTACGCTGAGGGCGTAAGTTACGGTGGCATATTTACAACTGGCGTAAGCTACGGTGGCAAGGGGCGTAGTGGCAAGGGGCGTAAGCTACGCTGGGCAAGTTTTGACTGGGCGTAAGGTACGGTCAATAGGGGCGTAACCTACGGTCTCTCTAAATGTCATTTTTGGCGTCTGGAGTGAAGACGGTGATGATTCTCGAGTTAAACTAGTTCCAAAATGCCAAATGATGCTAGAGAAATGAAGAGAGGAGATGTTTGGTCTTGCTTTTTACTTAGAGAGAAAAGAGAAAGAAAGAAAAGAGAAGATAGAAAAATGAGAGGGGAAGGGAAGGATAAGGGGGGAGGATGGGTCATTGGTGGCTGGTGGGTCATGGATTACCCACGGGCCGACCCGCCTCTCTTCTCCCGCCAAAATACAATCGTTACACAATTAAACACCCATCAAAACATGTTATCGACTCGAAACACACAATGTCATTAAATTCACGAAACGACCCAAATAGTTTCCACATTGTCATTAAATCACCAAAACGACCCGACAACTTCATTTATCTAAATTGTTAGTCATTTTACACGTAAAGTCAACGAGTCAAAATTCACGGATGTTACGTTATTGATTGTTATGGAACGTTGTTGAACGTTATATGGAATCGTTGTTGTTGAACGTTGACTTATATTGAATTGTGATAATGTGAAACCTTATAGGTTTTCCTTGGATGTGATTAGTTCTCCTAATCCTCACTTATTGTTAACGGTTGTTATCCGACACGGTTATTCCTTGTTACTTGTCCCTACGAACTCACCAACTTTATGTTGACGTATTTTAGTACACTTTTCAGGTAATCAGGTTAATCAGAGACAAAATGGATGATTATGTGCTTGCATTGCTAAGATTGGACTTGCTTTGGACTTTCTGGATCCGTGATCCTTATTTCCCTTTAACGGGTTATGCTTAGGATCAACTACTATCATTTAAACATTTCCATTTAATATTGAGTGAGTGTGTATCTTTGATAGATGTGGATTATTGTATACATTTGAGTGAGTTTGTGGATTGTTTCAATCCTATGAATGCATATAGTTTGACTCTACATAATTCCCATGTCGTGCTGTGCTTTTCTAAGTGATACCCCATGATTCCGCCATGTTGGGGTGTTACAGAATGGTATCAGAGCCGTGGTTGTAGAGAGCTAGGTGGATTGACCTAGTCTATAGCCATTACACCCACATTTCATATTAGCATGCATGATAGGAAATTTTGTGTGCAACGTGAACTGTATGATGCATAAAAATGGTTTAAACTGAGTTCGTAGGTTACTCATAGAAAAGAATAAAGTTGACTAAGAACTATCGAAATGGAGATTTCTTTAATAAAAATTGAAGTCTTACAACCTTGAGATACACCGGCTCACCCATTTGAACAAACTCTAAGAGAGGTATAAGTCGGAGTGCGCTAGCCTCCAAAAAGGGCGGGTTTTTAATTGCGTCCTTCGCAAACCTTTGCCCTTGCGCTTCTTTGTGCGTTCAAATGGAGCTACCGAGCTCTCTTGTGTTACTAAGACTATAAAAATAAGATCTAGAATACATGCTTATTAAGGTCTTAGATACTTATAATCTATAATTGTAGACCAAAGAATTATTATGAACTATAGACTAAGTTCAAATTTATAGCTATGATTGATTGATAGGATGAGACAAGAATTTTTGGAAACTATGGTAGTTAAATGAGTAAAATACTATGAAATGATTATGTGATCTAGTGCGAACGAATGATTGGAAATACTATTAATATGAATATTGAGATTAATTTAGTAATAATTAACTTGTGTTCAAGGAGATGGCTAGAACAAGAACAAATATAATGGTCATGAGAAGTTAAGTAATTAAAGGATTATATGAGTTCTTCTGTATAGATGATATCAGTAGAGTAAAGTCCCTCAGATTTCATTGTTAGTAGACTTTATACTTTGGAGTAAAATATATTATTTCACTACGATGTCTGCTTATATAACGTAAGCAATGATGTCAGAGAACAATAATTTTTCAAAATGGCCGACAACAAATAAGATATTTGGATCTTGATGGAGCAAGATAAAGTAGGATGGCTTTATCAGACTATTTTGATATAAGTAATAATAAAAGTGTTAACTACAAACAAATTATATATAAATTTCGCAATAAAGAAAAGAGGGAAATAGACATACGAAAATCACTAACTGTTTATGTAATCCTACTTTATAGTTTGAGTAGCCAAATTCCTGAATCTAAGAAGATCACACAATTATCTATTCAATGCATACTTGTTAGTCTCCATGTTTAACCCAATGATCTTTCAAGTCAATTGGACAATCGAGATCGTACCCTGCTAACAATAATTTCTCTATGACCTTTGAGAATGTACTACAACCCATTCTTCTCCCTGGCAACCTTACAATACGACTTGGCCCGACATATGTTGGCAACGGATACATGGAAAGAGAAGTTGTACAACAAATGGAGGTCCATCCCTCTGTACTCCACCCGCGACAGGTCCTAGGTATCCCTGTGCATGAGCATATCGGTGTTGGCATCTCTGATATGTTCATTTCTTCTCCAAATACTACCAAAGTAGTATTAGGTTTCACAAACTGGTAAGACCTTTTCGACCTTACATTTCTTTGGGCTTTCGAGGACGATACTTTTGCGGACTTTTTCTTACGACTATAAAGCTTGCAAATATAAGCCCATGAGTCTTCTACGTGCTTCTCAAACTCTGGTCCATGATTCATTATCGTATCAACCGGTTCCACCCTGTTTGAGGTTGAGACCTCATAATATGTGTCACTAATTGGATTGGGGTATAGTGTGGGCAAGTCTGACATTGGACGTTTTCCTGGTGCCCTGTTACCCTCCTCGGAAGATTCTGGTTGGAATGATGGTTCCGGTTGGAATGTTGATTTCAACTGGAATGTTACTTCTGGTGTATCGAAAGAGAAGTTTTGATATAAAGGGTTCATTGGGATTGGAGATGAAACTCCATGATGTACTGCATCAACAAGAGTTGGGAACGATGCACTGACATTTTTTGTTGGGGGTTCTAGCTGTGATGTTGGTACAGTATTTTGGAGAAGCCAGTCTTGGCAAAAATCATCGATTGATGTTCCCCATTCACTAGTACCAATCATCTGGTTTTGCCATGCGTCCATGATTATATTGAGTTCTTCTTATCTACAATAAGTTTTGGTCAGACAATTGACATAACAAATACATAAGAAACATTATCAACAATATTATTCTGATTTAAAAAAAAAAAACACATTCTGGACAACTTAAGATTTGATTTATAAAAATTTATAACAGATTCCAAATATTTCTATAAAATCCCTCTTGATTTCAAGAATTAGGAGTTCTGTCAGAACTCGACCCTGACATGTTACTTCCCCCAGCAGCATCTCTTTTTCTTCTCTTAAGAGGTGGAATATTGGGATTTTCTTCTTCTTCTTCAGATGACATGGCGAAAATGGACTTCTCCCTTTGAGAGAGATTATCTTCTTCTTGCTGAGCTAAGGCTCTTGCAAACTTTTCATCTTCTTTTATTTGACGATTCACAAGGATAGATTCCTCCTCTGTTAAAAATTGAGATAAAATTCTTGCTAGCTTTTCATCTTCAGAAGTTTGCTTCTCAAAAAGGTGGACATCTTCGTCTACCATCACCTTGTAGTCTTCATATGAGATACCTAACATCACGGCCTCCTGCTTAATCCTTTTGACCCTATTTGTTTCAAGATCTTCAAGATCCTCTTGAGTCATTGGCCTTTTGCCTTTTGGATCGCTCGAAGAGGCACCGAAATTTTTCATTATCTTATGATAAATCGGTGGAACAATATTGTTAATTAAGCGAATATGAATTAAAAGATAAAAGTTTTTATATAAACATATAAATAGATAGTATATTATCCAAGATGAGAAAGAAAGAGCACAAAAATGTAGCTTACCAAAAAGTAAATCGGAGATTTGTTAGAACACAAGCTGACTGTGAACGGAATAGCTAAGGACAAATTAGCAGATGAAGAACAAAGTGAATAAAAGAGATAGAGAAAGAATATTTAGTGTGCATTCTTCCTTAAGAAAACGCGTTTCTATTATAGAGGATGAAAAGGGAAATGTAACCTGAAAGAACGGACAGGTGTCCATAAACTACAGAAATTTTAATCATTGCTACGGTAATTAGTAATTACCGAATTATATTTTTTTCTAAAAGATAAAATTTCTAAACTTTATCATCCCTTTAACCAAGGTTGAAAAGAGCTGAACAGTTTACTCAAAAGCGTATACTATGTCGAGAAAATCCTCAACTTAATTAATAGCTTAATGAATAGACTGTCTTCCACACATCAATATTTTTCTTCACTGCTTCTTTTTCAAGAACCATATCAATTGCTAATTCATCTTTTTGAACCCTAGATGAATTTTTGATCCAAACTATTGTTTCAGGAGTGATCTAGGTAATATTTGTTTCTTTGACCCGTGGATCACCTTTAATGATTGAATTTAAGAATATGAGACAAATGTTATCAACAAAAATATGTCGACTTTTCCAACTGGATAACAGTAGTGTCTTGGTAAAAGAACTTCAAATTTGAAAATAAGAATTATTTGAAAGGCTAAAATTATGATGGGAGATCAACGATTAAAATAGACAAATGAACTTGGTATAAAAATCTATCAAGACAAATATGGGAAATTCTTTTAACTGGGGAATTTCCCTAATTGACAACAATCCCCAAAAGAGATCGAAGAAAGTTGTATTTCATTATTCGTACAATACAAGTGAAACTTGTTACATTATTTAAGCAGAAATACAACAATTAGGGATACAACATATTTAAAAACCATACAAAGAAACCCAGGTGGTGACAAACAGTAAGGGAACCACGCCAAGAACGAACGCGACTAACCACTGAATAGCCTCATCCAATGGAAGTTGAGCCACAGTAATTAACCACACTATGATAATAATGTAGATTACGATTAGGAAAGGATTCAACATTTTCGATATTAGGTTTCGGGTTTTGGTTAGATTCTGAAGGAAGGAAAATGTTAAGTTGATATGGCATGGAGAAAAGTATGCTAAGGTATTATTATATAGTCTAAAAAGGAGCCGTTTCTAACGTTCAAATATGGAAGATAAAGTGAATTTGAATTTTGTATAGTGTTTTAATCAGACTTACCTGTGTACGGACAGATCATCTATACCATAGATGTGTAAGTAGTCTATACTATATGTGTACAACTATTGATTTCTTCATGAGTACAAGTTGTAGGATGTTATACATGCTAATTATAAATGCTAATCGTGTTGAGGATTGTGTGCAAGTTCATCCTACTCTGTTGAGAGTAGAAGGCATCAATTAGGGATGCACCTTGTATCTTTCTGTTAATTATGTGTGATTGTCTAATGTAGAATAGATACTTAGATGCCATGTCCTCTAATATCGATTTATTGTCATTGAGATAAAACGTAAATCAAGTTAAGTATAATTTTATTCGATACAATCTAGATTTCGAGGGCGAAATCCTTTTAACTGGGGAATTTCCCTAATTGACAACAATCCCCAAAAGAGATCGAAGAAAGTTGTATTTCATTATTCGTACAATACAAGTGAAACTTGTTACATTATTTAAGCAGAAATACAACAATTAGGGATACAACATATTTAAAAACCATACAAAGAAACCCAGGTGGTGACAAACAGTAAGGGAACCACGCCAAGAACGAACGCGACTAACCACTGAATAGCCTCATCCAATGGAAGTTGAGCCACGGTAATTAACCACACTATGATAATAATGTAGATTACGATTAGGAAAGGATTCAACATTTTCGATATTAGGTTTCGGGTTTTGGTTAGATTCTGAAGGAAGGAAAATGTTAAGTTGATATGGCATGGAGAAAAGTATGCTAAGGTATTATTATATAGTCTAAAAAGGAGCCGTTTCTAACGTTCAAATATGGAAGATAAAGTGAATTTGAATTTTGTATAGTGTTTTAATCAGACTTACCTGTGTACGGACAGATCATCTATACCATAGATGTGTAAGTAGTCTATACTATATGTGTACAACTATTGATTTCTTCATGAGTACAAGTTGTAGGATGTTATACATGCTAATTATAAATGCTAATCGTGTTGAGGATTGTGTGCAAGTTCATCCTACTCTGTTGAGAGTAGAAGGCATCAATTAGGGATGCACCTTGTATCTTTCTGTTAATTATGTGTGATTGTCTAATGTAGAATAGATACTTAGATGCCATGTCCTCTAATATCGATTTATTGTCATTGAGATAAAACGTAAATCAAGTTAAGTATAATTTTATTCGATACAATCTAGATTTCGAGGGCGAAATCCTTTTAACTGGGGAATTTCCCTAATGACAACAATCCCCAAAAGAGATCGAAGAAAGTTGTATTTCATTATTCGTACAATACAAGTGAAACTTGTTACATTATTTAAGCAGAAATACAACAATTAGGGATACAACATATTTAAAAACCATACAAAGAAACCCAGGTGGTGACAAACAGTAAGGGAACCACGCCAAGAACGAACGCGACTAACCACTGAATAGCCTCATCCAATGGAAGTTGAGCCACGGTAATTAACCACACTATGATAATAATGTAGATTACGATTAGGAAAGGATTCAACATTTTCGATATTAGGTTTCGGGTTTTGGTTAGATTCTGAAGGAAGGAAAATGTTAAGTTGATATGGCATGGAGAAAAGTATGCTAAGGTATTATTATATAGTCTAAAAAGGAGCCGTTTCTAACGTTCAAATATGGAAGATAAAGTGAATTTGAATTTTGTATAGTGTTTTAATCAGACTTACCTGTGTACGGACAGATCATCTATACCATAGATGTGTAAGTAGTCTATACTATATGTGTACAACTATTGATTTCTTCATGAGTACAAGTTGTAGGATGTTATACATGCTAATTATAAATGCTAATCGTGTTGAGGATTGTGTGCAAGTTCATCCTACTCTGTTGAGAGTAGAAGGCATCAATTAGGGATGCACCTTGTATCTTTCTGTTAATTATGTGTGATTGTCTAATGTAGAATAGATACTTAGATGCCATGTCCTCTAATATCGATTTATTGTCATTGAGATAAAACGTAAATCAAGTTAAGTATAATTTTATTCGATACAATCTAGATTTCGAGGGCGAAATCCTTTTAACTGGGGAATAATGTAACATTCATGATTTTTACCGTTTGACTGTGCATGTAACTATTTCAATAAACGGAAATTTGGACATAATTGTGTACATTTATCTGTAAATTGGGCCAATTATAATATCATATTTGAACTTCTAGAATTAGGGCCATATTAGCAGACTATGAAATTGGCCCAGTACATGTTATGGAAATTATATGATAGATGATAATTGAGTAACTGTGGTAACAGGAAAAACGTATATACGAAACCTTAAGTATAATGTACGGTTCCAACAGTGTCGGTGGAACAGTGTCAGTGAAACAGTGTCGGTGGAACAGTGTCGGTGGCAGATGAACAGTGTCGGTGGAACAGTGTCGGTGAAACAGTGTCGGTGGAACAGTGTCGGTGGCTAGATGATAATTCCATTAATAGGACAAAAACCGACACAACCTTTATATTATATGAAATGATTTATCCATATTATGGATTTATAATAATTTATAAAAGTTGTACGCTCGTGAATATTTTGTTTGTGTTATTAATTTCGGAATCAATTAACTAGCTAGATATATTGTACATACTAGTAAAATAAATATGCAATTGTGTACTTAAATTAGATAACTAATAAATATATAAATACATGTAATTGATTTATAACCACATAGATAAAAGTAATTATACTTATATAAACTAGTTACTACACTTAATTACACAAATAATAATCAAGAATCAAAGTTTAGAGTCAACCAAAGTCAATTAGTCAAGTCAAGTTTGTGTTCTTGACATAAACCCCACACAAACTAACCAAGACTTGGATTATAGCTTGTAATCATGCAATGAACATGTTCCTACTGAATTCTAGTTTGTTTTAAGGCCAAAGTTTCAGCCATTACACTCAAGGATGAGTTGTAAACACATGATGAACACCTCATGGCCAAGATGTGTGTTCTTGGCACTTAGTTGCAACTCTTGGGCTATATAAGCAAGCATTTGATGATCATTCTATCATCCATCTCTGCTCTTTTCTCTCTCTTTCAAATTCATAACACAAAACAATCAAGTCCATAAAGTCTTGGGTTCATCACTTGAAGTTTCAAGTTGAATTTAAGGACTCTATAGGACTGAAATTTTCAGTCATCTTGCAAACATCATAGAAGATTCATCTGGACGAACTAGGAGACGAATCTTATATTTTTGGAAAGGTCCAAGTGTCAGTAAAATTTGATAAGAACGAAGTTTCTTCTGGTTTTGCTCAGAAGAGTGCTAAAAACGACGATTTTCAGAACTGGTCTAATTTCTGACGAGGCTACAGGTTTGTTTTTGTAAAAATCATAACTCTTTTATTAAAGCTCTTCAAGAGCCAAACCTTACATTTTTGAAAAGGCCTTTGAGTTCCCAACAAATGTCTAGAACTAAGTTTTGTTGTATCTGGTCTTCCTGACTTCCCAAAGTCGTTGTCAAGTAGATAGCGCAAAGCTGGGAACATGCTAAAATTTCCTTATTTTGCACTTAGGCTTTGTGGTAGCTTAAAAGTTGATCTTATACTTGTTCTAGGTACCCGGTAGTACATTTTGAGCATAGTAAAGTACTTTGCAAAGTGTTTTGAGCTGTACTAAGATTAACTTGTCACGAGGATTATCTGCTATTCTGATTTGCCACTACAACTAAGGTGAGTTTCGTAAACCCTCCCTACTCAATTGAGATTCAGGCTGAAAAGTGTACATGCTTGTTGATTGATTGTTTGTTTAATGTATTGACTTGTTGCTCGGTTAACTTTGACTTCGTTATGAATACTTGTTGTGCTTTAGATAGTTGTACATACATGGAAGATAATTATACTTTTTATGAATAGTAGATGTGGTGGGAAGGCTGCGGGTGACCCTATATATAAGCATCGATGATTCCTTTAAAGTAGAATTATAAGAAGTGTATGTGCATCGTATTTGTTGGTTGATTCACTTGTTATGATATGAACCGAGATGTTAATTGTTTAACTGTTGATTGTTGATTTGATTGATTGTTTGTTTAATGTATTGACTTGTTGCTCGGTTAACTTTGACTTCGTTATGAATACATGTTTGTTTTTGTAAAAATCATAACTCTTTTATTAAAGCTCTTCAAGAGCCAAACCTTACATTTTTGAAAAGGCCTTTGAGTTCCCAACAAATGTCTAGAACTAAGTTTTGTTGTATCTGGTCTTCCTGACTTCCCAAAGTCGTTGTCAAGTAGATAGCGCAAAGCTGGGAACATGCTAAAATTTCCTTATTTTGCACTTAGGCTTTGTGGTAGCTTAAAAGTTGATCTTATACTTGTTCTAGGTACCCGGTAGTACATTTTGAGCATAGTAAAGTACTTTGCAAAGTGTTTTGAGCTGTACTAAGATTAACTTGTCACGAGGATTATCTGCTATTCTGATTTGCCACTACAACTAAGGTGAGTTTCGTAAACCCTCCCTACTCAATTGAGATTCGCTGAAAAGTGTACTAAGCATAGTCAACACAAGGTTGGTGAGTTCGTAGTAATGGTCCATTAGAAACCATCGTCAACGTTGATTCACTTGTTATGATATGAACCGAGATGTTAATTGTTTAACTGTTGATTGTTGATTTGATTGATTGTATGATTGAATTGTTGATGTGGACATGTTAGCGCATTATTCATTATATAAGTCGCACCGTTAGCGCATTATTCATTATATAAGTCGCACCGTTAGCGCATTATTCATTATATAAGTCGCACCGTTAGCGCATTATTCATTATATAAGTCGCACCGTTAGCGCATTGTTAATTATTAACTATGTAAGCCGCACCGTTGTTGAAAGTTATTGATTGTTATGGAACGTTGTTGAACGTTATATGGAATCGTTGTTGTTGAACGTTGACTTATATTGAATTGTTGTTGTTGAACGTTATATGGAATCGTTGTTGTTGAACGTTATATGGAATCGTTGTTGTTGAACGTTATATGGAATCGTTGTTGTTGAACGTTATATGGAATCGTTGTTGTTGAACGTTATATGGAATCGTTGTTGTTGAACGTTATATGGAACGTTGTTGTTGAACGTTATATGGAATCGTTGTTGTTGAACGTTATATGGAATCGTTGTTGTTGAACGTTATATGGAATCGTTGTTGTTGAACGTTATATGGAATCGTTGTTGTTGAACGTTATATGGAATCGTTGTTATTGATTGTTATGGAACGTGTTGTTGAACGTTATATGGAATCGTTGTTGTTGAACGTTGACTTATATTGAATTGTGATAATGTGAAACCTTATAGGTTTTCCTTGGATGTGATTAGTTCTCCTAATCCTCACTTATTGTTAACGGTTGTTATCCGACACGGTTATTCCTTGTTACTTGTCCCTACGAACTCACTAACTTTATGTTGACGTATTTTAGTACACTTTTCAGGTAATCAGGTTAATCAGAGACAAAATGGATGATTATGTGCTTGCATTGCTAAGATTGGACTTGCTTTGGACTTTCTGGATCCGTGATCCTTATTTCCCTTTAACGGGTTATGCTTAGGATCAACTACTATCATTTAAACATTTCCATTTAATATTGAGTGAGTGTGTATCTTTGATAGATGTGGATTATTGTATACATTTTGAGCATAGTAAAGTACTTTGCAAAGTGTTTTGAGCTGTACTAAGATTAACTTGTCACGAGGATTATCTGCTATTCTGATTTGCCACTACAACTAAGGTGAGTTTCGTAAACCCTCCCTACTCAATTGAGATTCGCTGAAAAGTGTACTAAGCATAGTCAACACAAGGTTGGTGAGTTCGTAGTAATGGTCCATTAGAAACCATCGTCAACGTTGATTCACTTGTTATGATATGAACCGAGATGTTAATTGTTTAACTGTTGATTGTTGATTTGATTGATTGTATGATTGAATTGTTGATGTGGACATGTTAGCGCATTATTCATTATATAAGTCGCACCGTTAGCGCATTATTCATTATATAAGTCGCACCGTTAGCGCATTATTCATTATATAAGTCGCACCGTTAGCGCATTGTTAATTATTAACTATGTAAGCCGCACCGTTGTTGAATGTTATTGATTGTTATGGAACGTTGTTGAGTTATGTAACACCCCAAGCCGAGGCTCGGAATATCACGGAAATCACATAGCACCAGGTGGAATTACAATAGAACAAACTAAATGCAATTAGAGGATTCAGTGAATCCATACAAACGATAAACAAGTAACAAAACATAACGGAAGCAAGTAATCATCCAAGTTTACAAAGCGACATCAAAAGAAAGCTATCAATCCTAAATACAATGCAACATAAGGCAAATGGATCCTTGATCCATATAAGTCCAGTCCGGGTTCAACAGCACGCAAACAAATCAAACTCCACGCCCTGGATAACCTGGTTACCTGAAAAGTGTACTAAGCATAGTCAACACAAGGTTGGTGAGTTCGTAGTAATGGTCCATTAGAAACCATCGTCAACGTTGATTCACTTGTTATGATATGAACCGAGATGTTAATTGTTTAACTGTTGATTGTTGATTTGATTGATTGTATGATTGAATTGTTGATGTGGACATGTTAGCGCATTATTCATTATATAAGTCGCACCGTTAGCGCATTATTCATTATATAAGTCGCACCGTTAGCGCATTATTCATTATATAAGTCGCACCGTTAGCGCATTATTCATTATATAAGTCGCACCGTTAGCGCATTATTCATTATATAAGTCGCACCGTTAGCGCATTATTCATTATATAAGTCGCACCGTTAGCGCATTATTCATTATATAAGTCGCACCGTTAGCGCATTATTCATTATATAAGTCGCACCGTTAGCGCATTATTCATTATATAAGTCGCACCGTTAGCGCATTATTCATTATATAAGTCGCACCGTTAGCGCATTATTCATTATATAAGTCGCACCGTTAGCGCATTATTCATTATATAAGTCGCACCGTTAGCGCATTATTCATTATATAAGTCGCACCGTTAGCGCATTATTCATTATATAAGTCGCACCGTTAGCGCATTATTCATTATATAAGTCGCACCGTTAGCGCATTATTCATTATATAAGTCGCACCGTTAGCGCATTATTCATTATATAAGTCGCACCGTTAGCGCATTATTCATTATATAAGTCGCACCGTTAGCGCATTATTCATTATATAAGTCGCACCGTTAGCGCATTATTCATTATATAAGTCGCACCGTTAGCGCATTATTCATTATATAAGTCGCACCGTTAGCGCATTATTCATTATATAAGTCGCACCGTTAGCGCATTATTCATTATATAAGTCGCACCGTTAGCGCATTATTCATTATATAAGTCGCACCGTTAGCGCATTATTCATTATATAAGTCGCACCGTTAGCGCATTATTCATTATATAAGTCGCACCGTTAGCGCATTATTCATTATATAAGTCGCACCGTTAGCGCATTATTCATTATATAAGTCGCACCGTTAGCGCATTATTCATTATATAAGTCGCACCGTTAGCGCATTATTCATTATATAAGTCGCACCGTTAGCGCATTATTCATTATATAAGTCGCACCGTTAGCGCATTATTCATTATATAAGTCGCACCGTTAGCGCATTATTCATTATATAAGTCGCACCGTTAGCGCATTATTCATTATATAAGTCGCACCGTTAGCGCATTATTCATTATATAAGTCGCACCGTTAGCGCATTATTCATTATATAAGTCGCACCGTTAGCGCATTATTCATTATATAAGTCGCACCGTTAGCGCATTATTCATTATATAAGTCGCACCGTTAGCGCATTATTCATTATATAAGTCGCACCGTTAGCGCATTATTCATTATATAAGTCGCACCGTTAGCGCATTATTCATTATATAAGTCGCACCGTTAGCGCATTATTCATTATATAAGTCGCACCGTTAGCGCATTATTCATTATATAAGTCGCACCGTTAGCGCATTATTCATTATATAAGTCGCACCGTTAGCGCATTATTCATTATATAAGTCGCACCGTTAGCGCATTATTCATTATATAAGTCGCACCGTTAGCGCATTATTCATTATATAAGTCGCACCGTTAGCGCATTATTCATTATATAAGTCGCACCGTTAGCGCATTATTCATTATATAAGTCGCACCGTTAGCGCATTATTCATTATATAAGTCGCACCGTTAGCGCATTATTCATTATATAAGTCGCACCGTTAGCGCATTATTCATTATATAAGTCGCACCGTTAGCGCATTATTCATTATATAAGTCGCACCGTTAGCGCATTATTCATTATATAAGTCGCACCGTTAGCGCATTATTCATTATATAAGTCGCACCGTTAGCGCATTATTCATTATATAAGTCGCACCGTTAGCGCATTATTCATTATATAAGTCGCACCGTTAGCGCATTATTCATTATATAAGTCGCACCGTTAGCGCATTATTCATTATATAAGTCGCACCGTTAGCGCATTATTCATTATATAAGTCGCACCGTTAGCGCATTATTCATTATATAAGTCGCACCGTTAGCGCATTATTCATTATATAAGTCGCACCGTTAGCGCATTATTCATTATATAAGTCGCACCGTTAGCGCATTATTCATTATATAAGTCGCACCGTTAGCGCATTATTCATTATATAAGTCGCACCGTTAGCGCATTATTCATTATATAAGTCGCACCGTTAGCGCATTATTCATTATATAAGTCGCACCGTTTCAAAGTTATTTAGAGAATACCAATTAGTCAGAGTAAAAATAGCTCATAAAAAATGAATAAAAAGAATAAAAGAATTGAAAAACAGAAAAGAAAAAAAAAAGAAAAAGAGTTTGGGCTGTCAGTTGGTATTTCTCCTTTCTGTCAAATCATTTTATGTTAGTTGGTTCATTTGTTACACCAACAAAGGCTTCAATGTTTCTTCAAATTATAAGAGTTGAGTTGGTACATTTTAATAACTAACGGGAAAGGATTATGCAATACTATATCCTTTGAGTTTTAATGTTTAAGTTGGCAAGTTCGTTTAAGCCAACACGGGTAGTTAGGTGGAAGGAGTTATTTGATTGTCATACACCACAAAGGTGTCGGTTTTGATCGTTCTATTGGGGGTATTGTCGGGAGAACTTCTTGGGATTTGGACCGTTGGCAACTAATGACATGGGTTTGTTTATGGACTAGACTATATGTGAAAACTTTGTTAAATGTTGTGTTAGTTCTTTGTTAACACTATTTGTTTACCCAAATTTCCATACCCTGTTTAAATACCCTGTTAAGCCTCAGATATGTTACAAACCTTAAAGTCCTCTTCTGATAGACGTTATAGGGTGCTTGCACCTTGGCGATGAAGGAACGAACCTAGTACAAGCCTATGGTTAAAAGATTATGCATCACGACTTGGCATTGAGTGATTATTCAAATATTCAACCCCAAGTAAGTTAGATGGAGTAGGATAGGCGAGATATCACTTATTCGTTTCTTTTGTGCTTAGTCGTGTTATTAAGGCTTGTGAATCAGTCAAATATTGTCAAACATTCCGGTTTTCATTTAAGATTAAAACTGCCTAACCATCTCTTTTCATTTTATGGTTGAGCTTCTTTTTGATTACTGAAATGTGATTTCCATTATGTGCCAAGGTAATTTATGTTTTTCAGCTTGGAATTGCTTGAGGACAAGCAAAGCTTAAGTGTGGGGGGATTTGATGTGTCGTATTTTATACCATTTCCCACGATGTATAGAGTTGATTTTAGCATGTTTTATGAGTCGTTTTTGTATACATTTGATGCGTTTATGGTATTTGTTAGTGTTTCAGGTTACTGACAGGTCTTTAAGCGTAAATCTGAAGAAAACGACATTATTGAGGTAAAAGAAGTGCAAACGGATGAATTCTGGAACGTTTGGATGAAGATTGCAGAAAGTCAAAGAAAGTCAAAGCTGGAAACAGAGGCATTGCGGCGCAACGTCCGGTTGCGCCGCAATAGAATTACAGAACAGTTTAGCTGCGTTGTAACTCTAGCCATTGCGCTGCAATTTCAAGATTTCAACGGTCAAAGCAAGTCAACCGTACATTGCGCCGCAACTAAGTTACATTGCGCCGCAATAGACTGTCTAGATTGCGCCGCAACTAAGTTAGTTGCGCCGCAACTCATCCTACTATTTTTCAATTGCGCCGCAGGTTGTAAGTTGCGCCGCAATAAGTAGATTGCGCCGCAACTAAGTTACATTGCGCCGCAATAAGTTAGATTGCGCCGCAACTAAGTTAATTGCGCCGCAACTCAGCTCAATTGCGCCGCAGGTTGTACATTGCGCCGCAACTACCTAGTTGCGCCGCAACGTATGATACAGAAAGTTAAGTTGCGCCGCAACTAAGTTGGTTGCGCCGCAACTCAGCTCATTGCGCCGCAACTAAGTTACATTGCGCCGCAACTAAGTTACATTGCGCCGCAACTAAGTTACATTGCGCCGCAACAAAGGCATTGCGGCGCAACGTCAGTTTGCGCCGCAATCAGTTTAGCTGCGTTGTAACTCTAGCCATTGCGCTGGAGTGATTTCAAGATTTCAATGGTCAAAGCAAGTCAACCGTACATTGCGCCGCAACAGGTAGTTGCGCCGCAACAGAAAAGCAGAAGTTTAAGTTGCGCCGCAACTCACTCATTGCGCCGCAACACATTCATTGCGCCGCAATAGTCATTGCGCCGCAACCGTACGTTGCGCCGCAACAGAAAAGCAGAATGGTTTTGTTGCGCCGCAACTCAACTCATTGCGCCGCAACACATTCAGTTTTCAGCCAGCTTCGAGTCAACAAAAGTCAACGTTGGTCAAATGCCATTGCGCCGCAACTACGTTACATTGCGCCGCAACTTGGGTCGGTTCTGCACAAAAATTTGGAAACTTATAAATAGCATGCTTAATTCCTCCAAAACCCTACCTTACTTCCTCCAGCCGATTTTAGCATACTTTTCAAGGGTTTTGCATCTACAAACATTCTTTGAAGATTGCTAGCACGATTGGAGATTTATTTAGCCATTGTTTATCATTCTCAAACGATTTCAACATTCGGTACAATATGTTTTCATATATTATTGTTTGTTTTTATTCGTATTTTAATATGAGTGGCTAATCGCCTTTTCATCCATCTTGATGGAGTAGACAATATGTAAGGATTGCACAATTTTTAATAATTCAAAGTTGATTATATTTAACGTTACATCGTGATCTTAGCGTATTTGTTCCTTATCATTTATCTTGAATTGGTTGGTGATTTATATGTGTCTTTAATGGTAATTATTGTTCGCATATATTTTATTTCAATTGTTTGGGTACAAACGTGTTGGATCTATGACGGGTACGGTAGATAATCATTCAATGATAATAGGAATAAATGTGTTAACGGTTGGGTACAATCGGTAGATGTAATTGTTATTTAATAACCAAAACCATTGTTGAATTAGCTAAGTTATAAAAGATGTCTTGGGGTACCGGTCTTTGTAATGGAACTAGTTTATACAAGAGAGTCAAATGATGTAATTAACTTGACGGGTACGGGGTTGGTGCTTTGTTTGAGTCTCGGTTATTTAATCAACTAATTTGGATTTGAACTTCATTTATGTGCAATCTGAACATGTTGTCAAGCGAAATCAAGATGGATGACCTTTAAATTACTGTTTTAATCAAAACTCTCTCTTTTGCGATTAATCCTACGGGATTACTAACAATTTTTACTAACTATTTGCAAAGTGGCAATTCGGCCACAAAACCCCTTCTTTCTTGAATCATTTTAATTTGACAATTGCTTATAAAAGTCCTTGTGAACGATCTCGGATTTACCGGTTACTATACTGCATACGGAATGGGTACACTGCCCGTAAGTGTGTTGTAGTCAGTTTTCTAGTAGTTCGTGTTTATAAATTTTATTACTCGATTTCGCACATCAGTTCCAATGTCGAATGCTTGATTATACATATATCTTTATATAGTTTCAGCACTTTACATTCCTTGCAATTTACTTTAAGTCATTTACTTTACTTGTTCAAACCTTAACTGGATCGTATTCACAACTGGTCATTTTCCAGTTTGAATTACTTGCCAGTCGGGTTCTAACTATCTAATCATCTTTATATTTGGGACTCACAAAACCCGTCGCAGAATGTTTTGGAAAAAATTCTTACACAAAGTTTATCGACACATTAAAACATAAAGTATTGCTAAATCTAGATTTTAACGATATATTTAATTGAAGTATAGGCAAAGCATATAAATTGGTAATCTGGAGTGACACACAGTCACTAAATAATTCATTAAGTACGTATCTGGATATTAATGACATTTTTATGATTTTTGTAACATCCTAAAAAATGTTTACTAATACTAACAATATGTGTCAAATATAATTACATGAGGAGACCGGAGTACTTAATCTAGGATATATAATATTTAGCTCTACTTATAACCTTTAAACATCATTACACTAAAACAAAAATCATGTTAATTAAATAGCGATCACCCTCTATCACTTTGAACACTTTTGAGTTGTCCAATGATAAAGATTTGATTATGACAAAATTGTAAATATTTAGTTTTGGCATGTAATCCACCTCAAACTACGGGTATTTATATTTTTTCCAAGTTGAACCAAATTCAACTTGGATATTTAACTTGGAAATTTAGTCGGTCCATATGCTTCATATCATATGTAATATGTTGTACATACAAGTTTTTTTTAATGTTGTTCTCTCAAGCTACATTCAAATGTAATAACATCCGATTAACATTGTTCGAAGGATCGTTTAGGCCTTTTAACGAGTGAGCTGAACGAGCTACTCGAGCCCTTCCATTGCATGGTTAAATAAAAAAAAAGGTAAATTGATAGGAACCCCTTAGTCCCATGTGCGTAAGGCACCCGCATAACCCCGTATTAGGATAGCGTCAAGGTAAACTACCAAATTAATCCCCCTTGTGGGAATGGTTAAATATACTCTCGAACATCATGCTAATAAGCATATTGGAGTTGAAGACCTCTAAATAGTATGAAATACACTGTTAAAGTGAGTTTTATGATTTATGTAAACATAAGATTTGTTTATACATGAGCAAACTTGAGATTATTCAAGTTCGAGTTCAAGTTATTTGACGAGTTTATCGAATTCAAGATCTTGAAATATAATTAAATTAAATTTGAAAAAAGAAATACGGATATTGAGCTCGAAAAATACGAGCCAAGTAGAGCTCCAGTTTGAGCTCAAACACATATATAAATATTTATACAAGTTAAACGAAAAAGCCTAAAATTAGTGAAACTCGATTCGATTCGGTTAGCAAAGTGGGTAGCTATAATACAAATTCATAAAGATTAATCCAAATCAACTGATATAATGTTGTACATACAAGTTTTTTTATGTTGTTCTCTCAAGCTACATTCAAATGTAATAACATCCGATTAACATTGTTCGAAGGATCGTTTAGGCCTTTTAACGAGTGAGCTGAACGAGCTACTCGAGCCCTTCCATTGCATGGTTAAATAAAAAAAAAGGTAAATTGATAGGAACCCCTTAGTCCCATGTGCGTAAGGCACCCGCATAACCCCGTATTAGGATAGCGTCAAGGTAAACTACCAAATTAATCCCCCTTGTGGGAATGGTTAAATATACTCTCGAACATCATGCTAATAAGCATATTGGAGTTGAAGACCTCTAAATAGTATGAAATACACTGTTAAAGTGAGTTTTATGATTTATGTAAACATAAGATTTGTTTATACATGAGCAAACTTGAGATTATTCAAGTTCGAGTTCAAGTTATTTGACGAGTTTATCGAATTCAAGATCTTGAAATATAATTAAATTAAATTTGAAAAAAGAAATACGGATATTGAGCTCGAAAAATACGAGCCAAGTAGAGCTCCAGTTTGAGCTCAAACACATATATGAATATTTGTACAAGTTACACGAAAAAGCCTAAAATTAGTGAAACTCGATTCGATTCGGTTAGCAAAGTGGGTAGCTATAATACAAATTCATAAAGATTAATCCAAATCAACTAATATAACTAGCCCAATTATGTACTACACAGTCCCAACTTAAATGTATGTACCAACTCAACTTAAATGTGTGTACAAATCCAACTATGCATTCATCTATATTTCCAACCATAAATTAATTATGCATACAAACCTAACCTGAATATGGATACTAACCCAACTGCATACGTCTATATCTCCAACAACAACTTAAATGTGTGTACAAACTCAACTTAAATGTGGATACCAACCCAACTCTAACAACTTAAATATGTGTACAAAACCAACTTAAATGTATGTACCAACCCAACTTAAATGTGGAACCAACCCAACTCCAACAACTTAAATATGTGTGCAAAACCAACTTAAATGTATGTACCAACCAATTGAAATGTGTGTATGAACCCAACTTTAATGCAACACTTGTAACTTGTTATAATATTTTCATTTGGATTACTTTACTATACATAATATAAAATAAATATGTTCAATGTCAAAAGGAACTAACGTAAAATGCTATGTAACATAAAAGTTTTTTCAACTACAATTCTACAAATATTGAAATCGTCCTTGTAAAACATTACTCGATGTTTAGTATATGTCGAAACAATGTAACTTGTTACATATAAATAGGGCAAACAATATGGTTAGTATACTTATGAGCGTTAAATGAGGAAAAAAAGTCAATAAGTACCATATAAATCTTTAAACTTAGTAATAACAATCTGCATACACATTGGGAAAAAAAAAATTAATCAATATTACATGTATCATTATATGTATATAACAAACTATAATAAATTTTGGGGTTTTTTAATTTTGGCCACATAATTTTTAGTCATTTGATTTTTGCCACATAACTTTTAGTGATTTGATTATGGCCACGAACTTTATCTCTTCCTAATAATACAAGTATATTTGTTTTTTTCTTTTCTGCACATACGTTGTCTCATCTTTGCTTTTTTTAAGCCCTTTTGACATTCTCCATGCTTTGTAATCATGTCCACCATCAAACAAAATATAACTTGGTAATGTGATAAACCATGATGTATTTTGTAACTATCACCAAACAAAACTTATAATTTGGTATCTAAAACGTCGTTTACTTACACTAAGTTTATTATTTGTTATCGTGACAAAATCCACAGCCAAGCGCGGGTAGAAACACTAGTTGCAATATAAATAAAGAAATTACATAATTTAATAGGTGATAATAACAATACTAAATAGGCTTAAGACTTGATCTAGTAAGCCATAGTTTTTAACTTTCAATAATATATGGGGTTCTAAAATGGATAATCAGGATGGGTCAAATGGGAATGAAACATACCTACACGACGCCTGTAGATTCATGTGAAAGTAACTTATTGGTCTTAATAAGAAAAAGATAAGCGAAAATCATATACATAATATCACGGTCACTAATCACTTTGCTTACATCACACCGAAAATCATCAAACCTCTCTAATGGCTCAATGCCGAAAAAAAGTGCAACCGGAGTTAGTTGGTTGCCCATAATGGAAAAACTTTATAAAACTTTCAATAAATTTATATCATGTAGTAATGAAAGTTTGGATTATAATCAATCTCTCCAGAGCATGAAACAATGCACATTCTTACAATTTATAGAAACAAAAGCAAAAAAAAAAAAAATAAAAAAAATCATATACATAATATCACGGTCACTAATCACTTTGCTTACATCACACCGAAAATCATCAACCTCTCTAATGGCTTAATGCGAAAAAAAGTGCAACCGGAGTTAGTTGGTTGCCCCTAATGGAAAAACTTTATAAAACTTTCAATAAATTTATATCATGTAGTAATGAAAGTTTGGATTATAATCAATCTCTTCAGAGCATGAAACAATGCACATTCTTACAATTTATAGAAACAAAAGCAAAAAGAAGTGATATCTATTTTTCTCTTGGGGTGAAGAGAAAATGGTTAGTTAATTTGTAACCAACTTTTGACTAAAAAAACAAATCTACATAATTGTGTGACTTATTATAATATATGTTGCATTTGCATTTGCATTCTATAGATATTATTTAGTATTGGCCATTGGCATTTGACTAATTTATGTTTTGGAAGTCATCTTAGTAGTTGGATAAACAATGAAATGCGAACAGAATATTGTGAACTGGCATAATGTATAGTAGTATTAATTGAACTCATAATTTATTTAGTATTTTGGCCACATAATTTTTAGTCATTTGATTTTTGCCACATAACTTTTAGTGATTTGATTATGGCCACGAACTTTATCTCTTCCTAATAATACAAGTATATTTGTTTTTTTCTTTTCTGCACATACGTTGTCTCATCTTTGCTTTTTTTAAGCCCTTTTGACATTCTCCATGCTTTGTAATCATGTCCACCATCAAACAAAATATAACTTGGTAATGTGATAAACCATGATGTATTTTGTAACTATCACCAAACAAAACTTATAATTTGGTATCTAAAACGTCGTTTACTTACACTAAGTTTATTATTTGTTATCGTGACAAAATCCACAGCCAAGCGCGGGTAGAAACACTAGTTGCAATATAAATAAAGAAATTACATAATTTAATAGGTGATAATAACAATACTAAATAGGCTTAAGACTTGATCTAGTAAGCCATAGTTTTTAACTTTCAATAATATATGGGGTTCTAAAATGGATAATCAGGATGGGTCAAATGGGAATGAAACATACCTACACGACGCCTGTAGATTCATGTGAAAGTAACTTATTGGTCTTAATAAGAAAAAGATAAGCGAAAATCATATACATAATATCACGGTCACTAATCACTTTGCTTACATCACACCGAAAATCATCAAACCTCTCTAATGGCTCAATGCCGAAAAAAAGTGCAATCACCGGAGTTAGTTGGTTGCCCATAATGGAAAAACTTTATAAAACTTTCAATAAATTTATATCATGTAGTAATGAAAGTTTGGATTATAATCAATCTCTCCAGAGCATGAAACAATGCACATTCTTACAATTTATAGAAAAAAAAAAAAAAGCGAAAATCATATACATAATATCACGGTCACTAATCACTTTGCTTACATCACACCGAAAATCATCAAACCTCTCTAATGGCTCAATGCCGAAAAAAAGTGCAATCACCGGAGTTAGTTGGTTGCCCATAATGGAAAAACTTTATAAAACTTTCAATAAATTTATATCATGTAGTAATGAAAGTTTGGATTATAATCAATCTCTCCAGAGCATGAAACAATGCACATTCTTACAATTTATAGAAACAAAAGCAAAAAGAAGTGATATCTATTTTTCTCTTGGGGTGAAGAGAAAATGGTTAGTTAATTTGTAACCAACTTTTGACTAAAAAAACAAATCTACATAATTGTGTGACTTATTATAATATATGTTGCATTTGCATTTGCATTCTATAGATATTATTTAGTATTGGCCATTGGCATTTGACTAATTTATGTTTTGGAAGTCATCTTAGTAGTTGGATAAACAATGAAATGCGAACAGAATATTGTGAACTGGCATAATGTATAGTAGTATTAATTGAACTCATAATTTATAGTATTTTAGCCAAGTAGATTTCATCGTTGGTTCGTTCTGTTCTGGAAACGCAGTTTGATTGTTCGTAAGTCATAACCTCTTTCGCAATAGTTTCTCATTGTCAGAGAGCAGACACTAAACTTACTTCAAAGTACATAACTGTGGGAATTGTTATGGTAACCAGTTAATTATATGTATATTTGGCCATTCGGGACCTTTTTATTTGATTGAGACGTAATGACGTATGGGTGGTGTAACTCGGGCAACTCCAATTTTGTGTCTCAATCATATATCTGTTGACTACACTAATTATTTGTAATACACAGTCAACTTGACTTTACTTCAATGAGATCATGCTTAATTATATTCTGTCATGGAGTCTATGATGTAGACATAGGAATCTTGTACACGCATTTGTGTTTCGTGCACTCCATATTGTTATACTAAGTTCTGTTTTCTCTGAGATTGAATGAAGCATAACATTTGATTCATTGTAATATATTTTGAGATAACGGAAATTTAAACATGACCCCATTCACTACCTGTATGTATATATAAAAGTTATAATCTCATTTGTCTATTTCAAGATTCTTATCGTATATGGAACAACATAAATAGAAAATGTTCTTAAACAAAAAATTCTTTATCTTCATTGATCACATATATGGTGTATCATTTTGTTTATATGTCATGTTCTACATCCAAATCTTTTTTTCATTATATTGGTCTTTTTCTTTGACAACCATTATGCTAAAGCAGGGTTCATGTGCCTTTTGTTTTTTGGTAGAAGGGCATTTGCCCTTTGGAAAGTATTATTATTAACATAATAAAAATAAATATTTACAAACGAGCTATGACATACCCATAAAAGATGACACTTTACAAGCGATTAGTGCACATCGATCCCAAACTACAAAACTATACAGTACTAACACTTTTAAACATGTTAAACAAAAAACATTTACACTTTGAAATAATAAAAGTATAAACCAACCAAATTCCTTCAAAAATCTGCTTCCAAAATCACGTGGGCTTTTTTTGTTTATCCAAGATTCAAAATCAGCAAGCCCAATAACCTTGAAACATTTCAGCCCAACATAAATAGAAAATGTTCTTAAACAAAAAATTCTTTATCTTCATTGATCACATATATGGTGTATCATTTTGTTTATATGTCATGTTCTACATCCAAATCTTTTTTTCATTATATTGGTCTTTTTCTTTGACAACCATTATGCTAAAGCAGGGTTCATGTGCCTTTTGTTTTTTGGTAGAAGGGCATTTGCCCTTTGGAAAGTATTATTATTAACATAATAAAAATAAATATTTACAAACGAGCTATGACATACCCATAAAAGATGACACTTTACAAGCGATTAGTGCACATCGATCCCAAACTACAAAACTATACAGTACTAACACTTTTAAACATGTTAAACAAAAAACATTTACACTTTGAAATAATAAAAGTATAAACCAACCAAATTCCTTCAAAAATCTGCTTCCAAAATCACGTGGTGTATCATTTTGTTTATATGTCATGTTCTACATCCAAATCTTTTTTTCATTATATTGGTCTTTTTCTTTGACAACCATTATGCTAAAGCAGGGTTCATGTGCCTTTTGTTTTTTGGTAGAAGGGCATTTGCCCTTTGGAAAGTATTATTATTAACATAATAAAAATAAATATTTACAAACGAGCTATGACATACCCATAAAAGATGACACTTTACAAGCGATTAGTGCACATCGATCCCAAACTACAAAACTATACAGTACTAACACTTTTAAACATGTTAAACAAAAAACATTTACACTTTGAAATAATAAAAGTATAAACCAACCAAATTCCTTCAAAAATCTGCTTCCAAAATCACGTGGGCTTTTTTTGTTTATCCAAGATTCAAAATCAGCAAGCCCAATAACCTTGAAACATTTCAGCCCAAAAAGCAGAATAAACCCAATAACCAAAAAACTCTTTAAGCGCACCACAAGTAACTTATGATACACATTAGCCCAAAATCAAGAAAATGAAATTGTATCACCATTTTATAATGCCTCTCCATTAAATTTAAGGGACCTTCTCATCTCATGCCACTCTTCATAGTACCAACAATTCCAATCATGCACATTATCCCTCATTTTTGACATTAACATATGTAAATATTTCTCATATACTATAGACACGTGCCCATCAAAACATTTCCAACTAAGCTTATCCAAATCCACTGCAATATAAGACTCAATAAACATGGAATATTTTCTACCAACAAAACACCCATTTTAACTTTAGACTGTCAATCTCTTCAGGCCTAAATAGTTTTTATACCAATTATCATCAATAAGAAACTCAAGCCCGTGTTTTTACAACGTACACTCAATGACTCAAATAATTACCAGACATGTCACTCATAATGAGCACATAAAATTCTGCTACTAGTAAGGGTTCATGTGCTTTGGGATTGAATCATATATAGCGAACTTACTTCAACTCCTCCTTATTACACTAGGCAAAACCAAATTGCTACTCAATTTGGAAGACCGTTTACGTAATGTTTAAAAGTATTTTATCAACATTCTTTTGTTTTGGCATGTCTTTATATACGGAGAGTAAATGAGTATTAAGAAATAGTGGGTAAGTTCTGAGTAAGAACAATAAAAATCAGTGTTGATATATAGGTACTTCCTTGGTCAAAACCCGCCGCGGAACGTCTTAGACAACTTTTTTAACACAAAGTTTATTGAGACATTAAAACATTAAGTATTGCTAAATCGAGATTTTATCGATATATCTAATTAAAGTATAGGCAAAACATATAAATTGGTAATCTACGGAGTCACTAACTATTTCATTAAGTACGTATCTGAATATGATTTACATTTTTATATTCTTGTAACATCGTAAAAAATGTTTACTAATGCTAACAATATGTATCTAAATAAATTCCACTACAACAAAATTAGCTTTCAGGACGCCCAAAAGTGTCCTATAATGTTACTTTATAGGAAAGAAGTGATATCTATTTTTCTCTTGGGGTGAAGAGAAAATGGTTAGTTAATTTGTAACCAACTTTTGACTAAAAAAACAAATCTACATAATTGTGTGACTTATTATAATATATGTTGCATTTGCATTTGCATTCTATAGATATTATTTAGTATTGGCCATTGGCATTTGACTAATTTATGTTTTGGAAGTCATCTTAGTAGTTGGATAAACAATGAAATGCGAACAGAATATTGTGAACTGGCATAATGTATAGTAGTATTAATTGAACTCATAATTTATAGTATTTTAGCCAAGTAGATTTCATCGTTGGTTCGTTCTGTTCTGGAAACGCAGTTTGATTGTTCGTAAGTCATAACCTCTTTCGCAATAGTTTCTCATTGTCAGAGAGCAGACACTAAACTTACTTCAAAGTACATAACTGTGGGAATTGTTATGGTAACCAGTTAATTATATGTATATTTGGCCATTCGGGACCTTTTTATTTGATTGAGACGTAATGACGCATGGATGGTGTAACACGGGCAACTCCAATTTTGTGTCTCAATCATATATCTGTTGACTACACTAATTATTTGTAATACACAGTCAACTTGACTTTACTTCAATGAGATCATGCTTAATTATATTCTGTCATGGAGTCTATGATGTAGACATAGGAATCTTGTACACGCATTTGTGTTTCGTGCACTCCATATTGTTATACTAAGTTCTGTTTTCTCTGAGATTGAATGAAGCATAAATTTGATTCATTGTAATATATTTTGAGATAACGGAAATTTAAACATGACCCCATTCACTACCTGTATGTATATATAAAAGTTATAATCTCATTTGTCTATTTCAAGATTCTTATCGTATAAACAAAAAACATTTACACTTTGAAATAATAAAAGTATAAACCAACCAAATTCCTTCAAAAATCTGCTTCCAAAATCACGTGGGCTTTTTTTGTTTATCCAAGATTCAAAATCAGCAAGCCCAATAACCTTGAAACATTTCAGCCCAAAAAGCAGAATAAACCCAATAACCAAAAAACTCTTTAAGCGCACCACAAGTAACTTATGATACACATTAGCCCAAAATCAAGAAAATGAAATTGTATCACCATTTTATAATGCCTCTCCATTAAATTTAAGGGACCTTCTCATCTCATGCCACTCTTCATAGTACCAACAATTCCAATCATGCACATTATCCCTCATTTTTGACATTAACATATGTAAATATTTCTCATATACTATAGACACGTGCCCATCAAAACATTTCCAACTAAGCTTATCCAAATCCACTGCAATATAAGACTCAATAAACATGGAATATTTTCTACCAACAAAACACCCATTTTAACTTTAGACTGTCAATCTCTTCAGGCCTAAATAGTTTTTATACCAATTATCATCAATAAGAAACTCAAGCCCGTGTTTTTACAACGTACACTCAATGACTCAAATAATTACCAGACATGTCACTCATAATGAGCACATAAAATTCTGCTACTAGTAAGGGTTCATGTGCTTTGGGATTGAATCATATATAGCGAACTTACTTCAACTCCTCCTTATTACACTAGGCAAAACCAAATTGCTACTCAATTTGGAAGACCGTTTACGTAATGTTTAAAAGTATTTTATCAACATTCTTTTGTTTTGGCATGTCTTTATATACGGAGAGTAAATGAGTATTAAGAAATAGTGGGTAAGTTCTGAGTAAGAACAATAAAAATCAGTGTTGATATATAGGTACTTCCTTGGTCAAAACCCGCCGCGGAACGTCTTAGACAACTTTTTTAACACAAAGTTTATTGAGACATTAAAACATTAAGTATTGCTAAATCGAGATTTTATCGATATATCTAATTAAAGTATAGGCAAAACATATAAATTGGTAATCTACGGAGTCACTAACTATTTCATTAAGTACGTATCTGAATATGATTTACATTTTTATATTCTTGTAACATCGTAAAAAATGTTTACTAATGCTAACAATATGTATCTAAATAAATTCTAACTACAACAAAATTGGCTTGTCAGGACGCCCAAAAGTGTCCTATAATGTTACTTTATAGGACACATGAGATGATAGGACCAATACTAAAAGCGTCCCTTTTAAAGGGGTCCTATAAAGTTAGAGCGTCCTAACAAACCACATAATAGGACACTTTATATGGTTTTAAGATGCAACATTTTATGACACGTATTTAGCGTCCTAACAAGTGGATAAATCAAACATTCAATCATCCCTTTGTTAGTACCACAAAAAAGGGTCCTAATTCAAAAGGGTCCAAACGTGTCATATGATGGGACAGCTTTTTTTTTTGTTAAGCATATGAGCATTGTCATTTTTAGGAAGGTCCTTAAAATGGTTGTCATTAAACATAATTTAGAAATACTAAAAAGATATCATTGACTTAGATAGATGTACTTCAACTAATGGAAAAAATAAAATTTAATTGAATTATTGAAATGTCATTAACATTATCCAACCTAAGGTCTTCTAACATTTAACTTGCAACTAAATGTAATAAAAAGAAAAACTAAATAATATAGGCTTGGTCATCATGCATCCTTCTCAACCCGAGCTTATCATTTCTTCTTTATGTGCACCTAAATCTTGTGCAGCCTGAAGAATATATAATGTAACATGAATGCATAGTAAGTTAGTAACTTGAATAAAATTTAAATTAAAAATAACTATTTTAAGTTTTCACAACTCTAATGAAAGCAAAACCGTGGAAAAGGTCAAAATATAACAATCATCATAACAATTGCTTTCTCATAACAGATTAACAGTGATGGAGAAATATAAAGTGCCTATTACAACAATTTCAAATACCATATTTGCTACTCGTGGTATTCTTTTTAATGATGCTGTTAACATCTCCTATTGCCAAGAGACATAAGATATATCAACTAAAAAAAGGCTTTCCCCCTTAGCAAGTCACCCGCTCAATTAGCAAAACAAATGAGGGCATATACTCATGAACCTCATACATATTTAGGCGTATGCCATTACATCATAATCAAATGTGGTGTGTTGACTTGTTAAGCCCCTATATCGAACACTCATTCCTATCTATTGATTGAAAGATCTTCATCAAATACTGGACTTAGCTTCTAAAAGTGTGGGTAAACAGTCCAAATATGACAAGCTAGTGGTACATATTTAGATGGGACATTCAAATGAGTAACTATATATCTTTAACTCATATACAGGCGAAACAATTTAAGTATGACAAGCTAAAAATAACTTGTACCTGTACTTTAATTGGAGACTCAACTGCTTTTTATGAGCACTTTGAACCAAAGCAAACTCAACACTAGTAATCTGAAGAAAGGCATAAGAGATACTTAGACCTTAAACAAGGACATACCAAATAATACAAGGTATATAAGTTTTTGACATGATGACCCACCTTACCCGTCCATCTGGACACCTCTAGAAGAGAGTGTTGGCATCTTTTTCAGGATTTTAATGGTGTCGTTACAGACCTCCATAAGTTAAAACTCTCTAAAATGGCGGCCAACCTGTTCTTGTTGGCATACGCAAGGAAAAAGAACATCAGGACATGCCTGGTGGGTCCAGCTGAGAGTACAAGTCTCTCAAAATCTAAACGGGTATCATCACATAAACTCCTAAAATGTGCAATTTGAATGACATATCATTCAACATCAAAAAAGCATTATAGTTACTTTTAGTTAAGCAGAACCAGAGTAAAAAAAGAAATATATCAGCAATAAATTTTATTCTTAATAGCAGTGTACCTTTTTCTACTTCACCAAGAACATTTTCGTTAGGAACGAAGCAATTTTCAAAAACATGCTTGCATCTGAGATTTGGAAGAATCATATGGTATTGTTACTAAAAAAGAAAGAACAAACAAGATGAATCAATTTACATTAAGTTTAATTACAGCTTTAACATACGGATCACTTCCTCAGTTTCCAAGTTTGTCCAACTTTTGGGTAGCCTGAACCTGCATTACATACACAAAGAGACAAGAAAACTGGTCAGATATCATATCCACAAGTTATAACGGTAACATTTATAAACGCTAATTTCTGTCTTTCTGCCTTAAAGTTTATAATAATATATCACCGTGTTTAAACTTTAAAGTATCAAATACCAGTTTTGAAGACAACTAAGCAAGTTTTAATACTTTCGGTCCTTAACGTCATTTAGATTAACAGGAGATGTACTAGGGCATCCCTTTCTCAATACTAAATGCCGTTATTCCTTTTGAGCGAGTAGCAATCTGTTTTAGCATAAACCATCTGATTTTCAGCAAGTATTATGAATTGATTAGAGAGTGGGCCAAATAGAGACACAGAAATATAAAATCAAAAACCTATATGCACATAATGGATGATATACCACATCTTGTACCCATTTAAAACATAACCGTCATCAACAAGATCTCCTTTACATTTAAAACCTAAAGCAGCCAGTGATATCAAAAAACAAAGATCAAAAGAAAACAAACCCTCGTTATACAAATTAAAAAGAATCAGGATAACCCCAAACTCTTGGCAATGTAAAATACCATTAGACTCACTCATGCAAGAGCTTCGACATATTCACCAATAAATGAGTTTAATAAGATGAGTTTCCTCCAAAGTCTCAACTCATGCACACTGCAATCAAGTAATAGTAACAACACTTAAGTGCATAGAGTCATAGAGTGGACTCCATTTCCATGTAGAAGCAAACAAAATTATAATAGCTTATTACATATTTACATTGAGACACAGAAATATAAAATCAAAAACCTATATGCACATAATGGATGATATACCACATCTTGTACCCATTTAAAACATAACCGTCATCAACAAGATCTCCTTTACATTTAAAACCTAAAGCAGCCGGTGATATCAAAAAACAAAGATCAAAATAACAACAAATCTAATTGGACAACATATATACACATCAATATAGGATTCAGATTAGCAAAATTCACATCGAATACATTACAAGCGTGTGTGTGTGTGGGAGGGGGAGGCCATCTCACGATGGCGATCTCTGGTAGTAAGGAGGCGCTCAGGGTGTCCATGTATAACAACGATAAAGCAGTCTGTGATGACGATTTTGACAGTGACGTCGATCGTTTAGGTTCGCCATCTAGGGTTTATAATAACAAAAAACACTATATACAATTTGTAGTAGTTGATTAAATAAATGAACAATAACAAAAATATTAGAAGATTTGATAATACCTGTAGACTTTTCTGTTGAGATGACGGATTTGATTAGATTGAATTAGTGTTAATCGTGTTTTCTGGCAGAAAGAAATGAAAGAGTGGGGGAAGTTATCATTATAACACATTGAACTTATGTGAATATGTGTTTTCAAACTTGAAAAAGTTCAAAACCAAAAAATTCATCTCCCTCTCATTTTTCTTTTTAGCGGTACACAAAATATTTTTTCCTAACCAAAAATTTCATCTCCGGATCTCCCTCTCTTTTTTTCATTTTTACACAAAATGTTTTTATATATATAAAACTAGTTTTAGACCCGTGTAAAAACACGAAATATAGATAACCCTTTTACAAGTTTAATTTTTTTTGCCGTTACTTATTTCATCTAAGTACTTACAAAGGCAACTTCATTAGTTTAATGTATGTTGACGATACTGGTTACATTAGTCATTCATTGAGATGAATCTTTGTTTTTAATTACATTTTGACAGTGGTGATCGTTTAGGTTCGCCATCTAGGGTTTATAATAACAAAAAACACTATATAATTTGTAGTAATTGATTAAATAAATGAACAATAACAAAAATATTAGAAGATTTGATAATACCTGTAGACTTTTCTGTTGAGATGACGGATTTGATTAGATTGAATTAGTGTTAATCGTGTTTTCTGGCAGAAAGAAATGAAAGAGTGGGGGAGTTATCATTACATTGAACTTATGTGAATGTGTTTTCAAACTTGAAAAAGTTGAAAACCAAAAAATTCATCTCCCTCTCATTTTTCTTTTTAGCGGTACACAAAATATTTTTTCCTAACCAAAAATTTCATCTCCGGATCTCCCTCTCTTTTTTTCTTTTTAGCGGTACACAATATTTTTTCCATAACCAAAAATTTCATCTCCGGATCTCCCTCTCTCTTTTTCATTTTTACACAAAATGTTTTTATATATAAGAAAATACTAGTTTTAGACCCGTGTAAAAACACGAAATATAGATAACCCTTTTACAAGTTTAATTTTTTTTGCCGTTACTTATTTCATCTAAGTACTTACAAAGGCAACTTCATTAGTTTAATGTATGTTGACGATACTGGTTACATTAGTCATTCATTGAGATGAATCTTTGTTTTTAATTACATTTTGACAGTGCGAATCGATGTTTAGGTTCGCCATCTAGGTTTATAATAACAAAAAACACTATATATTTGTAGTAGTTGATTAAATAAATGAACAATAACAAAAATATTAGAAGATTTGATAATACCTGTAGACTTTTCTGTTGAGATGACGGATTTGATTAGATTGAATTAGTGTTAATCGTGTTTTCTGGCAGAAAGAAATGAAAGAGTGGGGGAGTTATCATTACATTGAACTTATGTGAATGTGTTTTCAAACTTGAAAAAGTTGAAAACCAAAAAATTCATCTCCCTCTCTTTTTTCTTTTTAGCGGTACACAAAATATTTTTTCCATAACCAAAAATTTCATCTCCGGATCTCCCTCTCTCTTTTTCATTTTTACACAAAATGTTTTTATAATAAGAATACTAGTTTTAGACCCGTGTAAAAACACGAAATATAGATAACCCTTTTACAAGTTTAATTTTTTTTGCCGTTACTTATTTCATCTAAGTACTTACAAAGGCAACTTCATTAGTTTAATGTATGTTGACGATACTGGTTACATTAGTCATTCATTGAGATGAATCTTTGTTTTTAATTACATTTTGACAGTCCATGTTATGTTTGTGTTCGCCATCTAGGGTTTATAATAACAAAAAACACTATATACAATCCTGATATTTTATAAATCAACATAGTAAAATAACAACAAATCTAATTGGACAACATATATACACATCAATATAGGATTCAGATTAGCAAAATTCACATCGAATACATTACAAGCGTGTGTGTGTGTGGGAGGGGGAGGCCATCTCACGATGGCGATCTCTGGTAGTAAGGAGGCATGTATAACAACGATAAAGCAGTCTGTGATGACGATTTTGACAGTGACGTCGATCGTTTAGGTTCGCCATCTAGGGTTTATAATAACAAAAAACACTATATAATTTGTAGTAGTTGATTAAATAAATGAACAATAACAAAAATATTAGAAGATTTGATAATACCTGTAGACTTTTCTGTTGAGATGACGGATTTGATTAGATTGAATTAGTGTTAATCGTGTTTTCTGGCAGAAAGAAATGAAAGAGTGGGGGAGTTATCATTACATTGAACTTATGTGAATGTGTTTTCAAACTTGAAAAAGTTGAAAACCAAAAAATTCATCTCCCTCTCTTTTTTCTTTTTAGCGGTACACAATATTTTTTCCATAACCAAAAATTTCATCTCCGGATCTCCCTCTCTCTTTTTCATTTTTACACAAAATGTTTTTATCATATAAGAAATACTAGTTTTAGACCCGTGTAAAAACACGAAATATAGATAACCCTTTTACAAGTTTAATTTTTTTTGCCGTTACTTATTTCATTTTTACACAAAATGTTTTTATATTTAATACTAGTTTTAGACCCGTGTAAAAACACGAAATATAGATAACCCTTTTACAAGTTTAATTTTTTTTGCCGTTACTTATTTCATCTAAGTACTTACAAAGGCAACTTCATTAGTTTAATGTATGTTGACGATACTGGTTACATTAGTCATTCATTGAGATGAATCTTTGTTTTTAATTACATTTTGACAGTCCATGGAATTGTTATGTTTGTGTTGGTTATAATGTGTTCACAAGTTAATTTATGTAGTCAATTAATTTTTTCCAAACAAAATCAACACTTTTAAAATGAAGGATAAAGGACCAAATATTTAACTTAACAAATGATGGTCGAGATATTTTATACAAATTTAAGCATAATTAATGTGGTTTATATTGAAAATGTTTATAAAAAGCTTTAGAGATTTATAATAGAAACTTATATTTAAGTTACAAAACTTTTCACATTTTCTATAATATACATAGTTGTAGACCCGTGTAATACACGGATTATCGATAGACATTTTATAAAATAAGTCTTATCATCTGATTATTTAATAAAAATTTTAATTTTTACAAATCTCTATTTACACTTTAAGCGTTATCAAATGATAAAGCACTATAAGCAATCGTTATTATCAGACTTATTAAACTTACACTATAAATCTTATTAAATGACGAGTCGCTGTAAACGACCATATATAAAATGTCATGGATAAAAGAGCCAATGTACGTGAGATAGGGAGTATATTGGCGTAATAGATTTTCAGAACAGTCAATTTTAAGCATCTTTTTGGGTACAAAACTTACCCCGGTTCATATCATTTAAAGGATTTCAAGAATATATGAAGTTTCATATTTAGATTTGGAAATGGATATCTAAATAAAGAGTAGTTACTTTTTAAAAGAGAATTATACTTGGTATAGTATTGTCTTCAAATTACTGTTGATGAAAAGGGGGAGAAAACTTTTGTTGAAATTGTAAATTTGAATTGTTTGATATATGGATTGAGAGGCGTAAGGATGAAGGAAGAAAAAAGAGAAGTTTGACTTCTCCTAAAAAAGCTGACAAATTATTTATCCAGTTTGATTCTCCAGTTTGATTCTCCAGTTTGATTCCATTTCTCCAGTTTGATTCCATTTCTCCAGTTTTATTCTCCAGTCTGATTCCATTTCTCCAGTTTGATTCTCCAGTCTGATTCCATTTCTCCAGTTTGATTCTCCAGTTTGATTCCATTTCCAGTTTGATTCTCCAGTCTGATTCCATTTCTCCAGTTTGATTCTCCAGCTTGATTCCATTTCTCCAGTCTGATTCCATTTCTCCAGTTTGATTCTCCAGTTTGATTCCATTTCTACAGTCTGATTCCATTTATCCTGTTTGATTCTCCAGTCTGATTCCATTTCTCCAGTTTCATTCCATTTCGCCAGTTTGATTCTCCAGGCTGATTCCATTTCTCTAGTTTGATTCCATTTCTCCAGTTTTATTCTCCAGTCTGATTCCATTTCTCCAGTTTGATTCTCCAGTGTGATTCCATTTCTCCAGTTTGATTCTCCAGTCTGATTCCATTTCTCCAGTTTCATTCCATTTCTCCAGTTTGATTCTCCAATAATATATAGTTATTATTGTTATTAAGTATTTTAATTTTACTTTCTTTACAAATTAGGTGTTTGTGATTTTTATGCATAGAGATAGGTATCTAAAAAGTAGTTGACAACACAATAATAATATCGAGATTCACTTAAAAATAAAAAAGACAAGGTGAACAAACATATAAATTGTATATGTAAAAACTGGTTTGACCTACAATAATTAATTTCATTTCAATCGTTCAAATATATAAGTTTTAACACAACAACAAATGTATAATATAGTCGTAGATATATATTCATTTGACAATGACCATACAATAATAAACATAAATAAATTCATCTATTCTACTTATACAATGCCACCTGCTAAAAGTCTTTACTCTCTTTTCCTTCCAAAATAGTATTAACCAAACTTCTTAATTTCTAGGCCTAAAGTTCTTTAGAATTTGAACTTATATATTGATAATGTAGGTCAAGTTTATATAACTTGCTGCCTCAACTCTCTATCATATTTTAACTAACACTTTGTTTCAATGTTCAAATATATAAGTTTTAACACAACAACAAATGTATAATATAGTCGTAGATATATATTCATTTGACAATGACCATACAATAATAAACATAAATAAATTCATCTATTCTACTTATACAATGCCACCTGCTAAAAGTCTTTACTCTCTTTTCCTTCCAAAATAGTATTAACCAAACTTCTTAATTTCTAGGCCTAAAGTTCTTTAGAATTTGAACTTATATATTGATAATGTAGGTCAAGTTTATATAACTTGCTGCCTCAACTCTCTATCATATTTTAACTAACACTTTGTTTCAATGTTCAAATATATAAGTTTTAACACAACAACAAATGTATAATATAGTCGTAGATATATATTCATTTGACAATGACCATACAATAATAAACATAAATAAATTCATCTATTCTACTTATACAATGCCACCTGCTAAAAGTCTTTACTCTCTTTTCCTTCCAAAATAGTATTAACCAAACTTCTTAATTTCTAGGCCTAAAGTTCTTTAGAATTTGAACTTATATATTGATAATGTAGGTCAAGTTTATATAACTTGCTGCCTCAACTCTCTATCATATTTTAACTAACACTTTGTTTCAATGTTCAAATATATAAGTTTTAACACAACAACAAATGTATAATATAGTCGTAGATATATATTCATTTGACAATGACCATACAATAATAAACATAAATAAATTCATCTATTCTACTTATACAATGCCACCTGCTAAAAGTCTTTACTCTCTTTTCCTTCCAAAATAGTATTAACCAAACTTCTTAATTTCTAGGCCTAAAGTTCTTTAGAATTTGAACTTATATATTGATAATGTAGGTCAAGTTTATATAACTTGCTGCCTCAACTCTCTATCATATTTTAACTAACACTTTGTTTCAATGTTCAAATATATAAGTTTTAACACAACAACAAATGTATAATATAGTCGTAGATATATATTCATTTGACAATGACCATACAATAATAAACATAAATAAATTCATCTATTCTACTTATACAATGCCACCTGCTAAAAGTCTTTACTCTCTTTTCCTTCCAAAATAGTATTAACCAAACATCATTTCCTATACTTTTATATTGACCCCCATAAGTCAAATCTGTAAAGCCAAAACACCTATTATAATCCTATTTACAATAGCACATTTAATCAATATCTCACTTTGCATTCCTTTTAATCCCCAGAAATCAAATACAATTTTGGTTCTTATATCAAACAATTCAACTTTTTGTGTCAAACATTACTAACCTCTAAATTTATGACTTTAATAAGCACTCCAAAAAACTGCTACCAAATTCTTATGAGTATCATTATAAAATATATATATATAGTTTACAAAGGTAAAAAATTCAAGTATTTCATTAAAAACATTATATCAAACACTTATGAGTATCATTATAAAATATATATATATAGTTTACAAAGGTAAAAAATTCAAGTATTTCATTAAAAACATTATATCAAACACTTATGAGTATCATTATAAAATATATATATATAGTTTACAAAGGTAAAAAATTCAAGTATTTCATTAAAAACATTATATCAAACACTTATGAGTATCATTATAAAATATATATATATAGTTTACAAAGGTAAAAAATTCAAGTATTTCATTAAAAACATTATATCAAACACTTATGAGTATCATTATAAAATATATATATATAGTTTACAAAGGTAAAAAATTCAAGTATTTCATTAAAAACATTATATCAAACACTTATGAGTATCATTATAAAATATATATATATAGTTTACAAAGGTAAAAAATTCAAGTATTTCATTAAAAACATTATATCAAACACTTATGAGTATCATTATAAAATATATATATATAGTTTACAAAGGTAAAAAATTCAAGTATTTCATTAAAAACATTATATCAAACACTTATGAGTATCATTATAAAATATATATATATAGTTTACAAAGGTAAAAAATTCAAGTATTTCATTAAAAACATTATATCAAACACTTATGAGTATCATTATAAAATATATATATATAGTTTACAAAGGTAAAAAATTCAAGTATTTCATTAAAAACATTATATCAAACACTTAGCATGCAAAAAAATATATATATCATTATCCAAGAAACCTTTAAAAAAAATAATTTAAGAAACCCATCATCAATTGTCTAGATCTAAAAGCAAATCGAAAATAAAACTAAAATACCTCATATATCTTTGAAAACCCTCATCAATATAATTCAAAAATCACAAAATTGAGCTGCTGGTGTTGTAATGCTGCTTCCTCCATTGTGGATCGAAAATAAACCCTAACAAAACTTGATAAAAAAAAACTAATTATCATTACAGATCTCAAATAAATGTATGTATGTATGTGTATAGAAAAAAGAGAAGTTTGACTTCTCCTAAAAAAGCTGACAAATTATTTATCCAGTTTGATTCCATTTCTCCAGTTTGATTCTCCAGTATGATTCCATTTCTCCAGTTTGATTCTCCAGTCTGATTCCATTTCTCCAGTTTCATTCCATTTCTCCAGTTTGATTCTCCAATAATATATAGTTATTATTGTTATTAAGTATTTTAATTTTACTTTCTTTACAAATTAGGTGTTTGTGATTTTTATGCATAGAGATAGGTATCTAAAAAGTAGTTGACAACACAATAATAATATCGAGATTCACTTAAAAATAAAAAAGACAAGGTGAACAAACATATAAATTGTATATGTAAAAACTGGTTTGACCTACAATAATTAATTTCATTTCAATCGAGTCACTAAGAGTCAAAATTATAGCTATTAGTGTAGACACTAAGAGTCAAAATTAAAAATAGATAGAAACTTATATTCTTCACACATCAAAACTTATTTTCCATATAAAACCTCTTTTTTCACTAATCAGAATACAAACCCAATATATTAAAAGGTCAATATAAGCTTATACCTCTTTTTGTAAACTATTTTTGAGTTATTTTTAAAATCATCCCAAGTAAAAGTTTTGAAAAAAACGGTTCTAAGCTTTAAATTTTATATCACAATTCCAAGTTGTTACTCATCCTTTAGTAGTATAAAAAGATGTATTCCATCAAGACAACAACAACAATAAAATTAAGGAACATCACCTAAGAAACCTTCACAATTTTCTTTGGTTTTCCACATGTTGCTGCCGAAATTGGAAACCCGATCTACAACATTCGAAATCATAATTATTGTTAATGTACAGTATGTCATTTGACAAAAATGTTAAAATTTAATTATTAACCAAACTTCTTAATTTCTAGGCCTAAAGTTCTTTAGAATTTGAACTTATATATTGATAATGTAGGTCAAGTTTATATAACTTGCTGCCTCAACTCTCTATCATATTTTAACTAACACTTTGTTTCAATGTTCAAATATATAAGTTTTAACACAACAACAAATGTATAATATAGTCGTAGATATATATTCATTTGACAATGACCATACAATAATAAACATAAATAAATTCATCTATTCTACTTATACAATGCCACCTGCTAAAAGTCTTTACTCTCTTTTCCTTCCAAAATAGTATTAACCAAACATCATTTCCTATACTTTTATATTGACCCCCATAAGTCAAATCTGTAAAGCCAAAACACCTATTATAATCCTATTTACAATAGCACATTTAATCAATATCTCACTTTGCATTCCTTTTAATCCCCAGAAATCAAATACAATTTTGGTTCTTATATCAAACAATTCAACTTTTTGTGTCAAACATTACTAACCTCTAAATTTATGACTTTAATAAGCACTCCAAAAAACTGCTACCAAATTCTTATGAGTATCATTATAAAATATATATATATAGTTTACAACACAATAATAATATCGAGATTCACTTAAGAAGAAAAAAGAGAAGTTTGACTTCTCCTAAAAAAGCTGACAAATTATTTATCCAGTTTGATTCCATTTCTCCAGTTTGATTCTCCAGTATGATTCCATTTCTCCAGCTTGATTCCATTTCTCCAGTCTGATTCCATTTCTCCAGTTTCATTCCATTTCTCCAGTTGATTCCATTTCTCCAGTTTATTCTCCAGTTGATTCCATTTCTCCAGTTTGATTCTCCAGCTTGATTCCATTTCTCAAGTTTGATTCTCCAGGCTGATTCAATTTCTCCAGTTTGATCCTCCAGGTTGATTCCATTTCTCCAGTCTGATTCCATTTCTCCAGTTTGATCCTCCAGTCTGATTCCATTTCTCCAGTTTGATTCTCCAGTCGGATACAATTTCTCCAGTTTGATTCTCCAGTATGATTCCATTTTTCCAGTTTGATTCCATTTCTCCAGTTTGATTCTCCAGTTTGATTCCATTTCTCCAGTCTGATTCCATTTCTCCAGTTTGATTCCATTTCTACAGTCTGATTCCATTTATCCAGTTTGATTCCATTTCTCCAGTTTGATTCTCCAGTATGATTCCATTTCTCCAGCTTGATTCCATTTCTCCAGTCTGATTCCATTTCTCAAGTTTGATTCTCCAGTCTGATTCAATTTCTCCAGTTTGATCCTCCAGCTTGATTCCATTTCTCCAGTCTGATTCCATTTCTCCAGTTTGATTCTCCAGTTTGATTCCATTTCTACAGTCTGATTCCAGTTTGATTCTCCAGTTTGATTCCATTTCTCAGTCTGATTCCATTTCTCCAGTTGATTCTCCAGTTGATTCCATTTCTCCAGTTTGATTCTCCAGTTGATTCCATTTCTCAATTTGATTCCATTTCTACAGTCTGATTCCATTTATCCTGTTTGATTCTCCAGGCTGATTCCATTTCTCAGTTTGATTCTCCAGTTGATTCCATTTCTCCAGTCTGATTCCATTTCTCCAGTTTGATTCTCCAGTTTGATTCCATTTCTACAGTCTGATTCCATTTATCCTGTTTGATTCTCCAGTCTGATTCCATTTCTCCAGTTTATTTCCATTCCATTTCTCCAGTTTGATTCTCCAGGCTGATTCAATTTCTCCAGTTTGATCCTCCAGGTTGATTCCATTTCTCCAGTCTGATTCCATTTCTCCAGTTTGATTCTCCAGTTTGATTCCATTTCTACAGTCTGATTCCATTTCTCAAGTTTCATTCTCCAGTCTGATTCCATTTCTCAAGTTTGATTATCCAGTTGATTCCATTTCTCCAGTCTGATTCCATTTCTACAGTTTGATTCCATTTCTCAGTCTGTTATTTCTCCAGTCTGATTCCATTTATCCAGTTTGATTCTCCAGTTTGATCCTCCAGCTTGATTCCATTTCTCCAGTCTGATTCCATTTCTCCAGTTTGATTCTCCAGTTTGATTCCATTTCTACAGTCTGATTCCATTTATCCTGTTTGATTCTCCAGTTTCTCCAGTCTGATTCCATTTCTCCAGTTTGATTCTCCAGTTTGATTCCATTTCTACAGTCTGATTCCATTTATCCTGTTTGATTCTCCAGTCTGATTCCATTTCTCAGTTTGATTCTCCAGTCTGATTCCATTTCTCCAGTTTGATTCCTCCAGCTTGATTCCATTTCTCCAGCTTGATTCCATTTCTCAAGTTTGATTCTCCAGTCTGATTCAATTTCTCCAGTTTGATCCTCCAGCTTGATTCCATTTCTCCAGTTTGATCCTCCAGCTTGATTCCATTTCTCCAGTCTGATTCCATTCCCCAGTTTGATTCTCCAGTTTGATTTCATTTCTACAGTCTGATTCCATTTATCCTGTTTGATTCCATTTCCAGTTTGATTCTCCAGTCTGATTCCATTTCTCCAGTCTGATTCCATTTCTCCAGTTTGATTCTCCAGTTTGATTTCATTTCTACAGTCTGATTCCATTTATCCTGTTTGATTCTCCAGGTGATTCCATTTCTCCAGTTTGATTCCATTTCTCCAGTCTGATTCCATTTCTCCAGTTTGATTCTCCAGTGTGATTCCATTTCTCCAGTTTGATGTTCCAGTCTGATTCAATTTCTCCAGTTTCATTCCATTTCTCCAGTTTGATTCCATTTCTCCAGTTTGATTCTCCAGTCTGATTCCATTTCTCCAGTTTGATTCTCCAGTCTGATTCCATTTCTCTAGTCTGATTCCATTTCTCCAGTTTGATTCTCCAGTGTGATTCCATTTCTCCAGTTTGATGTTCCAGTCTGATTCAATTTCTCCAGTTTCATTCCATTTCTCCAGTCGGATACAATTTCTCCAGTTTGATTCTCCAGTCTGATTCCATTTCTCCAGTTTGATTCTCCAGTTTGATTCTCCAGTCTGATTCAATTTCTCCAGTTTGATTCTCCAGTTTTCTCCAGTCTCCAGTCTGATTCCATTTCTCCAGTTTGATTCTCCAGTCTGATTCCATTTCTCCAGTTTGATTCTCCAGTCTGATTCCATTTCTCCAGTTTGATTCTCCAGCTTGATTCCATTTCTCAAGTTTGATTCTCCAGTCTGATTCAATTTCTCCAGTTTGATTCCATTTCTCCAGTTTTATTCTCCAGTCTGATTCCATTTCTCCAGTTTGATTCTCCAGTCTGATTCCATTTCTCCAGTTTGATTCTCCAGTGTGATTCCATTTCTCCAGTTGATTCCTTCCAGTTTGATTCTCCAGTTTGATTCCATTTCTCCAGTTTGATTCTCCAGTCTGATTCCATTTCTCCAGTTTGATTCTCCATTTGATTCCATTTCTCCAGTTTGATTCTCCAGTCTGATTCCATTTCTCCAGTTTGATTCCATTTCTACAGTCTGATTCCATTTATCCTGTTTGATTCTCCAGGCTGATTCCATTTCTCCAGTTTGATTCTCCAGTCTGATTCCATTTCTCCAGTTGATTCCATTTCTCCAGCTTGATTCCATTTCTCAGTTTGATTCCATTTCTCAAGTTTGATTCTCCAGTCTGATTCAATTTCTCCAGTTTGATCCTCCAGCTTGATTCCATTTCTCCAGTCTGATTCCATTTCTCCAGTTTGATTCCATTTCTACAGTTTGATTCTCCAGGCTGATTCCATTTCTCCAGTTTGATTCCATTTCTCCAGTTTGATTCCATTTCTCCAGTTTGATTCCATTTCCCAGTTTGATTCTCCAGTCTGATTCCATTTCTCCAGTTTGATTCCATTTCTCCAGTTTGATTCTCCAGTCTGATTCCATTTCTCCAGCTTGATTCCATTTCTCCAGTCTGATTCCATTTCTCAAGTTTGATTCTCCAGTCTGATTCTCCAGTTTTATTCTCCAGTCTGATTCCATTTCTCCAGTTTGATTCTCCAGTGTGATTCCATTTCTCCAGTCTGATTCCATTTCTCCAGTTTAATCCCCAGAAATCAAATACAATTTTGGTTCTTATATCAAACAATTCAACTTTTTGTGTCAAACATTACTAACCTCTAAATTTATGACTTTAATAAGCACTCCAAAAAACTGCTACCAAATTCTTATGAGTATCATTATAAAATATATATATATAGTTTACAAAGGTAAAAAATTCAAGTATTTCATTAAAAACATTATATCAAACACTTAGCATGCAAAAAAATATATATATCATTATCCAAGAAACCTTTAAAAAAAATAATTTAAGAAACCCATCATCAATTGTCTAGATCTAAAAGCAAATCGAAAATAAAACTAAAATACCTCATATATCTTTGAAAACCCTCATCAATATAATTCAAAAATCACAAAATTGAGCTGCTGGTGTTGTAATGCTGCTTCCTCCATTGTGGATCGAAAATAAACCCTAACAAAACTTGATAAAAAAAAACTAATTATCATTACAGATCTCAAATAAATGTATGTATGTATGTGTATAGAAAAAAGAGATTGAAGAGAAACCGTACCAAAGTAAAAAAAAAAAAAAAAAAAAAAAAAAAAAAAAAAAAAAAAAAAAAAAAAAAAAAAAAAAAAAAAAAAAAAAAAAAAAAAAAAAAAAAAAAAAAAAAAAAAAAAAAAAAAAAAAAAAAAAAAAAAAAAAAAAAAAAAAAAAAAAAAAAAAAAAAAAAAAAAAAAAAAAAAAAAAAAAAAAAAAAAAAAAAAAAAAAAAAAAAAAAAAAAAAAAAAAAAAAAAAAAAAAAAAAAAAAAAAAAAAAAAAAAAAAAAAAAAAAAAAAAAAAAAAAAAAAAAAAAAAAAAAAAAAAAAAAAAAAAAAAAAAAAAAAAAAAAAAAAAAAAAAAAAAAAAAAAAAAAAAAAAAAAAAAAAAAAAAAAAAAAAAAAAAAAAAAAAAAAAAAAAAAAAAAAAAAAAAAAAAAAAAAAAAAAAAAAAAAAAAAAAAAAAAAAAAAAAAAAAAAAAAAAAAAAAAAAAAAAAAAAAAAAAAAAAAAAAAAAAAAAAAAAAAAAAAAAAAAAAAAAAAAAAAAAAAAAAAAAAAAAAAAAAAAAAAAAAAAAAAAAAAAAAAAAAAAAAAAAAAAAAAAAAAAAAAAAAAAAAAAAAAAAAAAAAAAAAAAAAAAAAAAAAAAAAAAAAAAAAAAAAAAAAAAAAAAAAAAAAAAAAAAAAAAAAAAAAAAAAAAAAAAAAAAAAAAAAAAAAAAAAAAAAAAAAAAAAAAAAAAAAAAAAAAAAAAAAAAAAAAAAAAAAAAAAAAAAAAAAAAAAAAAAAAAAAAAAAAAAAAAAAAAAAAAAAAAAAAAAAAAAAAAAAAAAAAAAAAAAAAAAAAAAAAAAAAAAAAAAAAAAAAAAAAAAAAAAAAAAAAAAAAAAAAAAAAAAAAAAAAAAAAAAAAAAAAAAAAAAAAAAAAAAAAAAAAAAAAAAAAAAAAAAAAAAAAAAAAAAAAAAAAAAAAAAAAAAAAAAAAAAAAAAAAAAAAAAAAAAAAAAAAAAAAAAAAAAAAAAAAAAAAAAAAAAAAAAAAAAAAAAAAAAAAAAAAAAAAAAAAAAAAAAAAAAAAAAAAAAAAAAAAAAAAAAAAAAAAAAAAAAAAAAAAAAAAAAAAAAAAAAAAAAAAAAAAAAAAAAAAAAAAAAAAAAAAAAAAAAAAAAAAAAAAAAAAAAAAAAAAAAAAAAAAAAAAAAAAAAAAAAAAAAAAAAAAAAAAAAAAAAAAAAAAAAAAAAAAAAAAAAAAAAAAAAAAAAAAAAAAAAAAAAAAAAAAAAAAAAAAAAAAAAAAAAAAAAAAAAAAAAAAAAAAAAAAAAAAAAAAAAAAAAAAAAAAAAAAAAAAAAAAAAAAAAAAAAAAAAAAAAAAAAAAAAAAAAAAAAAAAAAAAAAAAAAAAAAAAAAAAAAAAAAAAAAAAAAACTTATGTAAAAAAAGATATTAGTTAATAGAAATAAGGAAAAAAAGAAAAGAAAAACCAAGAACAAAAAAAAATAAAAAAATTTCTCCAGTTTCATTCCATTTCTCCAGTTTGATTCTCCAGTCTGATTCCATTTCTCCAGTTTGATTCTCCAGTGTGATTCCATTTCTCCAGTTTGATTCTCCAGTTTGATTCTCCAGGCTGATTCCATTTCTCCAGTTTCATTCCATTTCGCCAGTTTGATTCTCCAGTTTGATTCCATTTCTCCAGTTTGATTCTCCAGTGCTGATTCCATTTCTCCAGTTTCATTCCATTTCGCCAGTTTGATTCTCCAGTTTGATTCCATTTCTCCAGTTTGATTCCATTTCTCCAGTTTGATCTTCTCCAGCTGATTCCATTTCTCCAGTTTCATTCCATTTCTCCAGTTTCATTCCATTTCTCCAGTTTGATTCTATTTCTCCAGTTGATTCTCCAGTCTGATTCCATTTCTCCAGTTTGATTCTCCAGTTTGATTCCATTTCTCCAGTTTGATTCTCCAGGCTGATTCCATTTCTCCAGTTTGATTCTCCAGTTGGTGATTCCATTTCTCCAGTTTGATTCTTCAGTCTGATTCCATTTCTCCAGCTTGATTCCAGTTTGATTCTCCAGTTTGATTCTCCAGTCTGATTCCATTTCTCCAGTTTGATTCTCCAGTCTGATTCCATTTCTCCAGTTTGATTCTCCAGGCTGATTCCATTTCTCCAGTTTGATTCTCCAGTCTGATTCCATTTCTCCAGTTTGATTCTCCAGTTTGATTCCATTATTCTCCAGTTTGATTCTCCAGTCTGATTCCATTTCTCCAGTTTGATTCCATTTCTCCAGTCTGATTCCATTTCTCCAGTTTGATTCTCCAGTTGATTTCCAGTTTGATTCTCCAGTTTGATTCCATTTCTCCAGTCTGATTCCATTTCTCCAGTTTGATTCTCCAGTCTGATTCCATTTCTCCAGTTTGATTCTCCAGTCTGATTCCATTTCTCCAGCTTGATTCCATTTCGCCAGTTTGATTCTCCAGTTTGATTCCATTTCTCCAGTTTGATTCCATTTCTCCAGTTTGATTCCATTTCTCCAGTTTGATTCTCCAGTTTGATTCCATTTCTCCAGTTTGATTCCATTTCTCCAGTTTTATTCTCCAGTTTGATTCCATTTCTCCAGTTTTATTCTCCAGTCTGATTCCATCCTGATTCCATTTCTCCAGTTTGATTCTCCAGTTTGATTCTCCAGCTTGATTCCATTTCTCCAGTTTCTTGATTCCATTTCGCCAGTTTGATTCTCCAGTTTGATTCCATTTCTCCAGTTTGATTCCATTTCTCCAGTTTTATTCTCCAGTTTGATTCTCCAGTTTGATTCCATTTCTCCAGTTTGATTCTCCAGTTTGATTCCATTTCTCCAGTTTTATTCTCCAGTCTGATTCCATTTCTCCAGTTTGATTCTCCAGTTTGATTCCATTTCTCCAGTTTGATTCTCCAGTCTGATTCCATTTCTCCAGTTTGATTCTCCAGTTTGATTCTCCAGTCTGATTCCATTTCTCCAGTTTGATTCTCCAGTCTGATTCCATTTCTCCAGCTTGATTCCATTTCTCAAGTTTGATTCTCCAGTCTGATTCAATTTCTCCAGTTTGATCCTCCAGCTTGATTCCATTTCTCCAGTCTGATTCCATTTCTCCAGTTTGATTCTCCAGTCTGATTCAATTTCTCCAGTTTGATCCTCCAGCTTGATTCCATTTCTCCAGTCATTCCATTTCTCCAGTTTTATTCTCCAGTCTGATTCCATTTCTCCAGTTTGATTCTCCAGGCTGATTCCATTTCTCCAGTTTCATTCCATTTCTCCAGTTTCATTCCATTTCTCCAGTTTGATTCTATTTCTCCAGTTTGATTCTCCAGTTGATTCTCCAGTTTGTCTCCAGCTTGATTCCATTTCTCCAGTTTGATTCTCCAGTGATTCCATTTCTCCAGTTTGATTCCATTTCTCCATTGATTCTCCAGTTTGATTCTCCAGTTTGATTCCATTTCTCCAGTCTGATTCCATTTATCCAGTTTGATTCTCCAGTTGTTCTCCAGTTTGATTCTCCAGTTTGATTCTCCAGTCTGATTCCATTTCTCCAGCTTGATTCCATTTCTCCAGCTTGATTCCATTTCTCAAGTTTGATTCTCCAGTCTGATTCAATTTCTCCAGTTTGATCCTCCAGCTTGATTCCATTTCTCCAGTCTGATTCCATTTCTCCAGTTTGATTCCATTTCTACAGTCTGATTCCATTTGATTCCATTTCTCCTTGATTCTCCAGTCTGATTCCATTTATCCTGTTTGATTCTCCAGTTTCATTCCATTTCGCCAGTTTGATTCTCCAGTTTGATTCCATTTCTCCAGTTTGATTCTCCAGTTTGATTCCATTTCTCCAGTTTGATTCTCCAGTTTGATTCTCCAGTCTGATTCCATTTCTCCAGCTTGATTCCATTTCTCCAGTTTGATTCTCCAGTCTGATTCCATTTCTCCAGTTTCATTCCATTTCGCCAGTTTGATTCTCCAGGCTGATTCCATTTCTCCAGTTTGATTCCATTTCTCCAGTTTGATTCCATTTCTCCAGCTTGATTCCATTTCTCCAGCTTGATTCCATTTCTCAAGTTTGATTCTCCAGTCTGATTCAATTTCTCCAGTTTGATTCTCCAGCTTGATTCCATTTCTCCAGTTCATTCCATTTCGCCAGTTTGATTCTCCAGTTTGATTCCATTTCTCCAGTTTGATTCCATTTCTCCAGTTTGATTCCATTTTCCAGTCTGATTCCATTTTCCAGTTTTATTCCATTTCTCCAGTCTGATTCCATTTCTCCAGTTTGATTCCATTTCTCCAGTTTGATTCCATTTCTCCAGTTTGATTCTCCAGTTTGATTCTCCAGTCTGATTCCATTTATCCAGTTTGATTCCATTTCTCAGTCTGATTCCATTTCTCCAGTTTATTCTCCAGTCTGATTCCATTTATCCAGTTTGATTCTCCAGTCTGATTCCATTTCTCCAGTTTCATTCCATTTCTCCAGTTTGATTCCATTTCTCCAGTTTCATTCTTCTCCAGTCTGATTCAATTTCTCCAGTTTGATACTCCAGTTTGATTCCATTTCTACAGTCTGATTCCATTTATCCAGTTTGATTCTCCAGACTGATACCATTTCTCCAGTTTGATTCCATTTCTCAGTTTGATTCCATTTCTCCAGTTTGATTCCATTTTCCAGTTTGATTCCATTTATCCAGTTTGTTTCTCCAGTTTGATTCCATTTCTCCAGTTTTATTCTCCAGTCTGATTCCATTTCGCCAGTTTGATTCTCCAGTGTGATTCCATTTCTCCAGTTTGATTCTCCAGTCTGCTTCCATTTCTCCAGTTTCATTCCAATTCTCCAGTTTGATTCTCCAGGTCTGATTCCATTTCGCCAGTTTGATTCTCCAGTTTGTTCTCCAGTTTATTCTCCAGTCTCATTCCATTTCCAGTTTGTTCGCCAGTTTGATTCTCCAGTTTGATTCCATTTCTCCAGTTTGATTCTCCAGTTTGATTCCATTTCTCCAGTTTGATTCCATTTCTCCAGTCTGATTCCATTTCTCCAGTCTGATTCCATTTCTCCAGTTTGATTCTCCAGTTTGATTCTCCAGTCTGATTCCATTTCTCTAGTTTGATTCCATTTCTCCAGTTTGATTCTCTAGTCTGATTCCATTTCTCCAGTTTGATTCTCCAGTGTGATTCTCCAGTTTGATTCTCCAGTTTGATTCCATTTCTCCAGTTTGATTCTCCAGTTTGATTCTCCAGTTTGATTCTCCAGTTTATTCTCCAGTTTGATTCTCCAGTCTGATTCCATTTCTCCAGTTTGATTCTCCAGTCTGATTCCATTTCTCCAGTTTGATTCTCCAGTTTGATTCCATTTCTCCAGTTTGATTCCATTTCTCCAGTTTATTCTCCAGTCTGATTCCATTTCTCCAGTTTGATTCTCCAGTTTGATTCTCCAGTTTGATTCCATTTCTCCAGTTTGATTCCATTTCTCCAGTTTTATTCTCCAGTTTGATTCCATTTCTCCAGTTTTATTCTCCAGTTTGATTCCATTTTTCCAGTTTGATTCTCCAGTCTGATTCCATTTCTCCAGTTTGATTCTTCTCCAGTTTGATTCCATTTCTCCAGTTTATTCTCCAGTCTGATTCCATTTCTCCAGTTTGATTCTCCAGTTTGATTCCATTTCTCCAGTTTGATTCCATTTCTCCAGTTTGATTCTCCAGTTTGATTCCATTTCTCCAGTTTGATTCTCCAGTCTGATTCCATTTCTCCAGTTTGATTCTCCAGTTTGATTCTCCAGTCTGATTCCATTTCTCCAGTTTGATTCCATTTCTCCAGTTTGATTCCATTTCTCCAGTTTGATTTTTCTCCAGTATGATTCCATTTCTCCAGTTTGATTCTCCAGTTGATTCTCCAGTCTGATTCTCCAATCTGATTCCATTTCCCTAGTCTGATTCCATTTCTCCAGTTTGATTCTCCAGTCTGATTCCATTTCTCCAGTTTGATTCTCCAGTCTGATTCCATTTCTCCAGTCTGATTCCATTTCTCCAGTCTGATTCCATTTCCCTAGTCTGATTCCATTTCTCCAGTTTGATTCTCCAGTTTGATTCTCCAGTCTGATTCCATTTCTCTAGTCTGATTCCATTTCTCCAGTTTGATTCTCCAGTTTGATTCTCCAGTTTGATTCCATTTCTCCAGTTTGATTCTCCAGTTTGATTCCATTTCTCCAGTTTTATTCTCCAGTTTGATTCCATTTCTCCAGTTTTATTCTCCAGTCTGATTCCATTTCTCCAGTTTCATTCCATTTCGCCAGTTTGATTCTCCAGTTTGATTCCATTTCTCCAGTTTGATTCTCCAGTTTGATTCCATTTCTCCAGTTTGATTCTCCAGTTTGATTCCATTTCTCCAGTTTGATTCTCCAGTTTGATTCCATTTCTCCAGTTTGATTCTCCAGTCTGATTCCATTTCTCCAGTTTGATTCTCCAGTTTGATTCCATTTTCCAGTTGATTATTCTCCAGTCTGATTCCATTTCTCCAGTTTGATTCTCCAGTTTGATCCTCCAGCTTGATTCCATTTCTCCAGTCTGATTCCATTTCTCCAGTTTGATTCTCCAGTTTGATTCCATTTCTCCAGTCTGATTCCATTTCTCCAGTTTGATTCTCCAGTTTGATTCCATTTCTCCAGTTTGATTCTCCAGTCTGATTCCATTTCTCCAGTTTGATTCTCCAGTTTGATTCCATTTTCTCCAGTTTTCCAGTTTCATTCCATTTCGCCAGTTTGATTCTCCAGTTTGATTCCATTTCTCCAGTTTGATTCCATTTCTCCAGTTTGATTCCATTTCTCCAGTCTGATTCCATTTCTCCAGTTTGATTCTCCAGTTTGATTCTCCAGTCTGATTCCATTTCTCTAGTCTGATTCCATTTCTCCAGTTTGATTCTCCAGTCTGATTCCATTTCTCCAGTTTGATTCTCCAGTCTGATTCCATTTCTCCAGTTTGATTCTCCAGTCTGATTCCATTTCTCCAGTTTGATTCCATTTCTCCAGTCTGATTCCATTTCTCCAGTTTGATTCTCCAGTGTGATTCCATTTTCTCCAGTTTTATTCTCCAGTCTGATTCCATTTCTCCAGTTTGATTCTCCAGTTTGATTCCATTTATCCAGTTTGATTCTCCAGTCTGATTCCATTTATCCAAAATAAAACCTAACACATGATCATGGTTGAAATTAATTTTATAACTTCAACCAAAACAAAGATAATGTTGTTAACTTTCAACAAAAAAATTATTTTAAAACCAACCAAATGTATTTATAAATGAAAACTTAAGGTTCAATTTCACAAAGTATTGAAAATATGTAAAACATATATTAACCCGAAAACCCCACCTAACTTATCCCCTTAATCCCTTAATCTCCTTTATATATACAACCATTTTATATATACAATCATAGTTGTAGACCCGTGTGAAAACACGGATTATTGATAGACATTTTATAAAATAAATATTTTATATAAAAAGTTCTATATTACAACCATTTTATATATACAACCATTTTATATATACAACCATTTTATATATACAACCATTTTATATATACAACCATTTTATATATACAACCATTTTATATATACAACCATTTTATATATACAACCATTTTATATATACAACCATTTTATATATACAACCATTTTATATATACAACCATTTTATATATACAACCATTTTATATATACAACCATTTTATATATACAACCATTTTATATATACAACCATTTTATATATACAACCATTTTATATATACAACCATTTTATATATACAACCATTTTATATATACAACCATTTTATATATACAACCATTTTATATATACAACCATTTTATATATACAACCATTTTATATATACAACCATTTTATATATACAACCATTTTATATATACAACCATTTTATATATACAACCATTTTATATATACAACCATTTTATATATACAACCATTTTATATATACAACCATTTTATATATACAACCATTTTATATATACAACCATTTTATATATACAACCATTTTATATATACAACCATTTTATATATACAACCATTTTATATATACAACCATTTTATATATACAACCATTTTATATATACAACCATTTTATATATACAACCATTTTATATATACAACCATTTTATATATACAACCATTTTATATATACAACCATTTTATATATACAACCATTTTATATATACAACCATTTTATATATACAACCATTTTATATATACAACCATTTTATATATACAACCATTTTATATATACAACCATTTTATATATACAACCATTTTATATATACAACCATTTTATATATACAACCATTTTATATATACAACCATTTTATATATACAACCATTTTATATATACAACCATTTTATATATACAACCATTTTATATATACAACCATTTTATATATACAACCATTTTATATATACAACCATTTTATATATACAACCATTTTATATATACAACCATTTTATATATACAACCATTTTATATATACAACCATTTTATATATACAACCATTTTATATATACAACCATTTTATATATACAACCATTTTATATATACAACCATTTTATATATACAACCATTTTATATATCCGTGTGATTCCATTTCTCCAGTTTCATTCCATTTCTCCAGTTTCATTCCATTTCTCCTTTATATATACAACCATTTTATATATACAATCATAGTTGTAGACCCGTGTGAAAACACGGATTATTGATAGACATTTTATAAAATAAATATTTTATAAAAAGTTCTATATTGACAAAAAATATCTAAGTCAAAGACATGTCTCATTGAATAACCCGGAGAAAACCTTTACTTGTTTAGTCGTTCTTATGAATACATTTTTTAAGCAACTTTCAATATCAAGTTAAAAGTCTCATGCTAAACCCATGGGTTATTTTAGAATTTTCTATTCTAAGCATAAAATGCAAATCCCAATTTATATAGTCATCTACAAATATAATAAAGCATAATAAACTACGAAATCAAATACTTAAAAATCATGTCGTATATTAATGATAAAAAATGATAAAGTTGAGTTGCATGTTTGATTCTCCAGTCTGATTCCATTTCTTGCTATATAAAATAATTGGACAAGAACACATTAAGCAACACTATTAAAATGAAGGGATAAGGACCAAAAATAAAACCTAACACATGATCATGGTTGAAATTAATTTTATAACTTCAACCAAAACAAAGATAATGTTGTTAACTTTCAACAAAAAAATTATTTTAAAACCAACCAAATGTATTTATAAATGAAAACTTAAGGTTCAATTTCACAAAGTATTGAAAATATGTAAAACATATATTAACCCGAAAACCCCACCTAACTTATCCCCTTAATCCCTTAATCTCCTTTATATATACAATCATAGTTGTAGACCCGTGTGAAAACACGGATTATTGATAGACATTTTATAAAATAAATATTTTATAAAAAGTTCTATATTGACAAAAAATATCTAAGTCAAAGACATGTCTCATTGAATAACCCGGAGAAAACCTTTACTTGTTTAGTCGTTCTTATGAATACATTTTTTAAGCAACTTTCAATATCAAGTTAAAAGTCTCATGCTAAACCCATGGGTTATTTTAGAATTTTCTATTCTAAGCATAAAATGCAAATCCCAATTTATATAGTCATCTACAAATATAATAAAGCATAATAAACTACGAAATCAAATACTTAAAAATCATGTCGTATATTAATGATAAAAAATGATAAAGTTGAGTTGCATGTTTGATTCTCCAGTCTGATTCCATATCTTGCTATATAAAATAATTGGACAAGAACACATTAATAACACTATTAAAATGAAGGGATAAGGACCAAAAATAAAACCTAACACATGATCATGGTTGAAATTAATTTTATAACTTCAACCAAAACAAAGATAATGTTGTTAACTTTCAACAAAAAAATTATTTTAAAACCAACCAAATGTATTTATAAATGAAAACTTAAGGTTCAATTTCACAAAGTATTGAAAATATGTAAAACATATATTAACCCGAAAACCCCACCTAACTTATCCCCTTAATCCCTTAATCTCCTTTATATATACAACCATTTTATATATACAATCATAGTTGTAGACCCGTGTGAAAACACGGATTATTGATAGACATTTTATAAAATAAATATTTTATAAAAAGTTCTATATTGACAAAAAATATCTAAGTCAAAGACATGTCTCATTGAATAACCCGGAGAAAACCTTTACTTGTTTAGTCGTTCTTATGAATACATTTTTTAAGCAACTTTCAATATCAAGTTAAAAGTCTCATGCTAAACCCATGGGTTATTTTAGAATTTTCTATTCTAAGCATAAAATGCAAATCCCAATTTATATAGTCATCTACAAATATAATAAAGCATAATAAACTACGAAATCAAATACTTAAAAATCATGTCGTATATTAATGATAAAAAATGATAAAGTTGAGTTGCATGTTTGATTCTCCAGTCTGATTCCATTTCTCCAGTTTGATTCTCCAGTCTGATTCCATTTCTCCAGTTTGATTCTCCAGTCTGATTCCATTCTTGCTATATAAAATAATTGGACAAGAACACATTAATAACACTATTAAAATGAAGGGATAAGGACCAAAAATAAAACCTAACACATGATCATGGTTGAAATTAATTTTATAACTTCAACCAAAACAAAGATAATGTTGTTAACTTTCAACAAAAAAATTATTTTAAAACCAACCAAATGTATTTATAAATGAAAACTTAAGGTTCAATTTCACAAAGTATTGAAAATATGTAAAACATATATTAACCCGAAAACCCCACCTAACTTATCCCCTTAATCCCTTAATCTCCTTTATATATACAACCATTTTATATATACAACCATTTTATATATACAATCATAGTTGTAGACCCGTGTGAAAACACGGATTATTGATAGACATTTTATAAAATAAATATTTTATAAAAAGTTCTATATTGACAAAAAATATCTAAGTCAAAGACATGTCTCATTGAATAACCCGGAGAAAACCTTTACTTGTTTAGTCGTTCTTATGAATACATTTTTTAAGCAACTTTCAATATCAAGTTAAAAGTCTCATGCTAAACCCATGGGTTATTTTAGAATTTTCTATTCTAAGCATAAAATGCAAATCCCAATTTATATAGTCATCTACAAATATAATAAAGCATAATAAACTACGAAATCAAATACTTAAAAATCATGTCGTATATTAATGATAAAAAATGATAAAGTTGAGTTGCATGTTTGATTCTCCAGTCTGATTCCATATCTTGCTATATAAAATAATTGGACAAGAACACATTAATGAACACTATTAAAATGAAGGGATAAGGACCAAAAATAAAACCTAACACATGATCATGGTTGAAATTAATTTTATAACTTCAACCAAAACAAAGATAATGTTGTTAACTTTCAACAAAAAAATTATTTTAAAACCAACCAAATGTATTTATAAATGAAAACTTAAGGTTCAATTTCACAAAGTATTGAAAATATGTAAAACATATATTAACCCGAAAACCCCACCTAACTTATCCCCTTAATCCCTTAATCTCCTTTATATATACAACCATTTTATATATACAATCATAGTTGTAGACCCGTGTGAAAACCATTTTATTATACAACCATTTTATATATACAATCATAGTTGTAGACCCGTGTGAAAACACGGATTATTGATAGACATTTTATAAAATAAATATTTTATAAAAAGTTCTATATTGACAAAAAATATCTAAGTCAAAGACATGTCTCATTGAATAACCCGGAGAAAACCTTTACTTGTTTAGTCGTTCTTATGAATACATTTTTTAAGCAACTTTCAATATCAAGTTAAAAGTCTCATGCTAAACCCATGGGTTATTTTAGAATTTTCTATTCTAAGCATAAAATGCAAATCCCAATTTATATAGTCATCTACAAATATAATAAAGCATAATAAACTACGAAATCAAATACTTAAAAATCATGTCGTATATTAATGATAAAAAATGATAAAGTTGAGTTGCATGTTTGATTCTCCAGTCTGATTCCATATCTTGCTATATAAAATAATTGGACAAGAACACATTAAATGAACACTATTAAAATGAAGGGATAAGGACCAAAAATAAAACCTAACACATGATCATGGTTGAAATTAATTTTATAACTTCAACCAAAACAAAGATAATGTTGTTAACTTTCAACAAAAAAATTATTTTAAAACCAACCAAATGTATTTATAAATGAAAACTTAAGGTTCAATTTCACAAAGTATTGAAAATATGTAAAACATATATTAACCCGAAAACCCCACCTAACTTATCCCCTTAATCCCTTAATCTCCTTTATATATACAATCATAGTTGTAGACCCGTGTGAAAACACGGATTATTGATAGACATTTTATAAAATAAATATTTTATAAAAAGTTCTATATTGACAAAAAATATCTAAGTCAAAAAAATATCAAAGATCTGAATAAATATTAATAACAATGAAAATTTGTTTGAAATGAATTTTACCTTGTTAGCTTAAAAGCAGATGGAGAACATGTTATTAAGTGAGGAATGAGAGAAGTTGATCAGAGATGACCTTCGCTGCCGTGGATCTGACCGGAGATGAGCTACCATCGTTGATCTGATCGGAGACTGTAACAACCAACAAAAAAATATTAGGGTTTTCGGGCTAAAAATTAAGATAGTGATGATAAGAGAAAAATAATTAGAAGACTCAAAAAGAAAGAGAGAAAGAGAAGATTGAAAGAGAAAAAGGTTGAGTGAAAAAAAAAGATCTGTAACTTTTGAGTTTTTTTTTGGGAAAAAGAAAAAGAAAGAGAAAGAAGAAAAAAAAAAAAAAAAAAAAAAAAAAAAAAAAAAAAAAAAAAAAAAAAAAAAAACTACGAAATCAAATACTTAAAAATCATGTCGTATATTAATGATAAAAAATGATAAAGTTGAGTTGCATGTTTGATTCTCCAGTCTGATTCCATATCTTGCTATATAAAATAATTGGACAAGAACACATTAAGCAACTAAAAATGAAGAAACTTATAGAGTGGAAAAATCTAGCTACTTTGTCCCTTCATGGGACTAAAAAACAAACACTTAGTGAATCAAAGATGTAATCTTTCCATTTGAGCAAATCAATTAATGATGTATATGTTAAAATGGTTTAAATAAGATACAAAAGCATTTTATTTCAAGCTGATTATACTTTTGATGCGGAAATGACCCCGGACCATTTCCCCAAAAAAAGTGCTCCAGTTGTATCCTCCAGATGTATCATCCAGTTGGATCCTCCAGATGCATCATCCAGTTGGATCGTCCAGATGCATCATCCAGTTGGATCTCCAGATGCATCATCCAGTTGGATCGTCCAGATGCATCATGCAGTGAAGATCCTCCAGGTGCATCCTCCAGTTTTCAGTCTCCAGATCCAGTTTCCAGGCTCCAGTCTCCAGTCTCCAGTTTTCCAGACTCCAGACTCCACTGTCCAGTCTCCAGTCTCCAGTCTCCAGTTTCCAGTTTCCAGTCTCCAGGCTCCAGTCTCCAGTTTCCAGTTTCCAGGCTCCAGGCTCCAGATTTCTATTCTAAGCATAAAATGCAAATCCCAATTTATATAGTCATCTACAAATATAATAAAGCGTCCAGTGGTTACCTTCACTGGTGGAGGATTAAATCATGACTGAAGTGACTCACTGGTGTGTTTCAGTAAACTTCATCGATGGTGGATACTCGCTGAAGGTTACTACTGAAACGGGTCACTGGACCTATGGCTGAAATAAAACTGGTGAGCTTCACAATTGGCCTCCAGATTGCTAACTAACAGGTAGTGCATTACTATCATGTTCATTTGTTTGTCATATGCTAATGCTTAAATACAATCTAGAAATGTACCTGCAAAAACTCTTGAAGTAGTTGTTGTGATACACTTAGGATAACTTGTAGTGACTGGTAAGCTTCACTGGTCAAAACAACCTGAAGATCAAGTAAATTATTAAATACTCTTACTAATTAACATTGATTTCTCATTTAAATAGCTCTATGGAATAATACTCTAAATCAAGTTGTTAATCATATGAAAATATGATAAACTAATTTGACATTGATTTCTCATTTAAATAGCTCTATGGAATAATACTCTAAATCAAGTTGTTAATCATATGAAAATATGATAAACTAATTTGACATTGATTTCTCATTTAACATCTAATAATATAATTGTGATATTTTTATACCTGTCTCCAGACTCCAATTGACCAGTCAAGACTCCAGAAACAATTTAAAGAATTGAAGTTAAAAAAAAAACTCACCATATATGGTTCTTGGCAGGCTCATTACATCCAAAATTTTTTCATTTGGATCAGCCATTTCAGAATCTGGTTCGCTCATGTCATCATCGAGTCAAAGAACCCGAGCCTGAAAAACAAAACACATAACAAATACAAAAATTGATAATTAAAACCACCAAGTCTTCAATACCAGGCAACCCAAATATCTCTTCCAACAAAACCACCACATCCACAATATAAATAGCTAACAATTTTTATAACTACAAAAATTGATGAAGATAGATTGATGAAGATGGATGACTAAGAATTGATGAAGATATGACTAAGAATTGATGAAGATAGATTGATGATGATGAAGATGGATGACTAAGAATAAGATGAAGAAGCCAATAGAAAAAAACTTACAAAAAGTTTTTGTTCATTGTTTTGTATAGATCGGAATCAAAATCAAAAGAATAAATACAATAACTGTCAAAAAAATTTCAAAGATCTGAATAAATATTAATAACAATGAAAATTTGTTTGAAATGAATTTTACCTTGTTAGCTTAAAAGCAGATGGAGAACATGTTATTAAGTGAGGAATGAGAGAAGTTGATCAGAGATGACCTTCGCTGCCGTGGATCTGACCGGAGATGAGCTACCATCGTTGATCTGATCGGAGACTGTAACAACCAACAAAAAAATATTAGGGTTTTCGGGCTAAAAATTAAGATAGTGATGATAAGAGAAAAATAATTAGAAGACTCAAAAAGAAAGAGAGAAAGAGAAGATTGAAAGAGAAAAAGGTTGAGTGAAAAAAAAAAAAAAATTTCCAGGCTCCAGTCTCCAGTCTCCAGTCTCCAGTCTCCAGTCTCCAGTCTCCAGTCTCCAGTCTCCAGTCTCCAGTCTCCAGTCTCCAGTCTCCAGTCTCCAGTCTCCAGTCTCCAGTCTCCAGTCTCCAGTCTCCAGTCTCCAGTCTCCAGTCTCCAGTCTCCAGTCTCCAGTCTCCAGTCTCCAGTCTCCAGTCTCCAGTCTCCAGTCTCCAGTCTCCAGTCTCCAGTCTCCAGTCTCCAGTCTCCAGTCTCCAGTCTCCAGTCTCCAGTCTCCAGTCTCCAGTCTCCAGTCTCCAGTCTCCAGTCTCCAGTCTCCAGTCTCCAGTCTCCAGTCTCCAGTCTCCAGTCTCCAGTCTCCAGTCTCCAGTCTCCAGTCTCCAGTCTCCAGTCTCCAGTCTCCAGTCTCCAGTCTCCAGTCTCCAGTCTCCAGTCTCCAGTCTCCAGTCTCCAGTCTCCAGTCTCCAGTCTCCAGTCTCCAGTCTCCAGTCTCCAGTCTCCAGTCTCCAGTCTCCAGTCTCCAGTCTCCAGTCTCCAGTCTCCAGTCTCCAGTCTCCAGTCTCCAGTCTCCAGTCTCCAGTCTCCAGTCTCCAGTCTCCAGTCTCCAGTCTCCAGTCTCCAGTCTCCAGTCTCCAGTCTCCAGTCTCCAGTCTCCAGTCTCCAGTCTCCAGTCTCCAGTCTCCAGTCTCCAGTCTCCAGTCTCCAGTCTCCAGTCTCCAGTCTCCAGTCTCCAGTCTCCAGTCTCCAGTCTCCAGTCTCCAGTCTCCAGTCTCCAGTCTCCAGTCTCCAGTCTCCAGTCTCCAGTCTCCAGTCTCCAGTCTCCAGTCTCCAGACTCCAATCTCCAGTCTCCAGTCTCCAGTCTCCAGTCTCCAGTCTCCAGTTCCAGTCTCCAGACTCCAGTCTCCAGTTTCCAGTCTCCAGTGTCCAGACTCCAGTCTCCAGTTCCAGTCTCCAGTCTCCAGTCTCCAGTCTCCAGTCTCCAGTCTCCAGTCTCCAGTCTCCAGTCTCCAGTCTCCAGTCTCCAGTCTCCAGTCTCCAGTCTCCAGTCTCCAGTCTCCAGTCTCCAGTCTCCAGTCTCCAGTCTCCAGTCTCCAGTCTCCAGTCTCCAGTCTCCAGTCTCCAGTCTCCAGTCTCCAGTCTCCAGTCTCCAGTCTCCAGTCTCCAGTCTCCAGTCTCCAGTCTCCAGTCTCCAGTCTCCAGTCTCCAGTCTCCAGTCTCCAGTCTCCAGTCTCCAGTCTCCAGTCTCCAGTCTCCAGTCTCCAGTCTCCAGTCTCCAGTCTCCAGTCTCCAGTCTCCAGTCTCCAGTCTCCAGTCTCCAGTCTCCAGTCTCCAGTCTCCAGTCTCCAGTCTCCAGTCTCCAGTCTCCAGTCTCCAGTCTCCAGTCTCCAGTCTCCAGTCTCCAGTCTCCAGTCTCCAGTCTCCAGTGTCCAGTCTCGAGTCTCCAGTCTCCAGTCTCCAGTCTCAGTCTCCAGGCTCCAGTCTCCAGTCTCCAGGCTCCAGTCTCCAGTCTCTAGTCTCCAGTCTCCAGTCTCCAGTTGACTCCAGTCTCCAGTCTCCAGTCTCCAGTCTCCAGTCTCCAGTCTCCAGTCTCCAGTCTCCAGTCTCCAGTCTCCAGTCTCCAGTCTCCAGTCTCCAGTCTCCAGTCTCCAGTCTCCAGTCTCCAGTCTCCAGTCTCCAGTCTCCAGTCTCCAGTCTCCAGTCTCCAGTCTCCAGTCTCCAGTCTCCAGTCTCCAGTCTCCAGTCTCCAGTCTCCAGTCTCCAGTCTCCAGTCTCCAGTCTCCAGTCTCCAGTCTCCAGTCTCCAGTCTCCAGTCTCCAGTCTCCAGTCTCCAGTCTCCAGTCTCCAGTCTCCAGTCTCCAGTCTCCAGTCTCCAGTCTCCAGTCTCCAGTCTCCAGTCTCCAGTCTCCAGTCTCCAGTCTCCAGTCTCCAGTCTCCAGTCTCCAGTCTCCAGTCTCCAGTCTCCAGTCTCCAGTCTCCAGTCTCCAGTCTCCAGTCTCCAGTCTCCAGTCTCCAGTCTCCAGTCTCCAGTCTCCAGTCTCCAGTCTCCAGTCTCCAGTCTCCAGTCTCCAGTCTCCAGTCTCCAGTCTCCAGTCTCCAGTCTCCAGTCTCCAGTCTCCAGTCTCCAGTCTCCAGTCTCCAGTCTCCAGTCTCCAGTCTCCAGTCTCCAGTCTCCAGTCTCCAGTCTCCAGTCTCCAGTCTCCAGTCTCCAGTCTCCAGTCTCCAGTCTCCAGTCTCCAGTCTCCAGTCTCCAGTCTCCAGTCTCCAGTCTCCAGTCTCCAGTCTCCAGTCTCCAGTCTCCAGTCTCCAGTCTCCAGTCTCCAGTCTCCAGTCTCCAGTCTCCAGTCTCCAGTCTCCAGTCTCCAGTCTCCAGTCTCCAGTCTCCAGTCTCCAGTCTCCAGTCTCCAGTCTCCAGTCTCCAGTCTCCAGTCTCCAGTCTCCAGTCTCCAGTCTCCAGTCTCCAGTCTCCAGTCTCCAGTCTCCAGTCTCCAGTCTCCAGTCTCCAGTCTCCAGTCTCCAGTCTCCAGTCTCCAGTCTCCAGTCTCCAGTCTCCAGTCTCCAGTCTCCAGTCTCCAGTCTCCAGTCTCCAGTCTCCAGTCTCCAGTCTCCAGTCTCCAGTCTCCAGTCTCCAGTCTCCAGTCTCCAGTCTCCAGTCTCCAGTCTCCAGTCTCCAGTCTCCAGTCTCCAGTCTCCAGTCTCCAGTCTCCAGTCTCCAGTCTCCAGTCTCCAGTCTCCAGTCTCCAGTCTCCAGTCTCCAGTCTCCAGTCTCCAGTCTCCAGTCTCCAGTCTCCAGTCTCCAGTCTCCAGTCTCCAGTCTCCAGTCTCCAGTCTCCAGTCTCCAGTCTCCAGTCTCCAGTCTCCAGTCTCCAGTCTCCAGTCTCCAGTCTCCAGTCTCCAGTCTCCAGTCTCCAGTCTCCAGTCTCCAGTCTCCAGTCTCCAGTCTCCAGTCTCCAGTCTCCAGTCTCCAGTCTCCAGTCTCCAGTCTCCAGTCTCCAGTCTCCAGTCTCCAGTCTCCAGTCTCCAGTCTCCAGTCTCCAGTCTCCAGTCTCCAGTCTCCAGTCTCCAGTCTCCAGTCTCCAGTCTCCAGTCTCCAGTCTCCAGTCTCCAGTCTCCAGTCTCCAGTCTCCAGTCTCCAGTCTCCAGTCTCCAGTCTCCAGTCTCCAGTCTCCAGTCTCCAGTCTCCAGTCTCCAGTCTCCAGTCTCCAGTCTCCAGTCTCCAGTCTCCAGTCTCCAGTCTCCAGTCTCCAGTCTCCAGTCTCCAGTCTCCAGTCTCCAGTCTCCAGTCTCCAGTCTCCAGTCTCCAGTCTCCAGTCTCCAGTCTCCAGTCTCCAGTCTCCAGACTCCAATCTCCAGTCTCCAGTCTCCAGTCTCCAGTCTCCAGTCTCCAGTTCCAGTCTCCAGACTCCAGTCTCCAGTTTCCAGTCTCCAGTGTCCAGACTCCAGTCTCCAGTCTCCAGTCTCCAGTCTCCAGTCTCCAGTCTCCAGTCTCCAGTCTCCAGTCTCCAGTCTCCAGTCTCCAGTCTCCAGTCTCCAGACTCCAGTCTCCAGTTCCAGACTCCAGTCTCCAGACTCCAGACTCCAGTCTCCAGTCTCCAGTCTCCAGAATCCATGTCTTAAATAAACTTACAAAAATTTTGTTCATTGAACATCCGTTTCGTTTAGTTCGTGAACATTTCATTTTGCTATATATATTAATATTAATTTCTTATAAATCCTACAAATTTCTAATAATAATAATAATAATAATAATAATAATAATAATAATAATAATAATAATAATAATAATAATATAATAATAATAATAATAATAATAATAATAATAATAATTAATTAATAATAATAATAATAATACAAATAATACAAAAACAGAATTATAGTAATAATAATAATAATAATAATAATAATAATAATAATAATAATAATAATAATAATAATAATAATAATAATAATAATAATAATAATAATAATAATAATAATAATAATAATAATAATAATAATAATAATAATAATAATAATAATAATAATAATAATAATAATAATAATAATAATAATAATAATAATAATAATAATAATAATAATAATAATAATAATAATAATAATAATAATAATAATAATAATAATAATAATAATAATAATAATAATAATAATAATAATAATAATAATAATAATAATAATAATAATAATAATAATAATAATAATAATAATAATAATAATAATAATAATAATAATAATAATAATAATAATAATAATAATAATAATAATAATAATAATAATAATAATAATAATAATAATAATAATAATAATAATAATAATAATAATAATAATAATAATAATAATAATAATAATAATAATAATAATAATAATAATAATAATAATAATAATAATAATAATAATAATAATAATAATAATAATAATAATAATAATAATAATAATAATAATAATAATAATAATAATAATAATAATAATAATAATAATAATAATAATAATAATAATAATAATAATAATAATAATAATAATAATAATAATAATAATAATAATAATAATAATAATAATAATAATAATAATAATAATAATAATAATAATAATAATAATAATAATAATAATAATAATAATAATAATAATAATAATAATAATAATAATAATAATAATAATAATAATAATAATAATAATAATAATAATAATAATAATAATAATAATAATAATAATAATAATAATAATAATAATAATAATAATAATAATAATAATAATAATAATAATAATAATAATAATAATAATAATAATAATAATAATAATAATAATAATAATAATAATAATAATATACATGGCCATCGATCTGGGTTTCAAAATTAAGATTTAGATTTGGATTAACAATAATAATAATAATAATAATAATAATAATAATAATAATAATAATAATAGGTCCCTCCCTGTCTCATTCTCTACTTTTGGGGAGCTGTAGAAAGATGCAGTGACCTTATTGAAGCCGATATGACAGTTCTCCGTGACTCAAGATATTGGGGCAAGTGGTGCTGCTTATATCTTTGGTAGATTAGCTTTGCTATAGCTAGGGGAGTGGGGCCAAGATAGTATATCGGCTTCCCACTAATTTCTTGTAAATTCTATGAATTTCTAATAAAGTGATGTTTTATAATAATAATAATAATAATAATAATAATAATAATAATAATAATAATAATAATAATAATAATAATATCAGCTATTTTTTTTAATAATAATAATAATAATAATAATAATAATAATAATAATAATAATAATAATAATAAAATAAAATAATAAACGAAGATAATAATAATAATAATAATAATAATAATAATAATAATAATAATAATAATAATAATAATAATAATAATAATAATAATAATAATAATAATAATAATAATAATAATAATAATAATAATAATAATAATAATAATAATAATAATAATAATAATAATAATAATAATAATAATACTAATAATAATAATAATAATAATAATAATAATAATAATAATAATAATAATAATAATATCCTTAGTGATATAATTTAAGGTATATATCCCCCAACACTTAAAATAACTACAATACCACCTTTAACTAGGGCTGTAAATGAACCGAACAGTTCATGAACCGTTCGGCGGGAAGTTCGTTCGTGTTCGTTTAGTTAGTTAACCACATTTAACATCAATTACTTTTACATTCACCACCAATCGTCGCCTCCATCACCGTCCCCACTGCCGCCGCATTGCGCGAACATAAGTCTAGTGGTTAATAAGTAAAAATTTACACTTTAAAATTAAATTGTTTATAAATATAGTTTTTTTAATTAATATTACTTGAATATAATGATTAACATATATTCTTCAAATTAAAAATATTAATTATAACATTAATATCTAATCATATATATACTTAGAAAGAAAATTAAATACAAGTTATAAAGATAAATACTCATATTATATCACACCGTAAGATATTTTCACTTTCTAAAGTAGGAAAGTTTCGTAAAACTTTTAGCCGATCAATAATTTGTAACCTTGAATATGAAGTCTAATATTTCTAATTATATGTTTGTCATTAGTGCTCGTTAGTTTGTGTTCGTGAACATTCGTTCATGAACACAAATGAACGAACATGAACAAACCATTATGTTCGTTTATCTGTTCGTGAACACTCGTTCATGAACACAAATGAACGAACATGAACAAACCATTATGTTCGTTTATCTTTTCGTGAACACATTTTGCTATATATATTAATATTATGTTCAACATTAATATCTAATCATATATATACTTAGAAAGAAATTAAATACAAGTTATAAAGATAAATACTCATATTATATCAACCGTAAGATATTTTCACTTTCTAAAGTAGGAAAGTTTCGTAAAACTTTTAGCCGATCAATAATTTGTAACCTTGAATATGAAGTCTAATATTTCTAATTATATGTTTGTTCATTGGTATTTGTTTGTGTTCGTGAACATTCGTTCATGAACACAAATGAACGAACATGAACAAACCATTATGTTCGTTTATCTGTTCGTGAACACATTTTGCTATATATATTAATATTATTTCAACATTAATATCTAATCATATATATACTTAGAAAGAAATTAAATACAAGTTATAAAGATAAATACTCATATTATATCACACCGTAAGATATTTTCACTTTCTAAAGTAGGAAAGTTTCGTAAAACTTTTAGCCGATCAATAATTTGTAACCTTGAATATGAAGTCTAATATTTCTAATTATATGTTTGTAAATATTTTTAGTTATATGTTTGTTCATTGGTGTTTGTTTGTGTTCGTTCGTTTGTGTTCGTTCATTAGTGTTTGTTCGTTTGTGTTCGTGAACATTCGTTCATGAACACAAATGAACGAACATGAACAAACCATTATTTTCGTTTATCTGTTCGTGAACACAACATTATGTTCGTTTATCCGTTCGTGAACCGTTCGTTAAGTTAAACGAACGAACATGAACAAACTCCCGTTCGTGTTCGTTCGGTTCGTTCACAACCCTACATTTAACATCAATTACTTTTACATTCACCACAATCGTCGCCTCCATCACCGTCCCCACTGCCGCCCCCACCACCTCCCACATCACTACCCCACCGCCGCCGCATTGCGCGAACATAAGTCTAGTGGTTAATAAGTAAAAATTTACACTTTAAAATTAAATTGTTTATAAATATAGTTTTTTTAATTAATATTACTTGAATATAATGATTAACATATATTCTTCAAATTAAAAATATAAATTTATTCATGTTAATAATTTAAATATCATTTTTTAATATAACAATTCTCTATATATATTTTTAAAGACAAAATCATGGATACGTAGTATATATTTCAATTATATTTTTGCCTAGTGTATATTTTTTTAAAAAATATGGACACACATTAGAATTAAAAACCTATAAATAAACCTTATGTATGTACATATAGATTTTTAAAAGTTTTGGAATATAATCTTTGCCTAGTGAATCGATACATTTTGTTACACGTTTCATATCCTATTATTAATTAAATATTAAAAATAAAAATTAAAAATAAAAATATTAATAAATAAATATAAAAATATAAAAATTAAAATAAAAATATTAAAATTATCAAAATTCTAACAATTTGACAAGTAAACAAAAATCTTACTTTCATTAACATAAATGTGTCATATGCGCTCATATCTTTTAAACTTGTATATTTGTATAAATAAATATCCGCGCGATGCGCTGGTGAGATGGGGGTGATGGCGGTGGCGGCGACGGGTGATGGTGGCGGTACGGTGTGATTATTGATGTAAAAGTAATTTATGTAAAATGAGGTAATGTAGTTAATGTAAGAGTTGACGGATGCATGTTGTAAATAATTTAATAAAGGTATTATAGGTAGGTAAACGCCACCAACACCATCACAACCACTAGCAGTAGTCGCCATCATGTCGTCGTGTTGCGCGATTACCAGTTTATTAGTATCAATTTAAACTTAATAACTTTATATTTTAATTTACCTTTCATTTAATATCGTTCAAAGTCTATATTCATACACTAATTATGATTTCTACGTGTTTAAACTTGTATATTTGTATAAATAAATATCCGCGCGATGCGCTGGTGAGATGGGGGTGATGGCGGTGGCGGCGACGGGTGATGGTGGCGGTACGTAGCGGCAGCGGCGAAGGGGTCGACAATGGTGGCGGTACGTTGTAGTTATTGATGTAAAAGTAATTTATGTAAAATGAAGTAATGTAGTTATTATAAGAGTTAGGATGCATGTTGTAAATAATTTCATTAAAGTTATTATAGGTAGGTAAACGCCACCAACACCATCACAACCACTAGCAGTCGTCGCCATCATGTCGTCGTGTTGCGCGATTACCAGTCTTATTAGTATCAATTTAAACTTAAAAATTTTATATTTTAATTTATTATTTATAGTTAGGTAAAATTTCTTAAGTTAAATTCTAAGAAACTAAATCATAATTCACACGGATATGGTTACATGGTAGGAAAGTCCCTCTACGAGAGTTTGGATTTTAAAAGACCCACATTCAAGTTTTAAAAGACAAGTTTTTCTTAATATGTTATTGTGTCTTTGAGCGGACTATTAGGCGGTTTTTCCTCCTATAAGTTATTGAGTGAAGGACTCTCTAGAGTAGACCCGGTTAAGACAACATAGTCTAGACCTTCCGTTGTGATATTCGATCCGAACCTTTAAAAATAATTCATACGGATATATACAGGATTGTTATTGCTAATTGTTAATTTGTCAAACCTTCTACTAATTAGTGGAGGCAAAGTTTCCCGCTCTTCAAAAAGAAATAAGTTTTGTAAACACAATTACAAATATAATTTACTCAACGTACAGTATGTTTCTTGGCTTGTATCTAACGCCCAAATATATCTCATTTCTAATTGTTCTCAAAATCATATTTTTTTTCCAAATGAGTTTCTTCAAATTTCTTTTAATTCAAATGGGGTTCTTATCGATTTCAATTTTAACTTACAATTCAAACTTTTTTTAATAACAATGGGCAGTCAAGAAAATGGGCAGTCAAGATAACATCTTCTTTGACATCTTGTTGTGTTTCGTTCATTAGTGTTTGTTCGTTTGTGTTCGTGAACATTCGTTCATGAACACAAATGAACGAACATGAACAAACCATTATTTTCGTTTATCTGTTCGTGAACACAACATTATGTTCGTTTATCCGTTCGTGAACATGATAGATATAAAAAAGATAAGGAGTTTTAAATTGTCAATTTTTTTAAATTATATTTTTAATTTACCTTTCATTTAATATCGTTCAAAGTCTATATTCATACACTAATTATGATTTCTACGTGTTTAAACTTGTATATTTGTATAAATAAATATCCGCGCGATGCGCTGGTGAGATGGGGGTGATGGCGGTGGCGGCGACGGGTGATGGTGGCGGTACGTAGCGGCAGCGGCGAAGGGGTCGACAATGGTGGCGGTACGTTGTAGTTATTGATGTAAAAGTAATTTATGTAAAATGAGGTAATGTAGTTAATGTAAGAGTTGACGGATGCATGTTGTAAATAATTTAATAAAGGTATTATAGGTAGGTAAACGCCACCAACACCATCACAACCACTAGCAGTCGTCGCCATCATGTCGTCGTGTTGCGCGATTACCAGTCTTATTAGTATCAATTTAAACTTAAAAATTTTATATTTTAATTTATTATTTATATTTAGGTAAAATTTCTTAAGTTAAATTCTAAGAAACTAAATCATAATTCACACGGATATGTTACATGGTAAGAAAGTCCCTTTACGAGAGTTTGGATTTTAAAAGACCCACATTCAAGTTTTAAAAGACAATGTTTTCTTAATATATTATTGTGTCTTTGAGTGGACTATTAGACGGTTTTTCCTCCTATAAGGTTTTGAGTGAAGAGACTCTCTAAATTAGACCCGGTTAAAACAACATAGTCTAGACCTTCCGTTGTGATATTCGATCCGAACCTTTAAAAATAATTCATACGGATATATACAGGATTGTTATTGCTAATTGTTAATTTGTCAAACCTTCTACTAATTAGTGGAGGCAAAGTTTCCCGCTCTTCAAAAAGAAATAAGTTTTGTAAACACAATTACAAATATAATTTACTCAACGTACAGTATGTTTCTTGGCTTGTATCTAACGCCCAAATATATCTCATTTCTAATTGTTCTCAAAATCATATTTTTTTTCCAAATGAGTTTCTTCAAATTTCTTTTAATTCAAATGGGGTTTTTATCGATTTCAATTTTAACTTACAATTCAAACTTTTTTTAATAACAATGGGCAGTCAAGAATGGGGCAGTCAAGATAACATCTTCTTTGACATCTTGTTGTGTTTCGACATCTTTCACTTCATCTTCTTTCAACCATAAGAACCCATTGGTAATTGTAAATATGTGGGTATCTCTTCCACTACGATTACATCATCTGGTAACTCTTCCCCACCTTGAATTCCAGACCCTCCACTAATTGGTGCAGAGATGTGTTATGAGATCTTGTATTCCGTGTCTCAATTAAAGTAATTGTAAGCAGGCGCAAATTTTGCCCCTATTATTTATGTTTAAATAAGGCCACAATTTGGTGTTAAATGCGATTTATTTGTGTTGTTTTTCTGGTAGTTTGAAGGTCCGCCTTTTTTTTAACTTGTTTGTATTATGCCAACTCCATTACAAGATGCATTTTGTTGTAAGCGGGCTAATGATCCTACTGCTCATGGATGATAGTTGTGAATGTGTTGGTACTTATTTGACTTCTGCATTTAAAGTGTTGCATTTCAATAAGTTTTAGAAATAGCAGCAACTTCCAATTATGGTGTATTGTAATAAAACTACAATGAATAAACGTTTTATAATGGTTAAAGTTATAAACTCAAGTGTCAAATGTCTTATTAAGTTATACAATAAGTGTCTTAAATTCTTATTAAGTTATAAAACTCAAGTGTCAAATGTCTTATTAAGTTATAAAACTCAAGTGTCAAATGTCTTATTAAGTTATAAAACTCAAGTGTCAAATGTCTTATTAAGTTATAAAACTCAAGTGTCAAATGTCTTATTAAGTTATAAAACTCAAGTGTCAAATGTCTTATTAAGTTATAAAACTCAAGTGTCAAATGTCTTATTAAGTTATAAAACTCAAGTGTCAAATGTCTTATTAAGTTATAAAACTCAAGTGTCAAATGTCTTATTAAGTTATAAAACTCAAGTGTCAAATGTCTTATTAAGTTATAAAACTCAAGTGTCAAATGTCTTATTAAGTTATAAAACTCAAGTGTCAAATGTCTTATTAAGTTATAAAACTCAAGTGTCAAATGTCTTATTAAGTTATAAAACTCAAGTGTCAAATGTCTTATTAAGTTATAAAACTCAAGTGTCAAATGTCTTATTAAGTTATAAAACTCAAGTGTCAAATGTCTTATTAAGTTATAAAACTCAAGTGTCAAATGTCTTATTAAGTTATAAAACTCAAGTGTCAAATGTCTTATTAAGTTATAAAACTCAAGTGTCAAATGTCTTATTAAGTTATAAAACTCAAGTGTCAAATGTCTTATTAAGTTATAAAACTCAAGTGTCAAATGTCTTATTAAGTTATAAAACTCAAGTGTCAAATGTCTTATTAAGTTATAAAACTCAAGTGTCAAATGTCTTATTAAGTTATAAAACTCAAGTGTCAAATGTCTTATTAAGTTATAAAACTCAAGTGTCAAATGTCTTATTAAGTTATAAAACTCAAGTGTCAAATGTCTTATTAAGTTATAAAACTCAAGTGTCAAATGTCTTATTAAGTTATAAAACTCAAGTGTCAAATGTCTTATTAAGTTATAAAACTCAAGTGTCAAATGTCTTATTAAGTTATAAAACTCAAGTGTCAAATGTCTTATTAAGTTATAAAACTCAAGTGTCAAATGTCTTATTAAGTTATAAAACTCAAGTGTCAAATGTCTTATTAAGTTATAAAACTCAAGTGTCAAATGTCTTATTAAGTTATAAAACTCAAGTGTCAAATGTCTTATTAAGTTATATGATAATACCAACAATCACCCGTTCTATTAAACAACTTTTTAGGACACCAGTTTAGTGGCCTATATTATAATAGGACCCCAAACATTCATCGGTCCTATTATATAGTTTTTTGGGACTCAATTTTCAAAGCGTCCTACACAAAGGGTCCTAAAAAGCCCTTTTTGTTGTGGTGTCTCTTCTTTATATTTTCTTGTAATGATTGGTATACTCTATGTACTGTGTAAAATGTCTCGGGAGAAAAAATGTCAGACTATAATAATAATGATTACTATTATAATATTCAGCTCTAGCCTTTAAACAACATTACACTAAACCAAAAGTCACGTTAATTAGTATCACTCTCGATCATTTTGAACACTTTTGAGTGATCCAATGATAAAGATTTGATTATGACAAAATTGTAAATATTTAGTTTTAACATGTAATCCACCTCAAACTACGGGTATTATATAGTTTTTTGGGACCAATTTTCAAAGCGTCCTACACAAAGGGTCCTAAAAAGCCCTTTTTGTTGTAGTGTCTCTTCTTTATATTTTCTTGTAATGATTGGTATACTCTATGTACTGTGTAAAATGTCTCGGGAGAAAAAATGTCAGACTATAATAATAATGATTACTATTATAATATTCAGCTCTAGCCTTTAAACAACATTACACTAAACCAAAAGTCACGTTAATTAGTATCACTCTCGATCACTTTGAACACTTTTGAGTTGTCCAATGATAAAGATTTGATTATGACAAAATTGTAAATATTTAGTTTTGGCATGTAATCCACCTCAAACTACGGGTATTTATATTTTTTGGGACGCAATTTTCAAAGCGTCCTACACAAAGGGTCCTAAAAAGCCCTTTTTGTTGTAGTGTCTCTTCTTTATATTTTCTTGTAATGATTGGTATACTCTATGTACTGTGTAAAATGTCTCGGGAGAAAAAATGTCAGACTATAATAATAATGATTACTATTATAATATTCAGCTCTAGCCTTTAAACAACATTACACTAAACCAAAAGTCACGTTAATTAGTATCACTCTCGATCATTTTGAACACTTTTGAGTGATCCAATGATAAAGATTTGATTATGACAAAATTGTAAATATTTAGTTTTAACATGTAATCCACCTCAAACTACGGGTATTATATAGTTTTTTGGGACTAATTTTCAAAGCGTCCTACACAAAGGGTCCTAAAAAGCCCTTTTTGTTGTAGTGCTCTTCTTTATATTTTCTTGTAATGATTGGTATACTCTATGTACTGTGTAAAATGTCTCGGGAGAAAAAATGTCAGACTATAATAATAATGATTACTATTATAATATTCAGCTCTAGCCTTTAAACAACATTACACTAAACCAAAAGTCACGTTAATTAGTATCACTCTCGATCATTTTGAACCACTTTTGAGTTTTTCAATGATAAAGATTTGATTATGACAAAATTGTAAATATTTAGTTTTACATGTAATACCTCAAACTTGAATAGAATAAAAGGAAATTTCTTTTGTTGATGTTTTTGTTTCTTGTCACCCAACAAACAAACAAAGTTGAAGTTATATAAAGAAATATACACATAAACAAAGATCCTTAAAAATAATTTGTTTTTTTTATTTGTAATGGTGTTCTACATTCTTTCATTTTCTTGCATCTATTAATTTAAGATACCATACTAATCTCTTTCTTTTCTTGTTTTTCTTATTATATTTTCACTGGATAATATGTATGGCAAAAAAGTTTCAAGTTGAGACGTCTTTTAACTACGTTTTAAACTTATAACCGAATTTACATCATAACGACATTCATTTGTTCAATTATAATCTAGAATTTCCTCAATTCCCGACTAGGACAATTTAAGATAAAAATTTTTATCTATGATCATTTAAGATCCAAAAAAACATTTTATAAACAAAAATTTTTAATTTCGAAATACTGTATGTCAGTATGTGTTTTTAAAATCATTACATATGCCTGTAACTTACCTATCGGAGGTGGTGGCGTGATCCCTGTAATGTAAGTGATTACATATTTACATATCAGAGATGGTGCATTTTTTTCCCTTTAGACCTCTCTAATTGTAACTACACCCTTGCCCCTAAGTGTGATAGAGATATGAGTAAAAGAATTTTAACTTACATTACAGGTTGTAAAGAAAGGTGGGCCTTTCACATATCTCAAAAATCTCATCAAGCATATTATACCATAAAAGTGTTTATGATATGAACTTCTTGACTGCCCTCTTTCATTGATGCATAAAACCCTTTAAATAGGGAGAATACAACACAGATATATGGAAACGATCTACAATGATAATCTATTCCTAATTTAGAGGAATAATACACGGTTAATCTATTCCTAAACAATAATCACAATATATCAGCCAATATAATCGGCTGAATATATGCATGCTAAGACACCCCCTCAGTTTGAGCGGGCGGTGGACAGACGCTCAAGCTGGAGCGAAAGGACTTGAACAGCTGTCGTGGGAGCCCTTTGGTAAAAATATCCGCATATTGAAAACAAGAAGGAACATGCATAACACGTATATGTCCAGCAGCCACTTTATCTCGAACAAAGTGTATATCAATCTCAATGTGCTTCGTTCGCTGATGCTGTACAGGATTAGCAGACATGTAAACGACACTTACATTATCACAATACACCAAAGTGGCAGTACGTAATGGGGTGTGAAGCTCAAGAAGAAGGTTACGAAGCCAGGTGGCCTCAGCAACGGCATTGGCCACACCGCGATACTCGGCCTCAGCACTAGAACGAGAGATAACCTGTTGGCGTTTAGAGGACCAAGACAAAAGATTATCACCAAGAAAAACACAATAACCCGAGGTCGAACGTCGTGAATCAGGGCAGCCACCCCAATCGGCATCAGAGTACGCGACCAAAGAAGTGGCTGTCGAATGATGTATGTGGAGACCGTAGTCGATGGTGCCCTGTAAATACCTTAGAATACGTTTCAGGAAAACATAGTAAGGATCCCGAGGTTCATGCATGAAGAGGAAAATCTGTTGAACAACATATGAGATGTCCGGGCGTGTAAATGTAAGGTATTGTAATGCTCCAGCAAGACTGCGGTAGAATGTCGGGTTATGAAAAAGAGGACCATCATAAGCACTCAACTTTGCTGATAAGTCAACCGGAGTGGCACAAGGTTTGCAAGTGGACATGGAAGCACGTGAAATAATGTCCTTAGTGAGATTGGTCCAAAAATAACCCACCAGATGTCCGAGTTACTTTGATCCCCAAATAATGGTGTAAATGACCTAAGTCAGTCATTGCAAACTCTCGAGAGAGCATGAGAATAATATCCTGTAATAACTTATTAGAAGATGCAGTAAGCACTATATCATCTACATAAAGAAGCAAATAAGCAATCTGAGTCCCTCGTGAGAAAACAAACAGGGAATTGTCACACACACTACTGCGAAAGCCTTGAGATAACAAATGAGTAGCAAATCGGGTGTACCATGCTCGAGGCGCCTGTTTAAGCCCATAAAGGGACTTTTTCAATCTGCACACAAAGTTGGGCCAACGCCTATCTACAAAACCTGGAGGCTGATGCATAAATACAGTTTCATTTAAATGCCCATGTAAAAAGGCGTTCTTGACATCTAGCTGATGAATGGGCCACGAACGAGAAACTACAATAGACAAGACGGTCCTTATAGTAGCCGGTTTTACAACTGGACTGAAAGTGTCCTCACAGTCTATGCCAACCATTTGAGATTTCCCATTAACTACCAAACGTGCTTTGTATCGTTCAAGTGATCCATCCGATTTGAACTTATGTCGGAAGAGCTACATACAACGGATGACTGGTCGATCTAATGGTCTAGGTACGAGTTCCCATGTATCATTTTCTTGTAAAGCACTGAACTCGGTCTGCATAGCATGTAACCAATGAGGGTCGGCAAAGGCCTTGGCATAAGAGGTGGGCACAGGGGAAATAGGGGCAGACACGAGGGTATGGTGAGCTTTAGACCGGGTGGTCATGGGATGGGTATTAGTCTGTGGGGTA
>CM067167.1:36932787-36956467 GCA_034093135.1 Erigeron breviscapus
AGTCTGGCCAGTCTTCTACTATCACTATCTGAAACTGGAGGGAGTATATCAGCATTACCAGTTTCCAACATTACATCAGTGGCCGGCTGGGCAGATGCATCACCAGCTAAACCTTTACCTTTGTCCATCACATTCCCTAACACCCACATCACCAGATCCACCCACTCTTTGCTCACCAGCTTCAGTACTGGTAGCCACAACCAATTCTCTTCCAGATGAAGTCCTTCTAGGTGCAACTGGTGTAAGGACTGAACTTCTTTCCCCTTTGGCAGCATCTAGACCTGCCCTAATTGCTTCCCATTCAGAGGGGTGAGATGGCAACCGGTCAAGAGGCTGCCATGACTGCATGTCCTTACACTCTTTAAAGATGCCACACATCATCCTGAAGGACCTCCAAAGGTGGTTGGTTTCTTTAGACTGGGTCAAGACATTTGCACTAACTTGTTCTTGACCAGTTTTTAGTTCATTTAAAAGCTTGGAGTCTTCGTCCAAACCAGAAACCACCTTTTCTTTGACCTCTTCATCTTTCCTCTTCAGATGCTCTACTTCAGTTGTCAGTTTCTCTATAGATTGAGCATGTAGAGATACCTGGGTGTTCAAACTCTCTATGCTGCCTCTCAACTGGTTGATCTCACTGGTAAGTGGGGCCAGATCAACCTGAGGAGTGGCCAGCTTGGTGATTTCAAAGCAGAAAGCTAAAATTAAGTGGCTTCAGGTTGGTGATTCAAGTTTAGCGTATCTCCACAAAGTTGTCAAGGCTCGTAAGGCTAGAAACCGCATTGATTCAGTTGTCGATGGACTTGGTAATCGAAAAGATGGTGAGGCTGTGGCCACAGCCTTTGTTGCTCATTATAGAGAGTTTCTTGGTACACCAGGTGTCTTTCTAATGTTGATTATTAGGGGATGTTTTTCAAGTAAACTTTCTATCTGTACAAGCTGATCTTATGGTAAGAAATGTATAAGTGAAGAGGTAAAAATTGCTATGTTCGATATGGGGGATGATAAAGCACCAGGACCTGATGGTTTTAATGCGGCTTTCTTTAAGCATACATGGTATATTGTTGGAAAAGATGTTGTGAATGTTGTTCAAGACTTCTTTCACAGTGGTAAATTGTTAAAGGAGGTAAACCACACTATTATATCTTTATTGCCAAAAGTTGCTGCCCCGAGTCGTATTACCGATTACAGGCCAATTTCTCTTTGGAATGTTTTGTTCAAATGCATTACTAAAATCATTGCCAAATAGGAATCTGATCCTTACAGGTTTGGTTGGTATTAATCAATCGACTTTCATATCGGGGAGGAGTATTTCTGATAACATCTTGTTGACCCAGGAGTTGATGCATAATTATCATTTGGATAGGGGCGTTCCTTGATGCGCATTCAAGGTGGATATTCAGAAGGCGTATGACACAGTGGATTGGAGATTTCTGAAAAGAATTCTTATTGAATTTGGCTTCCACCCCAAGATGGTTCACTGGATTATGACTTGTGTTGCTACTGCATCTTATTCGGTATGCATTAATGGTAATTTACATGGTTTTTTTCCAGGTAAGAGGGGTTTAAGGCAGGGGGATCCTCTTTCTCCATATTTGTTCACGTTGGTTATGGAAGTTTTAACCTTAATGCTTAAAAGACGTGCTCGGGAGACTGCTTTTTTTACTTTTCACCCGAAGTTTCAGAAGACTTCACATTTCATCCCAAATGTGATAGACTTGATATTATTAACCTTTGTTTTGCAGATGATCTCATTATTTTCTTGCATGCAGATGTCAATTCAGCAAGGGTTTTTATGGAGAACGTGATGCGGAAATGTCCAGATTCACTGAACTGGAGAAACCCAGCGAACTGAAGAAGCTAACTGAGCTGAAGGAAACTGAACTGATAATGCCATCTGAACAAGCCATGTTGATTCTGCCAGCAGTGGCCCATTTCAGACAAGTCTTTTCTGAACCAGTCCAGTCACCAGTAGTAACACTCTCAGTGGCCAACTGATAATCCACCAGTGAAGATGTCCAGTAGCTTGCTCCAGATGACTGCTCTAGATGAATGCTCCAGTGACCAACACTGAAGGTCCACCAGATGAATGCTCCAGTGACCAACACTGAAGGTCCACCAGTGGCAGTCCAGATTTATGTTCCATTGTCCAGATAATAAAGTCCCCACTGAAGGCTTATATCCGTGGGTCCAATAAAGAAGGAATGACAGCTGTCAAGGAAGGAGCGTGTGACTAACGGTATTGTGGGACCACGTGCAGGGGGGAATGTTTCTAGAAGCTTTACGTGTCCATTTTCCATTGGATAATTAATTAGTGGTGGTCCGTAGCATATGACAGCTTTTTGAATATTTTATTGTATTTCGTTAATTCCTAGGTAGAGCATGTGGCTATAAATAGAGGTTTATTTTCCTTGTAAAAATCAGTTAGTTGATGTTGAATGAAATTAATAGAGCAGTCTCTATTTCTTACAAAAATCTTCTTTTACCTTTATAGATCTTTGATCTTGGTGGTTAGGAGTGACCCCTTATCAATATTTGTGGTGACTTGTTCTTTATCAAATATTGTGGTGAGGTCTTTTAAATCTTCGGTTTCCTTTATCTATAATCGTGGTGGCTAGACCTTTATCGATTGTAGTGGTGGGGCGTAGTGTTTCCTTTATCCTTGATTCCGGTGGCTTAGCCTTTACGAGTCTTGGTGGTGGATTCTTTATCTATCATTTTAAGTTTATTGTCTTGTTTGTTATTTATTTCATATAAATTCCAGAAAATACCAAAAATAGTCTTCCGCTGTCGTTTGTCGCGTGATTTACGCATCAAATTTGGTATCAGAGCAGGTTTAAAAAGGTTTCTTAATCTTTTTGTCCGTTGGGGGTATTGTTTGATTAGATCTCGTTTCGATTTAGTCAGATCTGAGTTTGTTTTGCTTAGATCTATTGATTGTGAGTTGTTGTTGGTTATAAATGGCATATAGACGAGATATGACTTTAGAAGAAGCTCATAATGTTAGAAGAGATAGGCAAATAGAAGATCTACAAGAAGCTCTTGGTAAAATAGTCCATATGTTAGAAGATGGTGGTTTACGATTTAATCGAGAAAATATTGTTACTAGTGAAAGAGATTCTGAATCTCAAGGTCCTAGTGTAAGATCTGATAGTACACCTAGAAACTCTAGTGATTCTGATGAACCACATCCTAGAGAAAGGCGTAGGAGGCATAAGGGTAATGATATTAGGGATATTAAGATAGATCCACCAGATTTTAATGGGTCTTCTAACCCAGAAGAGTATTTTGAATGGATCCAGGTGATGGACAGAATAATGGAAATAAAGGGTTATGATGATAGAAAAAGTTTCAAAGTTGCCATTATTAAACTTAAGAAATATGCTTCATCTTGGTATGACAACATGAAATCTGAAAGGGAGTATAAGGGCAAGAGTAAAATCAAGACCTGGTCTAAACTGAAAGAGGTTATGCAGAAGAGGTTTGTTCCCCAGTCGTACAAGCAAGATCAGTATCTACTGATGAACAATCTGAAGCAAGGAGCCAAGGAAGTTGTGGAATACATTAGAGAGTTTGAGCATCTGAAGACCAGAACTGGTGTGAATGAAACTGAAGAGCATACTATCGCCAGATTCCTTGGTGGGTTGAATGCTACCATTACTGAGAAGATTGAGTTGCAGCCTATCTGGACATATGAAGGTGCATGCAAGATGGCTATCCAGATTGAAAGACAACTGAAGAAGAAGGTTTTGTACAAGTCATTCAGTAAGGTTCCTGCCAGTGCAAGTCAACCAGTTACCAGTCAACCAGTTCCCAGATTTACTGAAACTGTCCAGAAATCCTTCAAAGGCAAAGAAAAGGAAACTGGAGGATCAAAAGAACCAGTTGGAAGAAAATGTTTCAAGTGCCATGGTTTTGGTCACTTCCAGGCCCAGTGTCCTAATCAAAGAGCCTTGACTGCCAAAGAGATTGAATGTTTACCAGATGTCGACACTGAAAAAGGTGAGCCAGTGTATGATGAAGATGAAAAAGAAGATGAAGAGTCTTATGTTGGTGCAGATGTTGGAGAAATGTTGGTTGTCAGAAGAGTGATGCATACTGATGAAGTTACCACTGATACTGCCCAAAGGGAGAACATTTTCCACTCCAGATGCACAGTCAAAGGAAAAGTTTGTGATCTGATCATTGATGGTGGGAGTTGTGCTAATGCTGCTTCAACTTACATGGTAGAGAAACTGGAACTACCCACAGTTAAGCACCCTCGACCTTACAAGTTGCAATGGCTCAGTGAAGGATCAGAGGTAAAAGTTAATCGTCAGGTTACTATTCCGTTTTCAATTGGGTCAGTTTATCAAGACAAAATTGTTTGTGATGTTGTACCTATGGATGCTTGTCATATTTTATTGGGTCGACCATGGTTATTTGATAATTATGTTCTTCATGATGGTCGTATGAACTCGTATTCTTTGAGTATAAGTGGAAAGAAGGTCACACTGACTTCTTTGAAGCCTAATGAACTGATGAAAGTCAAGAAAGACCAGCCCAGTAAGCCTTTGTTTTTATCTCAAACTGAAGTCGAAGAAGAATTATCTGAAGGCACTCCAGTTATGATGTTACTGGTCGTAGAAAAATCTGAAGAGAAGGAGTTCACTGGTGTCCCAGTCTCCTGAAGACTTTACTGAAGGAATTCACTGACGTTTTCCCAGAAGACCTACCTGAAGGTTTGCCACCAGTAAGAGGAATTGAACACCAGATTGACCTGGTTCCTGGTTCAGTTCTTCCAAACAAAGCTGCTTACAGATGTTCGCCTAATGAAGCTAAAGAATTGCAGAGGCAAGTCGATGAGTTGGTTGAGAAGGGTTATGTGAGAGCCAGTATGAGTCCTTGTTCAGTGCCAGCTCTTCTGGTTCCAAAGAAAGATGGTACAATGAGAATGTGTGTTGATAGCAGGGCCATCAACAATATAACCATTAAGTATAGGTATCCCATTCCCAGATTGGATGATATGCTTGACGAGTTACATGGCTCCAGAGTATTTTCCAAGATTGATCTCAGAAGTGGCTATCACCAGATAAGAATGAAAGATGGAGATGAGTGGAAAACTGCTTTCAAAATCAAGGGAGGTTTGTATGAATGGTTAGTTATGCCTTTTGGCTTATCTAATGCTCCCAGTACCTTCATGAGACTGATGAATGAAGTTCTCAGACCACTCATTGGCCAGTTTGTTGTTGTTTACTTTGATGATATTCTGGTGTATTCAAAATCTGAAGCTGATCATGTTAGCCATCTGAAGAAGGTATTTGAACTGTTGAGAAGACACCAGTTGTATGGCAAACTGGAGAAATGTGATTTTATGGTGGAAAGTGTGATATTTTTGGGGTATGTTGTGTCTAAGAATGGAATTTCCATGGATCCCTCTAAGGTTGATGCCATCAGCTCATGGCCAGTTCCAACCACAATTACTGAAGTAAGAAGTTTTCATGGACTGGCGTCATTTTATAGAAGATTTATCAAAAAAATTTCTACAGTTGTGGCCCCAATTACTGACTGTCTGAAGAAAGGCGTGTTCAACTGGCCGAGTTCAGCCCAACTGGCGTTTGAAGCACTAAAGGATAAGCTCAGTTCAGCTCCAGTCTTATCCTTACCAGATTTTGATATGTTGTTTGAACTAGAATGTGATGCAAGTGGAGTAGGTATTGGTGCAGTTTTAGTGCAAGCAGGGAGACCAGTTGCATACTTCAGTGAGAAGCTGAATGGATCTAAACTGAAGTACAACACTTATGATAAAGAATTTTATGCAATAATTCGTGCTATCACTCACTGGTCACATTATCTGAAACCGAAGCAGTTTGTCTTATTCTCTGACCACGAAGCACTGAAGTTTATAAACGGTCAGCACAAGCTTAATGCCAGACATGCCAAATGGGTAGAATTCTTACAGTCTTATTCCTTTGTTTCAAAACATAAAGCTGGAGTTTGTAATGTTGTTGCTGATGCACTGTCCAGACGTTATTCACTGTTATCAATTCTGGAAGCAAGAGTTCTTGGATTCTCTTTCATTAAAGAGTTGTATGCTACTGATCCAGACTTTGCTGATCACCTCACTGAAGTTCACCAGAAAGGGCCATTTGTTGTTCAAGATGGTTTCTTGTTTAAAAATGGAAAGTTGTGCATTCCCAGGGGTTCAATAAGAGATTTACTGATAAGAGAAGCACATGGGGGAGGTTTAGCAGGCCATTTTGGCATTAACAAAACTGGAGAGATCCTCACTGAACACTTCTACTGGCCAAGTCTACTGAAGGATGTCCAGAGTATCATCAGTCGCTGTCCAACTTGTCACCAGGCAAAGGCAACTTTTCACAAAGGGTTGTATACTCCTCTTCCAGTTCCAAGCTAACCATGGGAAGATCTCAGTATAGATTTTATTGTTGCACTGCCCAGAACCCAGAGGGGAAAAGATTCAATAATGGTGGTTGTTGATCGATTTTCGAAGATGGCACATTTTATTGCTTGTAACACAACCAATGATGCTTCAGCAGTAGCGAATTTATTCTTTAAAGAGATTGTCAGATTGCATGGGATTCCAAAGACAATTGTGTCAGATCGAGATGTGAAATTTCTGAGTTATTTCTGGAAGACTCTATGGAGGTTAATGGGTACCAGATTGTTGTTCAGTACGTCTCACCATCCTCAGACTGATGGACAGACTGAAGTCACGAACAGAACAATTGGCATGTTATTGAGAACACTGGTGAAGAAGACACTGAAAGATTGGGATCTGAAGCTTGCTCATGTTGAGTTTGCTTTCAACAGAGCTCCTAACTATTCTACCAGTAAATCACCGTTTGAAATTTGTTATGGTGTCAATCCACTGACCCCCATTGATTTAATCCCATTTTCGATTGAACCAAAGGCAAGTATTGAAGCTGAGGCCAGAGCGGAAGAAGTCAAGAAAATTCATGAAGAAGTGAAGGCCAGAATAGAGAAAGCCAATGCCAGTTACAAGGCCAGAGCAAACAAGAATAGAAAGCAGCCCAGTTTTTCACCAGGTGATCTTGTGTGGGTGCATCTGAGAAAAGAAAGGTTCCCAGCGAAGAGAAAGAGTAAACTGATGCCCAGAGCTGAAGGTCCGTTCAAGATTCTGGAGAGATATGGCGATAATGCTTACAAAGTTGAATTACCTGGAGATATGGCGGTTTCTAGCACGTTTAATGTGGGAGATCTGATGCCTTATCTGGAGGATGAGTACCTCGAAGACTTGAGGACAAGTCTCTTTTCAGAGGGGGAGAATGATGCGGAAATGTCCAGATTCACTGAACTGGAGAAACCCAGCGAACTGAAGAAGCTAACTGAGCTGAAGGAAACTGAACTGATCATGCCATCTGAACAAGCCATGTTGATTCTGCCAGCAGTGGCCCATTTCAGACAAGTCTTTTCTGAACCAGTCCAGTCACCAGTGGTAACACTTCTCCAGTGGCAAGCTCCAGTGACCAACTCTGATAATCCACCAGTGAAGATGTCCAGTAGCTTGCTCCAGATGACTGCTCCAGATGAATGCTCCAGTGACCAGCACTGAAGGTCCACCAGATGAATGCTCCAGTGACCAACACTGAAGGTCCACCAGTGGCAGTCCAGATTTATGTTCCATTGTCCAGATAATAAAGTCCCCACTGAAGGCTTATATCTGTGGGTCCAATAAAGAAGGAATGACAGCTGTCAAGGAAGGAGCGTGTGACTAACGGTATTGTGGGACCACGTGCAGGGGGAATGTTTCTAGAAGCTTTACGTGTCCATTTTCCATTGGATAATTAATTAGTGGTGGTCCGTAGCATATGACAGCTTTTGAATATTTTATTGTATTTCGTTAATTCCTAGGTAGAGCATGTGGCTATAAATAGAGGTTTATTTTCCTTGTAAAAATCAGTTAGTTGATGTTGAATGAAATTAATAGAGCAGCCTCTATTTCTTACAAAAATCTTCTTTTACCTTTATAGATCTTTTGATCTTGGTGGTTAGGAGTGACCCCTTTATCAATATTTGTGGTGACTTGTTGTTTATCAAATATTGTGGTGAGGTCTTTTAAAATCTTCGGTTTCCTTTATCTATAATCGTGGTGGCTAGACCTTTATCGATTGTAGTGGTGGGGCGGAGGGTTTCCTTTATCCTTGATTCCGGTGGCTTAGCCTTTACGAGTCTTGGTGGTGGATTCTTTATCTATCATTTTAAGTTTATTGTCTTGTTTGTTATTTATTTCATATAAATTCCAGAAAATACCAAAAATAGTCTTCCGCTGTCGTTTGTCGCGTGATTTACGCATCAGTTATCATGGAAACGTTGGAGGAGTTTAAGAATGCTTCAGGTCTAGCTCCAAGTTTACCAAAAAGTACTGCTTACTTTTGCAATGTCGTGAATCATGTGAAGTTGTCAATTCTTTCAGTTCTGCCTTTTGAGGAAGGTAGCTTACCTGTTAAATATTTGGGAGTACCGCTTGTTTCTACTCGACTTATATATAGGGACTGTAATGAATTGGTGGAGAAGGTGCGAAACCGTGTTTCAGATTGGAAGAACAAATCACTATCATTTGCGGGAAGACTTCAATTACTACAATCTGTTCTAGGTTCGATGAATGTCTATTGGAGTACGATGTTTATGTTACCTTCACGAGTTATTTATGAGGTGGAACAGATTATGAGGTCTTTCCTTTGGCAAAAAGGTAGATCGAAAGTTGCTTGGGAGGTTGTATGTCTTCCTAAATGTGAAGGAGGACTAGGGGTTCGTAGATTGCATGATTTTAATATTGCACTCATGGCTGTTCATATTTGGAACTTGCTGGCTCATAAGGAATCTTTGTGGGTTAGATGGATGCATATGTACAAGATTAAGGATAGAAATTTTTGGGAAATTCCATGTCGCGGTAACTTATCTTGGAGTTGGAGGAAAATGTTGCAAATTAGGCCTTTAATTCGCAATCATTTTTGGTATCGTATTGGGAGTGGTCACTCTGTTTCTGCCTGGTTTAATAACTGGTGTGAAGCAAGCCCTCTTTCTAACTCATTATCTGCTCGTGTTATTTCCAATGCAGGTTTTCTTCTGTCAGCTTCGGTTTCGGATCTTATTCATGACAATCTGTGGAGCTGGCCTATGGAGTGGGGTAGTTTACTTCCATCTATTAAGGTTCCCGTTTTACAACCTGATCAACCTGACTCATTATGCTGGAAGGATAAATCTGGTTCGATACAACCATTTTCGGTTTCACAGGTTTGGGAAGCTATTCGTCCACATGATGTGGCTGTTACTTGGTATCATGTTGTTTGGTTTAAGCAATGCATTCCAAAGCATGCATTCCATGTATGGTTAGTTGTGAAGAAGAAACTCAAAACTCAGGATATGTTGCGACCATGGGATGTGAATGGCCCTGTTTCGTGCTCTTTATGTGGTGTACAACCTGATTCGCATAGTCATCTTTTTTTTTAGTGTGGTTTTGCTGCACAAGTGTGGAAAGGCATTTGTAATCGTGTTGATCTTGATTACTATTCTGACGATTGGGACATTGTGTTAGCTAGTTTCATTTCAATAGCAACATTGAAAAAAGCGGATGCTATCATTGCAAAACTGGTTCTTGGAGCGTCTCTGTACTTTATTTGGCAAGAGAGAAACTTTCGGTTGTTTCAACAAAAAAGGAGAATGGTCCATCAGTTAATTGAGGTTATCTATATGACAGTTAGACTAAAGCTGCTATCTTGTCATTTCCGGAAGACTCCTCAATCGGGAAGGCTTATGGACACTTGGAAGCTGCCGATTTCAATTTTCAAATTGTAATTGCTCGTGTTTTGTTTTAGTTTGTACCTATATGTTTGTTGATGTTAGGTACTAGAGTAACTCGATAAGTGGCATGTCACTTGTCTTGGTGTTGGTTGTTGCACGGTGTGCATGGTCTTGTAAATAGTCGTACTAACATTCAGTTAGTACGCCTGAACTTCTTTGTTTTGATTTAATACAAATCTAACCAGGGTAAATCCCCTTTTACCCGAAAATAAGAGCTTGTGGGAGGTGCGTATTCCATCAGGTTGTTCATGGGGATGGCGTAAACTGTTGCAGCTACGTGACCAGGTTCGTCCATTTATTTGGTCGCAGGTTGGCAATGGGCAATTAACTTCAGCCTGGTTTGATAAGTGGGCACCTCAATGCCCCCTTATCACCTTCATTAGACCGCGAGACATTCGTGATGCAGGTTTTTCTATGTCTATGCGCTTAGGTGATATTTGGAATAATAGTAACTGGATGTGGCCAGCTGCTTGGTTTGATTTGTATCCGGTGTTAATTGATCTCCCTATCCTGATTTTTAATAATGATCGTGATAAGTTGGTATGGAAGGATAATATGGGAATATCATCCCTTTTCGACTTGGGGAGTATGGAATACAATTAGAGACCGTGAACAGATTGTCTCATGGCACTCAATTGTGTGGTTTTCACAGTGCATTCCTCGACACTCGTTCTTTATGTGGCTTATTCTCAGGAAGAAACTAAAGACTCAGGATCTCATGAAGAATTGGGATGTTGGGGGCAATATGAACCTTAGACTTCAATGCTGTTCGCTTTGTCAAAGAGGCCCTGACTCACATAACCATTTATTCTTTGAGTGTGGTTTCTCTGAACAGGTTTGGAGTGGGATTAAAGCGCTTGCTGGATGGCTGATGTTTCTGAAAAGCTGGATGACATTATTGATTGGCTAATGGTTCGTGCTAAATCAAGATCGGCTAGAAGCATCATGGGAAGACTTGTGGTTGCAGCTACGGCCTATTATGTTTGGCAGGAAAGGAATGCTCGTCTCTTTACTAACACTAAGAGATCAGTGGTTGCTATACAGAAGATCATTAAGTCGACAGTTAGGTGGAGACTTGCATCGCTTAAATTCAAGAACACTCCTAATGTAGCAACACTGTTGGAAGCATAGGACATTCCTAGGAATAGTTTTCTCCAAATTGAAGCAGATTAGTCATAGTGTGAGTTACTGGTGATAGTATTTTGTAACTCTAGATGTATTTGGTTGCTTGTTTTTATCGCTTGTTAACACTTGTATGGCTTGTCATACTTGTGAACTGATTTGGTATTCTGCCAAATCACTTGTATTGTATTGTTTGGGTTTTGGAATATAATATACTCACCGGGATATTAAAAAATCCCATTACCCAAAAAAAACATAAAGTTGGTGAGGTCATAGATTTTACAACAATATAGTGTGGTGGATAATAAGGTTTTAGTGATACCCTCACCAGTATAATCCCAATGATATCCCTGATCATTAATCCGAAATACTTTTGGAAATACATTTCCATAATAGATAGTCATAATATAAAGATAGATAGGTATTCTATCGTAATGAAAACTTAATTGATATTCATACCATGAATATCCATAGGTAAACTGTTAATACAGAAACTTAACAGATAATTCACACAATAACAATATATAGGTCGTTACTGCAACCACAGAACTTTCTCAGATAATTCATATCATAACAATACACAGGAACCTTAATATATACTTCACATCTTAACAATATATAGGTTTTTACTGTCATCACAGAACCTTAATATATATTTCACATCTTAACAATATATAGGTTTTCACTGCCATCACAGAACCTTATATTTATATAATTCACATCATATAATATTTTCTCGAATCCGAGCATATTAAATCATAATAGAACATACCATGTCCTCAAATCTGAGATAGTAGTTTAACATATTTATTCTTCAGATTTAAACCCGTGTGTTCATATAGAACTTCGTTTCACGAAACTTTCCCAGAGTGTATCCATAAAAAGGATATCCAATTTGTATATAACGTTTTCTCAAAATAAGTGCATCTCAGTATAAAACAATTTAGACAATGTATTCTCAGCCCAAAACGTAAAACTGTTAATAAGGGGCTATGAGTCTCACCTTAGCAGCAATGAAATGAAGTGATGAAAATGTAATGAGATGATGAGCAAGTCAATTAGCCAAATCGGGAGATCCTAAACACAATATGATTGATTTACTTTCTTGGTTCAAACCTAAATTTCTATAAGGTCATTTATTAATACGCTTGTCAACGTAATTGATTTTGAGTTATTTTAATAGTCTTTGTAATATATTTGAAATCTTTATAAATGAAATCTCATTTATATTTATTGAAATCTTTAAAAACATATTTTGAAATCCCATAAATAAGCTAAGTAGTTAGCTTACGCCACGGTGTATCAATATACCAAAGTATATTGTACACAGGATAGTTGTAGAGGGGGTGAATACAACTTTTCTCGAACTTTACAAACTTTTAAGCAACGTTTTAAGACTCAAAATACTTAATGCATGTAAAGAACAAGAATCATTAAAACAGTAAAGCAGTAAAGAATAAAAGCATTCTTGAACACAGATTGTGGTTTTCAAATGTAACTCTTTATTAAGAAATAATCTATACAAAGAATTACAGGGTTGTTGCGGAATAAAGATAGCCTACAAATATCTAAACAACCCTATGAAATGACAAACAACAATCAATAAGTTTCAGCTCAAGAGAATCAGCCCAAGCTGATCTCGTACAGACTAAGCTGTGTGTAAGAGCAGAGAAACTTGTGTGAAGAATGATTCTCAGGAAATGCCACGCATATGCATACAAGGAGTGTTGCTTTTATAGGCGAAAGCTCCTCGTCACTTGGTGTCCAAATCAACCACGTAGTCTTCTTGTATTGGACGATCAAAAGAATAAACAATCGTGCCTTCATCGTACTTGTGGTCCCCCACGTACAGCTGCACATTCTTCATCGTCCAATAAGAGTGTGGACACGCATATGTAAACAACCACCAACCTGGATACTAGGAATATTCCTAGTCACGTCATAGTCCTTATCTTCAATCCAGGTTGTTATCTTCACTTTGATTGTTGACACAGATTGGGCGGTTTGTCACGGCACCAATCTGCCTAAGTGTTTCCAAGCTGACTGCTAGTTCCAATCTGTCTTCCACTAACAGTTTGGTCCTCTATCTTCAATCCTCCTCTTCGACTTGGATTGAATGCTTTAATGTTGTTGATGCAGCTTGAATAACACTTGCTTCCATATAGTATTACAATTACGAACAAGAAGCGTGATCTGGGTCAGCTACATATCGCAAGCTGTGTCATCTTAGTCTGACCCAGATCAGATTACAAGAACCAAAAGATTACTAAGTGTTTATAGGTCAGATTTGTCATTATTAAATTTACAACAAACATTGGGACTCAACAATCTCCCCCTATTTGATGATGACAAAACCTAACTACACTTTTAACATACAGCTTACAAAGAATCAAAAAAAATATGACTAACAGTTTGTGACCCTTTGAATCTTTTGGGTTCTTTTCAATCTGATACAAAATTGTAACAAGACAACTGAGTTTGTACAACTACTTGTATATTGGAGAAATACAAAGTGTTACAATAAGACTCTATTCCCCAATTAATTCTACAGTTTCTTGTTTAACTTCAAAAGATGGAGCAATCGTCACATCTACCTTCCTATCTAGTCCTTCATTAATAAGGAACTGCTCATACCCATTACCTTGTTCACTGAAAGCAACACAAAATCTGTACAAGGTAAAAAGGTGCATAGTTGGTACCTCTTTTAGCTCAGCAGTCCTTTGGAATACAAGTTTCCCTTTTGTATCCACAAAATACATGCCATGTTCAGGTTCAGTAATATGCATTCCACTTCTTGCATTTTCCACACCAGCAGGTAGAGACAGATTAAGATGACTTAGAAGTCTGTCTAGAGTATCAGTAGATAATAACCCAAGAAACTCTGAAGGGTTCAAATTTCTGAGGAAGTCTGTGTGATCACCTTCAGGTCCTTGGAGATTAACATTTCTTTTTCTCTTCTTCTTGAGTGGCTCTTCTGTAACACCCCAACTAAGGCGGAACGTTGAGATGTACAGAAAGTCGAGTATTCAAAACAAAGGATAATAGATAACATTCACCATAGCTTTATTGGATAAAATAATTTTACAATGCACAAGCATGTGAACCAATTCCCAAGTACAATACGTCTACTATACTTGGATATTGAGTCCACGAAATAAATAACAAATACATGAGATGATATACTACAATGATCAGGGCGGATTCCATTGCCCGTCACAAGGTTTGATCTTGACTCCAATGTGCAATGCAAACAATCATGATGCATATAATTCCTCAAAGCTTACGCTAATTCCTGAAAAGCATGAAGAAAAAGTGTCAACTACGAAAACGTAGTTGGTGAGTGCATAGGTTTGCAAGTAAATCTAGTTACACATCCATTTTAAAATAGTTGAGAATCCATGGTAAATTATAAAGTTTTCATTTGTCACATTTATCGTGAGAGAAAATATATCAATCGATTAATCATTCATCATACCAAAACCATTCGGTCATCAATACTTCAATATCGCCAATTTCAACAACTTTCAAGATTCCATATAAGGTCCAATACCCAAACCGTATGTTCAATCAATAATTTCCATTCACAGCAATAATAATGATTTCCATTCAGCCCAAAGGCATAATTCGATGAGTATATGCTTGAGCCACTACTACGACCATTTTACATGTCCCAAACAACATAATATTTCATTTCAGAGCACAAGCTGTCAATCAAGTGCTTAATCACAATTGGGGTCGTGCCATGGAAACGACCAATAATATAATAAGATAGTTAGAGCACCGCTCGGGTCGGACTGGCAATGAAGGTGGCCACCAAGGCAGACCAAACATTCCACCGTTACCTATTTAGTGGTGAGTGGACGACTCTAGTTGCGCAACCCTCTAACTACAGGCCTCCACTATCGGAGTTAATAGTAGTGTACTGAAGTATCTCAGTTTGACAGAACTCAAGCTCATCGTATAACATATAACATATTGAACATACAATATCCCATTTCATAATCATTCTTTCAAGAATCATTTCATATATATAAAGCCATTTTATTTATCATGCTTTTCACCCCGAATGTAAAACACATAAAAGAGTTTGAAAGGGGGCTATGACTCACCTTGATATGCCGAGCATGATATATACCTATCCAAAATGGGTACTTCCCATCTATTGCTTCCTTGATCATATATTCCATCATGGTCCTCAACCACATTTCAAAGCCAAGACTATCCCTACGAGAGGACTAATATACGTAAGTTCCTATCTTAAGCCATCACTTAGAAATGTCACTTTTATCATGTTGTTATCAATTATGGGATCCAAGTGTATTGCTAATATTCACATCTTTTTGGTTGTAAAGATTGGTGGTAAGAGTCGTTTTCTCATTATACGTTTTTGTACGTTTATTGGAATTTCGGTAATTTGGATTTGGTTTATATGATTTCCATTGTATACTTTGCTTAGTAATAATATTTGACATTAGTGGTCTTATAATATTAATATTTTATGTATATTTTCTGATTTGTAATTATATATTTAATTAATTATTTATTCATTTTATTGATTTATTAATTAAATAATTTCTTAAAAATACTTTTAAGTGTCATAATTGCCTTTATAAATTATGGATAATTTCATTTGAATTATCTTCTGATATATATGCTCCTTAATTTATAATTTCATGATTTATACTTTTATTTGTGTATTTTCCATTTATTTTAATGAAAATTTTTAATTAATTATTTTTTACTCAATTATTTATCTTTAAATTATGTAACACATGTCTCTTGCCTTTTAACTATTTTTCTCCAGTAGGTTTTAGTTATTTTTATCAATGGTTAAGATGATTTAACTTCATTCTTGATTTACATAATTATTTATGGATTTTTATGTCTTTTAATTACTATTTAAATTCAATAATTCATGGAAATTCTTAGAAATCATCACTAAACATTTGGTCAAAAATCTCAGGCCTTTTAGGCAACTTTTATCCATACAAAATCATATCAATTCAACCTCTCTTGTGTCTTGCTTATTTTGAGGGTTTTATGATTAAAAATCGTTTACCGAAATGGTAATTTTAGCCTCATTTTCCAAGCAATTCAAATGCGTCAATATGGATTTCCATCCTTATTTCCTTATTTCCAGAATGTTCATTATATTTTGGTGTCTTAAGTCGTGATAGTGGTGGTGGTGTGATAAGTGCAAATTAAAGCTTTCGGTTAGTGCTTATATGAACCGAATTAGTGATTTGTAGGCTTGTCTTTGCCATTTAATAACCAAGTTAAGTTTTATAACTTTTATTTGACATATTCTTAGTAGGTTTATAATACTTTTTGTTACGAGATTGTTGGAGTTGGTTAGAGTTGCAATCTAGTGACTTTTAGCTTACTTTGTTGTGAAGAACTTTTACTTGGAATTTTCTGTTTTAACACTTATTTTCATAAAATGTTGAGTAGTCATTTTTGGTTAAGTTGAATTATTTGGACGTTGGTGATTTTTGTACAGAGACATATATGTGTCCTATATTTATGTGATTTTTTGCTAAATTTTCAGACATTGTTTACTACCTCTAAAAATTACAAAACCAAAGTTGGTCAGAAAGCTTGCTGCTGTGCGACTCAATATATTTTATAAAATATTTCTATGATGAACATTTAAGAAAAATCTCCCAATTTTATTTTAAGTTAGGGACACTTTGAAATCAGTTCACACCAAGTTTAAACTTCTGAAACCTATTAGTTAAGAAATTAAAAATCGTCAAAGTTGACTCAACATTAAGACAAAAATCCAGTTTTGACCACTTTTGGTAGAAAAATCATATCTTTGGTTTGGTTTAGTGTGTTTGAGTGATTCCAGTTGGAGGTTAAACTTAACTCTTTTATCTACAACTTTTATTTGAAAGTTTTTCTTGAAACGGCCCTCACATGCCCAGTTTATCCGTCCAAAGACAGAAGAATAATTCTGTCAGAAGCATTTGGGTCCAAACAACACACCAATGACCATTCTTGCTTTATTAACACTTGAGTTCATCATTTACAAGATTAATACTTTATTTTTATACCTCTTAACATCAAATTTCCAGATTATTATACCTCTTTTAACATATTTTTCACTTAATACAAGTTCATCCATCTCATAATCCAACAACAAGATTCAACTTTCTTAGATCTAACACGTATTCATTCAAATCAACACTTTTCAATACCAATCTTTATAGATCTAACTTTCAACAACATAAAAACATCTTTTTAATGAAAAATCTCAGAAATATATTCTTCAAAATATACAAAAACATATAGATCTATGAAAAGGAAAATCACTTTAAAAGCTACTAATCTATAACAACACTTTTGGGTCTTAAACTTGTTGAATCCTTGGATCTTTCTCATAGATTTCGACATGCATATGCATGAGGAGAAAAATCCTATCAACTTGCCTTCATCAAGTGTATATTACAAGGAAAACAAGAAGAAAACATAAACTTTTGATAAAACCTTTGAACATAAACAAGAACAATATAGATCTAGTAAAGAGATGAAGATTTATACCCTTGAAGAACTTGGTTTTGAAGGTGAAAAATGGGCAGAATTTTCAGACCTATTTATGCTCCTAATAACCCTTAATCCAAGCTTGAAACAACCCTTAATCTTATCTTGAAACAACCCTTGCTTAACCCTTATTATTAATATAGTTTAGAATGATTTTTGTTCTTGTTTTTCTTGATTATTTGAGCCAAAAATGGAGGAAGAAAAAGGAAGGGGAAGTGCAGAATTTTTGAGAGAAAATATGTGTGTGTTGTGTTTTACTAAAATGAAAAGAGTGTGTGTGTGTGGGAGAGTGTATGGACGTGAGAGGGGGGAAAAGAGTGGGTTGGGAGGATGCTCATTGGCCAAGCAAAGTGGTGGAGGGTCATGGATTGGCTAGCTCAAGTGGTGGAGTTGTGGTGTAGGTGTATTTTCATAAAATGTTGAGTAGTCATTTTTGGTTAAGTTGAATTATTTGGACGTTGGTGATTTTTGTACAGAGACATATATGTGTCCTATATTTATGTGAATTTTTTGCTAAATTTTCAGACATTGTTTACTACCTCTAAAAATTACAAAACCAAAGTTGGTCAGAAAGCTTTCTGCTGTGCGACTCAATATATTTTATAAAAGATTTCTATGATGAACATTTAAGAAAAATCTCCCAATTTTATTTTAAGTTAGGAACACTTTGAAATCAGTTCACACCAAGTTTAAACTTCTGAAACCTATTAGTTAAGAAATTAAAAATCGTCAAAGTTGACTCAACATTAAGACAAAAATCCAGTTTTGACCACTTTTGGTAGAAAAATCATATCTTTGGTTTGGTTTAGTGTGTTTGAGTGATTCCAGTTGGAGGTTAAACTTAACTCTTTTATCTACAACTTTTATTTTGAAAGTTTTTCTTGAAACGGCCCTCACATGCCCAGTTTATCCGTCCAAAGACAGAAGAATAATTCTGTCAGAAGCATTTGGGTCCAAACAACACACCAATGACCATTCTTGCTTTATTAACACTTGAGTTCATCATTTACAAGATTAATACTTTATTTTTATACCTCTTAACATCAAATTTCCAGATTATTATACCTCTTTTAACATATTTTTCACTTAATACAAGTTCATCCATCTCATAATCCAACAACAAGATTCAACTTTCTTAGATCTAACACGTATTCATTCAAATCAACACTTTTCAATACCAATCTTTATATCTAACTTTCAACAACATAAAAACATCTTTTTAATGAAAAATCTCAGAAATATATTCTTCAAAATATACAAAAACATATAGATCTATGAAAAGGAAAATCACTTTAAAAGCTACTAATCTATAACAACACTTTTGGGTCTTAAACTTGTTGAATCCTTGGATCTTTCTCATAGATTTCGACATGCATATGCATGAGGAGAAAGATCCTATCAACTTGCCTTCATCAAGTGTATATTACAAGGAAAACAAGAAGAAAACATAAACTTTTGATAAAACCTTTGAACATAACAAGAACAATATAGATCTAGTAAAGAGATGAAGATTTATACCCTTGAAGAACTTGGTTTTGAAGGTGAAAAATGGGCAGAATTTTCAGACCTATTTATGCTCCTAATAACCCTTAATCCAAGCTTGAAACAACCCTTAATCTTATCTTGAAACAACCCTTGCTTAACCCTTATTATTAATATAGTTTAGAATGATTTTTGTTCTTGTTTTTCTTGATTATTTGAGCCAAAAATGGAGGAAGAAAAAGGAAGGGGAAGTGCAGAATTTTTGAGAGAAAATATGTGTGTGTTGTGTTTTACTAAAATGAAAAGAGTGTGTGTGTGTGGGAGAGTGTATGGACGTGAGAGGGGGGAAAAGAGTGGGTTGGGAGGATGCTCATTGGCCAAGCAAAGTGGTGGAGGGTCATGGATTGGCTAGCTCAAGTGGTGGAGTTGTGGTGTAGGTGTATTTGGTCCAAAATGATGTCTAAGTTCAAAATGTGGGTGTGTTTTGATCAAGTTATGTAGTGATGGTTAGATTATGTAAATTTTAATTATACAAGTATTGGATTTGTAATTTATATGTGCATGCATGTATATAGATATGTGTTTGTGTTAAGTGCAAATATTAGTACTTGCAAGATTTAGATGTATGTATGTATGTATGTATTTCGTGTATATGTATATACATATATATATTGGTGCTAAACATTATAAAATTTCTTAATGTACCTTCTATTAATTGAGTTATTGATTATATTTTGGATACATAGGTACTTGTTTGTTGGATCGAATAATTATAAAGTTGTTGTTACTTTGCATATTCTTGAAGTTGGCTTGATTAATTATGGTTATATTCTTATAAGATTGTCCTTATTTCTTTACTTTGAGATTGTCTCATGTTTTGGCATTTCTAAGATAACTAGCTATCTTTGGGCATTCATTGAACTAGAGAGAAAGTATCACTATGCCTTAATGTTTAGAAGGCCAATTCTCTTGATAAACATCTAGGGATAATGCCTAGATAAGTCCAAATAAATTGTCCTAGTCAGAAATTGAGGGTTGTTACATCATTACCCCCTTAACAGATACTTCGTCCTCGAAGTTCGCTCGTTCACACGGTAGCAAGAATGAATAGGTTGACGATAAGGATAGCTTCACGGAGGCGTATAAAATGTGAAAATTCAACTGGATTTCATCCTGACCTTTTTGGTTACTTACGAGCTTTTGATCTCCTTAGTTGGGGGCATCCATTGCTCTGTGCCCTAACATTTCTCGTGAATAGAAACTTCGAAAAAGGTTACAAATGTCGCTCACTTCATGAGACGACTAGAGATTAATCGTATGTAATGTCACATAGAGCAATAGTGATGAATGGGATGATGATTAGGTTATCAACACGGAGGTGTAAAATGAACAAACGGCTCGTAACGTGAGTTACAATAAAGTAGTGAGAGACGTTGGGTTATCGCTCGTTGGTGGCTACTCATTCTCATTGTCACTTGGTGTACCTTCCTTTATCGTTTTCTTTCTCAATTAAAGAAACGTCTCAATGGCTTCTCGCCCATTTTCATCTTTCTTCAGACTGAGGTTAGACGCGTTTGCCGCTACGTGAATATATTGACTTCGTTTGTGACTAATCACTTGTTAAGGGATTACCCCCTTAACAAGAGTGATACTAACCCAATATGTCAAGTTGCACTAAAATTGCGATGGTACATCTTCGTAGTACCTCACTTTAGGGTTTTCTAGTGTTGTCTTTGTTATTTTATGGCGTGAAAGGAAGTCATGAATTGGTTGATGCTAGTTCCATCTTACTCCTCATACTCACCTTTGTCTTTCAACTTCGTCCTTAATTTTCCCAAAGTCGCCTTTGTCATTATTCGCTAAGTCATATCGTTACCAATTTCTCTTGCTTTTTCCGATATTGGCTTTCAAATCGTTTTAAGGTACCTTTAATTACCTCCTTCTTACGCTAGAAGGACCATTATCTATGACTCATCACCGACAAATCTCTTTTAACATCGCACATATAACCTATTCCATTTTTCTTCTATCCCTACGCATTCCTCGCGATAGGATTTATGCAATCCTTATGCTCACAAATGATCATATCACCACCATCTTGGCAACACAAACACTTCGAATCCTCATTTGTATGAATTCATTCTTAAGAGAAATCCTTCTTAGGTACTCCTGACCTCTACAAAACCTTCAATTACTTTGCTCTCCTGAGCCTCATATCCCTTTTCAGCTTTCTAAGCTAAGCTTCTTTTCAAATACAATAACCTAATGTCCTTAGGAATTGTGATATAATATAATTTAGGGGAAACATCGGTCACTTTATCCTTTTCTCAACCATTCGGTCTTCTACTCTTTCCTTTCGTTTTCTTATGGATAACTACACTCCTTACCGTTTCGCCACTCAGATCCATCTGTTACTAGGGTAATCGTCATCTTGCTAGTCCTCGAAGTTAATTCAGGGGCACTTGTCAGATCATGGTGATACGGATCCTTTGATCCTAACTCATCACAAATGCGAATTATCCTTATCACCCTTCCGTTCAGACATTCCATAACTAGCTCTTCACGGAGTTTGTTAGTTGGTTGGAACTTAGTTCAGTGATCACCTTCCTTGATCGTCGTGGTAGTATGTGCCTTGAATTCTAGCGTCGCACTCCTTATTTGCTTTCACTACTAACTTAGCGATTTCATGTTGTTTTCCTTCTTCACTTTTCTTGGGCGCACTACTTCGTGGGTCGATGGTCCTTGATGATTGACCATGTGTTGCAAATTATCCTTCTTCACTCAAATTCATCTTGTCTTAGCTTACCTCCCTACGACCGTCGACCTTGAGGGGATAACCATCACAAGTCATCGTGCTACCTCTACTTATCGGCCATACTTCTCTTTTAGCAAAGCTAGCTTCCATCGGGTGTTGGGCGTATATCGATTTCTCTTAGATTAGTTGATACTCTCCACTAATAGCTGGTCTTTCGATAGAGGTTTTCAAATTCGTATTCAAAGAATAACGCGTAACCGCCATAAAGATAAACGCCACCAGAACTACATCTTGTAGACGGCGTCAATGCTTTCACTTTCTGTTTGTGTCAACTGATGTTTCTTTACTCTATCTTCTACTCCATCCACCAGAACTACATCTTGTAGACGGCGTCAATTCCTTCACTTTACTGTTTGTGTCAAATGATGTTTCTCTACTCTATCTTCTACTCCAAATCATCTTCAATGATGCTAGTGAATAACTCTTCTTGGAAGATAAAGTATAATCTTGCACTTCATACTCCTTGTTCGGGTATCTACCTTTGCTGTGATTACCCCCTTAACATTTTTCCTCTAGAAAAATGTAAGGGATTTCCTGCTCTTCACTTCATCTCGCCTTCCTTGACGCTCTTCAATTCAGCAATTTCTTATTCCTTCGTGTAACGAATCTCCATCTTCACACTTGTTTCGGAAAAAAAAAGGGATAGCTCGGAATCCTTTTTGTTACTCTTTAATCATGAGGGTTACTCGACACATCCTAGTATCTTATTGTCCTTAATTAGTTTTCTCCTGCCAATTACCTTCATTTTCCAGCATTGCTAGTGATCTCCTCCAAGTTTTAGGGACGTCCTTGTACTTAACCAAAAGTGACCTTCATGTCGCTCAACCTTCCATTTGTTGACCACTCAATCTTTCTTTTTGGTCGATGAACATAGACAGTAAGGACCTTCGATTCTTTCTCTAAGTTATAGCTTAGTATACTCTTCGCTTGTGCTTCCATGTACTTGACTTATACACCACAAATCTTCTCCGCCCTACTTTATGTACATGATTCAATAACATCTTCTATGCTATATAGTTATCCCAAGTATTTCACTTATGGACGGCCGATGTCTCACGTCTTTCGTATCCCTTGATGTCGCAGCAAAAGTAGGGTACTAGTTACTCGATTCGCCGTTGCGGAAAGTTACGTAAGCGAGTTGTATGTTGTTAGGGTACTAACCTTTGAAGAGAAACGGTGATGATCATTACTTTGAATAATCAAGAATATAAAGGATATAGAATTTGGTTTCGAATGAATGGAATAGGAAATAGGAAAACAAAAGATTCATTAAGGCTCGGATTACTCCTTGCGCGAGTTAAAGAAATCACTTCTTTGTCCTTCGTTGCCCAATGGACTCCAACTTTCAATGACGTCGATATATGCCGCACCGACTTAGATAATATGGATAACCGTTCGTGTACGCGTGTTATTATAGAGATATCGCACCAAATTTCGGAGCTACAATCCCCAGAATGTGTCGTCAAGAATGTATACCGAAATGTGTTCTATCGGCGTCGTCAAATCGTAATTTAGCTTTAATACCACTCGTCTTTCATAAGTCTCCAACTTCATTCGACGTTTACATATGTTTCGCACCATTTCAGAGCGAATACCAAGGTTATGCGTCGTTTCCAAGAGGATAGAGTCGCGTCATATCTTGGGTCTACAATTCTTAGAGTATATCGTCCAACGTACGTGGAAAGATGCTCCGCTGATGATATCGCCGTTGTCATATGTCCATAATAAATAGTGGTGTCGTAAGGAATAGGATGTGGGATAATTTCAAAAGAGCACGAGTGAACGAATATTGGATTAGAGGGGTACTTAATGACAACTTCCATACTTAGGAAATTTCTAATTCATTTTGCATTTCTCAGGGACAATCACTAGTTCCCAAGCGGTCAAATCTCATCA
>CM067167.1:36957467-37005094 GCA_034093135.1 Erigeron breviscapus
CTACAAAGTTTTACACTGATTACGAGGAATTGACTTATATGCTTTATGTACCTTTACCCGGATAATAAGACTTATCTTATTATTTAAATATAAATGGTACATAAAGGTGGTTAAGTAAAGTTGCTTTCACGTGCAACTTTACACTGCATTTTAAGGAATTAAATGTTACTTCCTACTTCAAATGCCATCTCCAAAACCACATTTGTTACGGCTAAAGTTAACATCCCAATGTTAACTTTGCCTATAAATACAAGTCATTGCACAACCAAGATATCAAGTATTCAGAATATCAAGTATTCGAACTACTTCAATGTAAGATACTATTACATACTTGCAAACCAAAGAAAAAAAAAAAAAACTGCAAATTATTGAGTACCCCCGTGAAATTGGTGCCCAATTATTCTACTCAATCTGCTTAAATAGAGAACATTTCACTACTTATATCGGGTTAGGTTCACAAGGGATTTGTGTCTCAAATCGTGTGTTTTGCAAGTTGTCAATTAGAAATTCTGAAGAGTATCAGATCAATTTACTTGAGAAATTCCGAGTATAGATCAATTTTATTTCATAGGTTGTTAGGATATTTACATTCGTGTATTATCTTGGTTCCGCATCAACCTTGTAATTTGTTTAATATCAATAAATAAAGTACACATTGAAAACTACATATTGTCTCATCAAGATTGTTTACAAGTTATTTGTATTATTGCATTGTTCTTTACTTATTGTCTTTTATATAAGTAATCTATCTAGAACTTGGTATATACCACATGCAACTGGTCGACCGTGTAAGTGCTTTAACCGGCTATATTAAACAGTACCCAACAGGTCCTTAACTCCGTCTCCAGTCAGCCGAGGTATATTGCAAAGGACTAACTCCACCAGTCGACATAGAAGGTGCTCTGGTCTTTCAGTAGGAACTACCATTTTTTTAAATTAACAAGTTTGGCAGGCACATAGACAAGCTAGGCCTGGATCAGATAGCAGCCGCAATGGCCTAATAAACTATAGGCCGGAGATCTGCTTGAGTATAGGAAGATGAACACTACTGAAGGTGGATGGTTCTGGTTCAGGTGAAAACCCATTGAATAATAATGCACAACCTTTTCAAAATGTTAACACCAACCCTCCTCCTCCTACTGCCCCAAACCATGTCCATGTACACTATTCTAACACTCCTGTTCCAAAATTTGATGGAAACAGTGAGACCTTTGGTACATGGAAGGCCAGAATGCTTTTGCATTTTGGTGGGATAGAGAGGTATATGCTGAAAATCCTTAAGGATGGACCATATATACCCAAATGCTTATATGGATCCCATTTTCTCTTTCCATCAAATTGTTGCTCTTCGATGCTTTTCAAATGATTGGGCTTCAAGTTAAAAGTATGATCAATAGTGGGTGGTCTAATGGCTGAACCGCGGGCCGTAGGGATATTTCGGGCCCTATCTCCATAACGGATATCATTTTGATCTCTTGGTTGTTCGTCACCCATCTCCTCTTTCTCAACTTCTGAAAATAGTTCTTCTAAATCAAAACCTTCTTCGTCTGAATCCTGAGTGGGTGGAGTTGCAGGTGATAGCGGTGTTGGTGCTGTATAGTTAATCCTGCGTCTCGGTGGAGTTCTCCAAGGACTGAACAGAGGTTTACCCGAAGATCGCAAGATCATTAACTAAGAATAAGCCTGCAAACACAACTAACACACACGTCAAATGCACCTGTGATAAACAAAGGAAAAACTAAACTAATTAAGCAAATAACTTCCTCACGCGTGAGGAAGGATCAAACCACTAAATTAACAACTAAAACGGCACACAATCCCCGGCAGCGGCGCCAAAAACTTGATGTGCTAAATCGAGTTTAAAATTTAAAACTAGAATCACCTTAAAACTCACTACTACGCACTCACGGGCAGTGGACCCGATCGTTTGTAATATAGTTAAAAGGTAAGACCGTGTTCGTTCGCAGGGATTGGTTGAACTAGTTGTTTCATAAAATGGTTTGGAAAAAGGGTATTACTTCAATCTCTTTTAACAGAAAATTAAAAACATAAAATGAAATGAAACTTCAGACAATTATATTAAAATTCATCCACCTTGACTTCCCTCGACTTCAAATGTGATTGCTTTAAATTAAGATCAAATTCATTAAGTTGAATAGATAATCGTGTAAGGATAAATATGCTTACGTGGTACCACCAACCGCTTGCAAATTACCCAAACACCTAATTTACTAGTTCAATTACCCAAGCCGGTACCACCAATGCTTAAGAAAATATCCCTAGTAATTAGTTTGTTTGATTAACAATTATCAATCATATCTATGTGAATAAATACGTGGTACCACCAACCGGATCTAAACACGTTTACCAATTAATACCTATTATTCTAAATGACATTCACCGTGGTACCACCAAACGGAGACAATCAATCATAGACAATTAATTGAAATAAAATACCTATTCACCTAGTACCACTAACGATGAACAAATAAATTATTAATATCACAAAGAATAAAGAATAAGGAATTAATCAATAAAGATCTCAATATAACGATAATAGAATCAACTCTTGAATTAAAACATAGCAATCACATTACCCGTCTAGTTTCATCAAGGTGGATGATAATAGATCTAGCCAATCATGCTAAGATTGAAATTGATAAAAGAAATAATAATAAAACATATTGTACCAATCGTTTGAGTAAATAGAAAATTGCAAGACAATAAGTAGATACGATCCAGATGGGTGCTCGTGAATCTTCAGTGGATCCGCCTAAGAAATCTTGCTTGGAAACCTGATAGAACCCTAATAGAGCAGCTCCTGGAAAGAATAAAGCTCTCAAAAAACCCTAAGGAAAAATCCTCCCAATTTTCCGTCCATGGTACAGAAACTTGACCAGCTATTTATATGATTATGCCGCGTAACGCCCGTAACCCTTTGTAACGCCCGTCACGATCCATCGACACCTGTAACGGCCGTCACATATGTGACAACCGTAACACCTTCTTTGAAAAGCATACGGCCGTTAGGGACCCGTCACAGTAACTTGCCAATTTTGATTCATAACGGCCGTCAGCCTTCATACGCCCGTCACACTTTGACCTAGCACCCTAACGCCCGTCATATATGTGACGGCCGTTACACCTTCCAGACCCCGATTTCATCATTCTCACCTTTCCTTAGGTTTTTTGAAGGAATGCAAAAGTGGGAAAGAGAATGATAAAATGATTCTCTATTTCCATTCTTTATGCATCACAAACAAGGGAATTTTTCCCTTTCCCTTTCTCCCATTCTCTTTCCATCCTACCAAACACCCCCTAAGGGTTTGTAACTTGTTATCTTACAAAACCACTTTCCCCTTTTTTATGGCGACTTCTGGCAGATCTAGGGTTTCGACAAATCAACACCAAGTCGAAGACGGAGAATGGATCCGACCAAAGTATCATCGATCTATCACAGATAAAGGCATCCCCCGCGATAGTTATGATCAACATGCCATGATTCGTGAGGAGGTTTATCGCAAGTCCCCTTATGTAAGTGTCAAAAAAATTTCTAATTCAATCTTTATTATGAACTTTCCTAAGGATTCATCTTCGTCTGATATATGGAAAATTTGTGATAACTGGGGAGTTGTAGTCGACGTTTATTTATCTAAACGGTTTGTTAGGACCAGTTCACCTGGAACTGGCCAGTCACCAGTTCACACTGACCAGTTCACCAGTTGCATCTGGTGCCCAGTAAACTGGTGACCAAGAAGATTTGTCGAGAAATATATTGAAGTCCAGTTGCACCGTACAGTTAACGCAACTGAAGACTTCCTCCAGTTGAGAACTGACCAATTTGAAGAAGCATTCCAGTTGAAGTCGAAGACAACAAATGGAAGATAGAGAATGGCAATGGCAGCGAAGCCCAGTTGACATTCTAGTCAGTTACAAACTGGAGACCTTCAGTGGAAAGCTCTTACAAAGCTTTACACTGATTACGAGGAATTGACTTGTATGCTTTATGTACCTTTACCCGGATAATAAAGCCTTGTCTTATTATTTAAGTATAAAAGGTACATAAAGGTGGTTAAGTAAAGTTGCTTTAACGTGCAACTTTACACAGTATTTTAAGGAATTAAATGCTATTCCTTAATGCTCTCAACCACATTTGTACGGCTAAAGTTAACATCCCAATGTTAACTTTGCCTATAAATACAAGTCATTGCACAACCAAGAATATCAAGTATTTAGAATACAAAGTATTCGTGCTCTCAAGTTAAATACTTCACACTTTGCAAACCTGCAATATTCTTGGTGAACTTGTGCAATATTCTCTCAATCGCTAAAAGGAACATTTCACTACTTTAAGTGTTTGATTGTTGAAGAGAAATTCCGAGTATAGATCAATTGTATTTCATAGGTTGTTAGGATATTTACATTCGTGTATTATCTTGGTTCCGCATCAACCTTGTAATTTGTTTAATATCAATAAATAAATTACCCTTTGAAAACTACATATTGTCTCATCAAGATTGTTTACAAGTTATTTGTATTATTGCATTGTTCTTTACTTATTGTCTTTTATATAAGTAATCTATCTAGAACTTGGTATATACACACTGCAACTGGTCGTCTCCAGTTCAGCAGGATATTGCAAAGTAACTCCACCATCGACATAGAGGTGTCTTCAGTAGTACCATCTAAAAAGTTGGGACTTACAAGTGGTATCAGAGCAGAAGGCTAATAAACTTGCCTAGATCTGCTAAGATGAACACTACTGAAGGTGGAGATGGTTCTGGTTCAGGTGAAAACCCATTGAATAATAATACACAACCTTTTCAAAATGTTAACACCAACCCTCCTCCTCCTACTGCCCCAAACCATGTCCATGTACACTACTCTAACACTCCTGTTCCAAATTTGATGGAAACAGTGAGACATTTGGTACATGGAAGGCTAGAATGCTTTTGCATTTTGGTGGGATTGAAAGGTATATGTTGAAAATCCTTAAGGATGGACCATATATACCCATGTCCCTTGGGGTCAGTCCTCTTCTTGATCCAATGGAAGAAGAGGTTCAAGGGAAAAGCCAGAAGACCATTGGTCTGATGAGGATCGCAGACTGGTGGACTTGGACACCAGACTGAAAAACATGATCCTTGGGGCTGTCCCTGAAGACCTATTTCCAACACTTGTGTTGTTTCCCAGTGCCAAGTCTATGTGGGATGAATTAGTGATTCAATTTGAAGGAGGTGATGACACTATTGTCACCAGAAAAGTTTCCTTGAACAAGAAGTATGAATCCTTCTTTGCCTTGCCCAATGAAAGTTTAACTGGTACATATACCAGATTTTCTAGCCTCATCAATCAGTTGAGAGGTTTGGGTGTAGAGAAGGATAAGGATATTCTTCTTGAGAAGTTTTATGATATTCTTCCTTCCAAATGGGAAAACATGGTTCTTGTCTTGAGACAAGTAAAACCTTGCACACTCACACTCTCTTGCATCGCTCTATGGAGCCTTCAGATTCACTGAAGATAATAATGCTGCAAGACTTGTGGCTGAGCAAGATGCCATGAACCATGCCCAGAGTTCCAAGGTTGCTAGTGTAACTGAGCGACCTTGTGCTGCTTTAATGTCTGCTGAGAGTGTCCAGGCACACTCGATGAAGGAGATGTTGAACAGTTTCTTAAACTCTGGGCTGACCACTGAAAACAGTGATGGTTGTAATGAAACTGACGATGATGAACTGGTCGCCATGATTGCTAAACCTTTAATAGGTTTAAGCATAAATCTAAAAGATTTAATGGCCCCAACAATTGCTTCCAGCTCCAGCTCTCTGGATAAGACCAATCTTACATGCTATAAGTGTGGCAAGAAAGGTCATTTTATGAAGGAATGCAGATCTAGTCAGTTGAATAACCAAACTGGCCCCTCTGTCCCTAATTACAATCGGCCTGATGATAGCTACAAAGCTAAATACAAGAAGCTTAAGGCCCAGATTGCCCTCCTATCCATGGAAAAGAAAAAAGGATCAGTGCTTAATGGCACAAACTGAGGGGAAATGGGAGTACTCTGATGACTCATCTGATGATGAAGAAGAGGAAAGGGACATGTGTTTCATGGCCTTGGAAGATCAACAACAGCAGCATGTGGTGAAAGATGATGTCATCTCTGGAAGATGGTGGACATCATACTGAAAAAGGTATGTGATTATGATCACCAGGTTTACCCTGAACTAAAACTGGACCTGGCTGAATCATTAAGTGGTGATTTGGCATTTGTAGAAACTGTTAGAGCTGATAGTGAAAGGTATCTTGACACTATCTTAATTGAACTGAACAATGTCAAACCACAACTGAATGATTTGCAAAGTGTCCAGTTGGCTCTCAAGGAGTCAGTTTTAAAGATTGAGGCTTTAGAACTGATAATCAAAAATTATTTTCTGATTTTGAAAAAGCACAAAAGATTATCAAGTCATGGGTAAAGCATCTGGCAAAAACTATGATGCATTTTCAAGAACTATCGATGCCCAGAAAAATGCATGGAAATTTGAAGATCTGGAGATGGCAGCTCTTATACCAGATCTTCATGCATTGCCTCCAGCTCTCCAGGTTGAAACACCTTATGATCAACCTGAAGCTGTTGAAACTGAAAACCAATGAGACCACCCCCATTGAGGTTAAAACTGGAGCCAAACAGGCTAAAGCTCCAGTCAAAAAGGCCACTGGTAACAAGCCTTTACCTCATAAGTCTAAGGAGCCCAAGACCCGACAGACTAAATCTCCAGTTGAACCAAGGTCCAAGGTTCAACTGCCTGACCAAAATGATATTTTGGTTAATCTGGAAAGGCAACTCCAACTTTTGTCTCGGCAGGTTCAGAGTTGTACTGCCCGGATTAACAATCTGGAAGGAGGTTCACCACCTCCAGTTTTAAAACAAAATGTTAAACCCTCCCTTTCTAAAACTAATCAAAAGAATGTTCCATCTGGAACAAAATCTGGTAAAATTAAAGGGAGTAAGTATCAAATACCAATTGTTTTTACTCCTGCACCTGGATCTGGTGAAATAGATCCAGATGCAACCTCCAGTTCAACACCTCAACAATCAACTGTGGATTCTGTAGAGAAGTCCAGTGGACCCATCAAGAAAAGATGGGTTCACAAAAAGAACTAATGATTTTTTGTGTGTGTGTAGGGCGATCGAAAGAAGAATATCTGGTATATGGACAGCGCTGCTGGCCGGACTATGACCGGATGTAAGCCCCTACTGGAAGAGTTCACTGTCCAAGATGGACCGACAGTGACATTTGGTAACGATCAATCTGGAAAGACTGAAGGATATGGTGTGATCAATAATGGACAAGTCGAATTCAAAAGAGTTGCATTTGTGAATGGTTTGAAATACAACCTGATCAGTGTCAGTCAACTTTGCGATGATGGCTTCAGAGTATTGTTCGATATTGCACAAGGCACCATATTTAACAAGGATTGGAAAGTTGTGATGCATCAGATCCAAAAGTGATGCACCTGCTGAAATCATCTCCCTTATCAAAAGAATTGAGCTCAAGTACACTCGAAAAGTTTGTCAGTTGCGAAGTGATAATGGTACTGAATTCCAAAATAAAGTACTTGAAACATTTTGCAATGACACTGGCATCTCTCAAAAATTCTCATCAGTTCACTCTCCAGAGCAAAATGGAGTTGTTGAAAGAAAGAATCGTACACTGATAGAAGCGGCCAGAAGCATGCTATCTGAATCTGGTCTTCCCACCAGTTTTTGGGCTGAGGCAGTTGCAACTGCTTGTCACACCCAAAACCGGTCAGTCTACATCAAGAGACACAAGAAGACTGCCTATGAAGTACTCAGGAATCGTAAACCAAATATTGGATACTTCCATGTATTTGGTTGTCCAGTTTATATACTGAACGATTCCAGTCAGCTTGGAAAGTTTGATGCAAAAGCTGATGAAGGAGTATTTTTAGGCTATTCAGATATTCAAAAGGCCTTTAGAGTTTATAATTATAGACTCCAAAAGGTTCATGAGACAATTCATGTCACATTCGATGAATCAACTGAAGCAATCAACAAGAGACCAAGACTTGATATTACTCCAGTCATTCCAATCAATTTTGGTGAAACTGACCAAGTTCATCGGTCAGTTGTTTCACCAGATGATGCTTCCAGTTACGACAAACTGGAACCAGTTAAGAAGAAGAAAACCACCTGACACGTCATTCTATCCCTCCATCAATTTCAACTTGCCACAAGAATTGGTGATTGGATCAGATGTACGTGCCATTCCAATATCAGCACCAGTTCAAGCACCTACCTCTCCAGTTCTTCAAGAAATGCCTTCCAATGAAGAATTTCATGATGCCAATCGAGACCTCATTGACTCTGATGAGGATGTAGAAGTTGTTTGGACTGATCCTTCTCCAGAAGCTGTTGCAACTGAAGAAGATCGCCAGGTGACTTGCACTGATATTGTAGTTCACCAGCCTAGTCAATACACTAGATGGACTAAAGCCCACCCAATTGAACAAATTTTGGTGATCCAACTAGTGGGGTTCAGACTAGAAGAGCCACCAGTGAGCAATGCTTAAACGTCACCTTCTTATCTTTAATTGAACCAAAGAAGATTGACGAGGCTATGGCAGACCCAAGCTGGGTGGAAGCTATGCAAGAAGAGCTCCTCCAGTTTGAAAGGAACAATGTTGGGAGCTTGTTCCTTGTCCACCAGGGTTAAAGAAAGAACCTATTGGTACCAGATGGGTCTACCGAAACAAATGGATGAAGATGGTCATGTTGTAAGAAACAAGGCCAGACTAGTTGCCCAGGGTTATTGTCAAGCAGAGGGCGTTGACTTTGATGAAACTTTTGCTCCAGTTGCAAGACTTGAAGCCATACGAATATTTCTGGCTTATGCAGCCCATCTGCAGTTCAAAGTCTTCCAGATGGATGTCAAAAGTGCGTTCCTTAATGGAACATTGGAAGAAGAAGTTTATGTTAAGCAAACTCCAGGTTTCATCGATGAAAAGCATCCACATTGGGTCTATAGACTGAACAAAGCATTGTATGGTCTTAGACAAGCCCCAAGAGCCTGGTATGATACTTTAACTAAACATCTTCTTAAAAATGGCTTTCAAAGAGGTGCAATAGATAATACCTTGTTTATCTTGAAAGAAAGAGGTAATATCTTATTGGTACAATTTATGTTGATGACATTATTTTTGGTTCAACTGATGATGCAATGTGTAAAAATTTTTCTAAAATCATGTCATCTGAGTATGAGATGAGCTTAATGGGTGAATTAACATTTTTCTTAGGTCTTCAGATTAAGCAAACGGAAAATGGAATTTTCATAAACCAAGGAAAATATGTCAGAGATTTGTTAAGAAAATACAAATATGATTCAATCCCATCGAAAAACACACCAATTGCAGCACCATTGAATTTGGACTCTGACCCAACTGGCAAACAAGTTAACATAACTGACTATAGAGGTATGGTTGGTTCTCTAATGTACTTGACTGCCAGTCGACCAGATATAATGTTTGCAACATGTTTATGTGCCAGGTTTCAGGCTAACCCAAAGAATCACATTTGCACGCTGTAAAGCGTATCTTTAGATACCTGAAAGGGTGTCCTAATCTTGGTCTTTGGTACCCCAAAGGCTCAGGATTAGATCTAATGGGTTATTCAGATTCTGATCATGCAGGTTGTAAGATCGATAGAAAATCCACAACTGGTGGTTGTCATTTCCTTGGAGGAAAACTGGTAAGTTGGACCAGCAAGAAGCAGACTTCAGTCTCTATGTCCACTGCTGAGGCAGAGTACATTTATGCGGCCAGTTGTTGTGCCCAGATTCTCTGGATCAAGAACCAGTTACTAGATTATGGTCAGAAGTATACCAAGACCCCAATCTTTTGTGACAACACCAGTGCAATTGCTATTTCTCACAACCCAGTGATGCACTCCAAAACAAAGCATATTGACATCAAGTATCATTTCATTCGTGATCATGTTATGAAAGGTGATATTGAAATTCATTTCATCCCCACTGACAAACAGTTAGCTGATGTTTTTACTAAACCTCTCGATGAGAAAACTTTTAAACATCTCATCAGCGAACTGGGAATGCTAAACCTTAACTGGAGCTTTCTTTGTTATTGAACGCGTCAGTGACACTGATGAAGTTCTCCAGTTGAGGAGGTCCAGATAATCTTTGCTCGCCAGGCTATCGAACGCCTTTGTGATACTCTCTTGGCACTAATTGATATCTGGATCATCATTTTAGGGGGAAAGACTCAAAATAATTTTCTGACTAAAATTCGTTTTTGTTTGAAAATGCAACTGGAGAACTCCCCAGTTGGAAACTGGTACTGGACTGATCCTCCAGTTACCAGGTTCAGTCTTTGTCTTATTTTTATAACGTTACAAATACTTGGTCAATATGTGTGACACGTGATGATACTCAAGTGTTTTAAACCACTTGATATCGTGATCTGACGTGTTTGGAACCAATTTTAGTACTTGACAACTGTTTTTATTGGGATAACAAAAAGTGCGTGGGGTCATGGGTAAAGTAAGCCGTCGTAGCATTTAATGCTGACATGGTAACATTTAATGCTTACATGGAAAATTATATTTTATTTTAAAATTCAAACACATTTTGTCAAAATATCTTCGAAAATGTTTTGGTTTAATAAAATATGATTTTTGGTTTTACATTGGGATCTTGAATCCCCTTATAAATACCCTTATTTACTCCAAAACTCATTTACTTTTTTTTCATTCTCTTCATTTACTCTCTTCATTTACTTCCAATCATCAACATTGCTTCATTCTTCTCTTTGCTTCACAAATCGAAAACCCTAAATTCCAAATTTCAATTTCATTCTATGGCTCCTAAATCATCCCGTTCAAGAGATGTAAATCTCTTGACTGTTCCATACAATCCCTCACCAGATGTCCCCCAGGCACCTGGTGCTCCTCATAGTGCTGCCCTTAAACTAAACCCTAATAATCCATTGGCAAGCCTACAAGGTTCTCAAGGGTCTAATACCCTTATTGGTAGAATCCGAAAGTTTTTGAAGGATTCTCCAATAGGACCCTTATTTCTAGAAACCCACGCAAGATGTATCATGACTACTTGTGTGAGTTCTGGTTCACTGCCACACTTTCTTCCGATTGTTCCTCCATCAGTTTCACGTTAAAGGATGGAACAATCAAGTGTACCTTGAATGTTGAAGTATTGAGGGATGCTCTTCACCTCAATTACTGGAGAGAGGGTGAGTCTCCAGTTGTCTTGCCCCCCAATATTAATTTTCGTCAAGTACTCCTTGAGATGGGTCATAAGGAGTGCTTGGACAATGGGGTATTGAAGACCAAGGGTGCTATGACCATGAAGGGTCTTACACCTTCATGGAGGTATTTCTTTGTACACCTGGTAGAAAGTTTAGGTGGGAGTTCTGGTGGTCTTGACCAGATCAACTCCTCACAAGCAGAGATGGCTTACTGCTTATGGAAGGGGTTGAGGGTGGATTTTGCTGACATTTTGTATAGGAGTCTCGTACAAAAGCTGAAAGGCTCCAGGGGTGTGTGTATCCCCTTTTCCAGATTCCTTTCTTTATGTTTTAAACAAATTCTGGGCGAAGAAGAGTATAGAAATACAGACTCTCCGTTCACAAGGCCAGATTTGATGAGGAATCTAGACTCTCTTGTTTCTGAAGCTGGAGAGGTCGAGATTCCAGAGCAGATGCGACTGGCATTTGCTAAAACTGATGCACCTTTGGAAAGTGAATCAGAAAGACAACTGGGCGGGCCTCAAAACAATGAGGGACCCTCCAGTTCGTCTCAAGTTGTGGTTGAGGATAGAACAACCATAACTGAAGCCTCCTATCACGTCTATCCCTGGTGAAGATGTTTCGGCATCTGATCCTCCAACTGATGAAACCATCCAGGTAACTGGAACTGGTCATCAGGAGCCTGAACATGATGTTCAGCCATCCCTATCATTTATGAATCTAGGCATAAATGTGGATGAGTTCCAACTTGAATCTTCGGATTCGGAAGGAACACAAGATGATCAAGAAATGGTTGATGCATCTGTACATGATCAACTCCCTTCTTTCTCTGATCAACCCCTAGAACACCAAGTTTCAGTTTCCTATCCAGATACGCTCACAAATACTTCCCCACAAAGAACTCCTTCAACTTTTGTGCCTAGAAATAGGCAAACTTCCCTACCGCCGCCGTTGGTCACACCTGAGCATTCTCAGCATGACCAACACATTGAAACTCCTCAGCGTTCTTTTTCACTACCAATTTTCCTTCTTCTGCCACTGGAACAACTGGAGAGGCCTCCTTTGTTTTACCTCCTCCAGTTGAACTGGTGCATCCTGCTACTGGTCCAGTGACAACTTCTCCTTTGTCACTGGAAGCTCAATTTGTCTCCTTCTCAACCGACATCCAAAACCTGATCAAACGGGTGGAGGGTGTTCATAAGACAATCGAGCAGAATGCCAAGTCCATTTCCAGATTCAACAAGGAAACAATTACAAACTCGAAGGTTGTTGATCTGGGAATAAATAAATTTGCTGCTAATGAGGACTTGGTATTTAGGAAGTTGAATGAGTTAGTCACCAGCTGTAACAATCTGACCACATCTTTGAAGGAAGCTTTTGACTTGACTCATTCCAATGTCAATACATCTATCTCCAACCTCTTAAGTAACACTGTTCGATCATCAGAGGTTGATCTGAAGGAGATAGAGAGGCAGGTCAAGGAATTGTTTGAAAGACCTGGCCTCAATGTAGTTGAAGTTGGACAGCAGGTGGCCAGTTCAGTTGGCCAGATGATTGATGATAAACTGGCCAGTCGAGAAGACGAGTTAGTTAAGAAGGTAATGGCTGAATTTGCCAAGCTCCCCCCTCCTCAGATTAATCTGGAGCCTCTGGCACTTGAAGTTAGGCAGTTAAGAGGAGCAGTTAATGCCATAAATACTCAGTTGGCTTCCCATACTTCTTCAGTCAATAAACTGGTAACTGAAGTAGACAACTTGAAAAAGAAGGATGAGGAAGTAAAGGAACAAGTGGTTAAAGGTCTAGATGAAGACTCAAAATTGTTGAAAGACTTGAAGACTGGTCAGGACCAAACTGCAGCAAATGTATTGGTCCAGTCTCAAGAAATTAACCACTTGTGGAGATCCTTTCGTATGATTTGCACAGTTTTTAGAGAGTGCAAGGATATGCAATCGTGGCAGCCTCTAGCCCGTTTGCCCTCCAGTAATGAAGACTGGGCAGCTATTCGTGCAGGTCTCGATGCTGCCAAGGGGGAAAAGGAACGAAGGAATATCCTTGCATCTGGACCAAGACTGCCAGGTCCAGTAAGTGCAAGGCAGTTGGTTGAAAGAACTGTTGTTGGGTCAGATGAAGGTGATGACCAGCAGCATGTTATTGAGCAGTTTGATGATGTTGTTGATAGGGGGAATAAAGATAAAGGAAAGGAAGTTATGCTGGCCACTGATGAACAAGCGAAAACAACTGGTACTGAAGCCAGTGTGTTAGAAACTGGTAACATTGATCAGCTTCCTCCAGTATCAGATGATGTTAGTAGGCAACTGGCAAGGCTTGGGGACGTAATCAAGGAAAGAAAGAAACAGATGAGGGTGAATCAAGCTAATGATAGAAAAAATTGTGCCCCAACTTTCCTTGATATAAGTGATGCGTGTATCCTGGGCATGACACTTGCAGAATATGCCAAAGTCAAGGCTGATCCCAGAATTATTAATGCCTTAAAAGAACAACTGGAGATTGAGCTTGACAAACATTACAAGGAGGATGAGGCTGAATATGATGCCAGGTGTTTAAACATCACAGTGGATAAGGCCAAGGAAGTGAGAACTGAAGGAATTCTCAAAAGAGCTGAGCAGGTAAAGAAAGTGGTCAAACAAGTGTTGAATCCACCCAAGTCTAGAGGTAAACCTAAGTTGCTGCCAAGAGATGCAGATCTTAGAACCTGGGTAGAAACAACTGAACCTTCAAGTGAAGATATCAAAGCTGCAGTGCACAGTATGAGCACTGGCCAGATCAAACTGGCCAATGAATCTGAAGCTCGAGAATTTCTATCTGAAGTGCAACAGCGGAGATATCACCCTGGTAAGATTACAAGTATGAAAGTTTTCATCAAACCAGGTACCAAACACTTCACTGTTGAGGTTCAATATCTTAATGGACCCTTTAGGCAAACTGAGAATCCTGATGTTACTGGATTTGGTTATACGGAGCTGGTGGAGATGGCAAATTTGTTGGGGGCCAAGCAACAAAAGAACAAGGTCGAAAGAGGATGGATGTTTGTACTTCAAAGTCTGCTCAAGTTTAAAGAAAATATTGAAGAGAGACTAAATGATCCAGAAGACAAACAACCCATTTCTACAGTTGCCAAGAGAAGGAGAACTGGCGAAGGGCCATCTGTTTAAGTTCTTCTTCATTTTTATCTTCTTGTAATTTGTTTTACATTCTGTAACTTATGTAAAGTTCATTCCTTGTATAAATGAAGTTACCAGTTTGTAACCACAAGGTAGATAAAAGATTAAAATCTAACAAAACTAAAAGACAAACCTAAGGTATTTATTGATCTATAAAAATACCTTAGAAACTTAGATAGAATTTAATCAAACTAAACTTTCCAGTTCATAACTTGTATAGATACAAGAACTAGAAAGACTTAGCAATATTTCTAGACAAATAGGGGGAATTTGTTAGGACCAGTTCACCTGGAACTGGCCAGTCACCAGTTCACACTGACCAGTCACCAGTTGCATCTGGTGACCAAGATGATTTGTCGAGAAATATATTGAAGTCCAGTTGCACCGTACAGTTAACGCAACTGAAGACTTCCTCCAGTTGAGAACTGACCAAGTTGAAGAAAGCATTCCAGTTGAAGTCGAAGACAACAAATGGAAGATAGAGAATGGCAATGGCAGCGAAGCCCAGTTGACATTCTAGTCAGTTATAAACTGGAGACCATCAGTGGAAAGATCTTACAAATCTTTACACTGATTACGAGGAATTGACTTGTACACTTTATGTACCTTTACCCGGATAATAAGCCTTGTCTTATTATTTAAATATAAAAGGTACATAAAGGTGGTTAAGTAAAGTTGCTTTCACGTACAACTTTACACTGCATTTTAAGGAATTAAATGCTATTCCTTAAATGCTCTCAACCACATTTGTACGGCCAAAGTTAACATCCCAATGTTAACTTTGCCTATAAATACAAGTCATTGCACAACCAAGAATATCAAGTATTTCAGAATACAAAGTATTCGAACTCTCAAAGTTAAATACTTCATACTTTGCAAACCTGCAATATTCTTGGTGAACTTGTGCAATATTCTCTCAATCGCTAAAAGGAACATTTCACTACTTTAAGTGTTTCGATTGTTGAAGAGAAATTCTGAGTATAGATCAATTGTATTTCATAGGTTGTTAGGATATTTACATTCGTGTATTATCTTGGTGCCGCATCAACCTTGTAATTTGTTTAATATCAATAAATAAATTACACATTGAAAACTACATATTGTCTCATCAAGATTGTTTACAAGTTATTTGTATTATTGCATTGTTCTTTACTTATTGTCTTTTATATAAGTAATCTATCTAGAACTTGTATATACACACTGCAACTGGTCATCTCCAGTTCAGCGAGTATATTGCAAAGTAACTCCACCATCGACATAGAGGTGTCTTCAGTAGTACCATCTAACAAGTTGGGACTTACATAAAATTTGAAATTTTTTTGGGTTTGTTCGGTTTGTAAAAGTTTCGAATGTCGATAGTTTGATTGCTAATCTTCGTACTATTTGGATTGGCAAATATCACTTATTTGCTGATGTAAGTAAGTTGAATAGGACTTTTGTGGAAAAAAGTGTTAAGCCATTTAAGAAATTTGATAGTGTAAGGGAGAAGATAAATCAGTATGTCAGTAAGGATAACACCTATGATAAGTTTTCTCACAATAACGTAGCATCATACAAAGAGGCCCTCACTGGTGGAAAAGAACATTCATTCTGTCGACTGGAACGTAAAAAACTAATCCTGGATCCTATAGTTTAACAACCTGATGTTGTGTCATTCGAGATTCTTGGCAAGGTGAAAGAAGTAACTGTTATTCCTTTTATGCGTCAATTGTGTTCTTTGGAAGGCTTCAATGACATGTCGGTTCAATATGTTGGTGGTAAATGGATTAGAGTCACTTTTTCTTCTGATGAATTTAAAAAGAATTTCATGGACTGCTCGGCTATTGCTAATCGGTTTTCTGAATTTAAACCGATGGACAACTACTTTGTTCCAGAGGAAAGGCTCGTATGGTTTGAGATATCGGGTTTACCTCTAGTTCATTGTATTCCCGATACCTACATGAAGGTTGCCAATATGTGGGGAACTGGTTTATTTTGCGCAACAGACAAAGACGTGCCAGCTTCTGTGGGTAGGGTGACTGTTCTTGTCAAGGACATCCCTTCAGTTGCGGAATACTCTGATGTTGACATTGATGGCGTGAATCTTCAAGTTTGTCAAAGAGCTAAGGCACTGGGCTCCAGTTATCTTACCCCCCAATTCCGATTCTGATTCTAGTGACTCAGACGAGGGGGATTCATTGTTCTCCAATGACGATTCTCTCACCTCGGACAAATCTTCTTCTGTTGGGCAAGTCGAACCAGATATAGGCAACGGTGGTTTGGGAGAAGTGTCGGGCAGTGATGGCCGAATTAACCTTGAAGATGCAATCCATGACGATATTGAGCAAGTCGAACCAGATTTAGTCAATGGTGGTTTGGGAGAAGTGTCGGGTAGTGATGGTCGAATTAATCTTGAAGATGAAATTCGTGATGATATTTTTAACATCCAACATGTAATTGATAAGAATGTCATTGACAATAAAGAAAAGGAGTTGGTAACAGAGGAAGTCGTGCAGGTGCAACAGGTACCCGAACAAAATGATGAGGTTAGTAATTCGTCTCCGGTTGTTTCTGGTCCTCAGATTGCCCCGGGTTGGGAAGAAGTTGCTAAACAAGTCGGTACGTTTAAAACTCGTGGGGTTGATCCCATTGTAGATGAATCAATAGCCGCACTTTTTACTAATGCCGAGCCTTCTACACCAATTGCACATTATGAGGAGACTCATGTTTTAGGTATTGGCGATTCAATGGGTTATCAGGTGGTTCAATCTTCAGAGAATCAAGAGTGCTTTGAAGCACGGTTGCGTGAGGTTTCCCCTAAATGAATCTGATGTCATTAAATGTATGCGGGACCAGGAACACAAGGAAATGTAGAAACATTCGTGCCTTGCTTTCTAAACATAAGATTAATTTTTTGGGTATCCAAGAATCGTTTATCTCTTCATCTAAGCTTTGGCGTCTCAGGAGCATTTGCGGAAACAGTCAGTTTCATTTTGCTGAGACCTTATCGATCTCACGGGTGGTATTCTCTATATGGGATCCAGAGATTTTTGGGGGTGCTCAACAATGTCACGTGTCAAAAAAATGTCATCATAGTCGAAGGCAAGTGGTTAGCCACAAACTTTCATTGCTTCATGATCAATGTATATGCTCCTCAACCAGAAGGGGAAAAGGTTGCACTGTGATCATTCATCCTCCATTTTATGGTTAGCAATCCGGGGAATTTTTGTATCTTTGGTGATTTTAACTCGGTACGTGCAGAAGGTGATCGTTTTGGCTCCAATTTTGATCGTCTAAATGCCACACATTTAATGACTTTATTACTAATGGAAATCTCATTGAGCTCCCCATGGGTGGTAACCATTTCACTCGCATTGCTTCTAATGGTTTAAAAGGCAGCAGGATCGATAGGGTTCTCTTTTCGCGTGGCTTTTGTGATACGGGGGGGTGGGCACGGCCAGTGAGGGTGGGTGACGGGGTACACATGAAGACGAAAAGAGGGATAATTTCAGATCATAGACCCGTCGTTTGTTCACAGGTGGTGCGTGATTTTGGACCGACTCCTTTCAAGTTTTTTAACTCTTGGATGGACGTTCAAGGATTCCCGATTATGGTTAACAATGCTTGGTCGTCACAACCATGTGCTGATGGTGTTCTTGCTGCTATGAGGTTTAAAAACAAGCTAAAATCCATGAAGAGTGAAATCCGTAATTGGAGAAAACACAATGCTGCTCTTTTTAATCGCGATCAATATGTAAATGAGATAGCGGATCTTCAAAACCAAATTGCTTCTGATCTTTGCAATGAAAGGCTAATCCAACAATACAACACAGCCATACTGAAGCTAAAGGAGTTGGATCTACGTGTGAATCGTGATAACATTCAAAAAGCTAAACTAAAATGGGCAATGGAGGGTGATGAGAACTCCAAATACTTTCACCACCTTGTTAATTGGCGTAGAAGGTCAAATGCAGTCAGAGATATAAAACACGAGGGACAATGGCTGGAAGATCCCAACGAGGTGAAAGACGCATTCCTAAGTTATTTTGACAGGAAGTTCAGTAAGCTTGAGACACCCAAGTTTAACATTGTTACTGATAACTTTAACAAACTGTCAGAGCTAGACTGGGATTTATTAGATGCAGGGGTGACCATGGAAGAACTAAAACAGGCAGTTTGGTGTTATGGTTCCGATAAATCGCCGGGCCCGGATGGTTACACTTTTGGTTTCATTAAACGCTATTGGGACTTACTACGCGATGAGACTTTTGCATTTGTTTTGGAATTTTTTAACACTTCTAAAATTCCAAATGGCTGTAACGCTTCTTTCATCACCTTAATTCCTAAGATTGATCACCCACTTGTTGCTGATTATAGGCCAATCAGCCTCATTGGTATACAGTATAAGATTATAGCCAAGATTTTAGCGAATCGCCTCGCCAAAGTGATCAGTTCTGTCATCAGTCCGGAACAATCTGTTTATCTCAAAGATCGTCAAATCCTCGATGGTCCTCTTATTTTGAGTGAAGTGATTAATTGGTTTTCGCGACGTAAAAGAAATCTTCTTCTTTTCAAGGTTGATTTTGAGAAAGCTTATGATTCTATTGTGTGGGAATATTTGTTCTCTATTATGAAAGTTATGGGATTCAGCGATAGATGGATTTCATGGATCACCTCTTGTCTTTCATCGGCTAGAGCTTCTATACTTATTAACGGGAGTCCTACAAAAGAATTCTCTGTTCATAGGGGCTTACGCCAGGGAGACCCTATGGCGCCATTCTTGTTTGTTATTGCAATAGAAGGCCTTAATGTAGCGTTTAACAACTTGGTGCAGATTGGTAGATATCGGGGAGTTCAGATCAATAACCTTTCTCTATCCCATTTATTTTATGCAGATGACTTGATTCTCTTAGGTGAATGGTCCTCCAAAAACCTTGAAATGATTCGGTTGACTTTCAAGTTCTTCTACGTGATTTCGGGCCTCAAAATCAATATTCACAAGTCTTCAATCTTTGGTATAGGAGTACCAAGACCTGAGATAGAAACCATTGCGGATAAATTGGGATGCAAGATCGGAAGTCTTCCTTTTTCCTATCTTGGGGTTCCGATAGGTCCTTCAATGACGAGGGTCAATCACTGGTCTATAGTTGAACAAAAGTTTAGAAAACGTCTCTCAACTTGGAATTCAAAGCTTCTCTCCATTGGTGGCAGGTCTACTCTTATCTCTTCAGTCTTGGGTTCTCTTGGGATTTATTATTTTTCCCTTTTCAAACTGCCAAAAAAGGTCAATGCAACTCTTGAATCGTTGAGATCTAAATTTTTTTGGGGCAGCACCGATGATTGTAAAAAGATTGCTTGGATAAAATGGGATTCTGTTCTTTCTTCTAAAGAGGTTGGTGGTTTGGGTATAGCTAGTTTATATGCTTTAAACCTGGCCTTGTTATACAAATGGAGGTGGCGGGCTTTGTCTACTAAGGATGCGTTATGGATACGCGTAATTAAGGCTATTCATGGTCAGCAATGCTTCATGACTTTCACCTCTAAAAACCGTGGCATTTGGGCTAATATGTGTGCTGCCTTCAAATAGATTCATTCACTTTCTTCTGTTCCTACGAATGTCATCACTAGACGGCTTGGTAATGGTACCTCTACATCCTTTTGGAATGATCTTTGGGTAGGAAATCAGATTCTTTCTCAAAGAGTGCCCCGATTATATGCTTTGGAAGCCTCTAAACAAGCTTTCATCAGCGATAAATGGAACAATGGGGATTGGATTTGGTCATGGCGTAGGCCAATTCGAGACGGGATTGAGGCTTCACAACTTGCTGTTTTGATGTTCATTCTTAAGGATGTTCGTTTATCACAAAATGAAGACTCATGGATGTGGAATAATCCTGGTCAGGTAGATTTCTCAGTTCGTAATTTTCGTTTGTCTCTTGAACGTGCTCTTCTACCCTGTGAGCCGATCAAGACACGGTGGAATTCGTTAGTTCCTAAAAAGGTTAACATCTTCATTTGGAGATTGCTTCATGACCGTCTTCCAACTCGACTAAACTTAAGTCGGAAAGGTTTAGAAATCACAGATATATGTTGCTCTCTTTGCCAGCATAAAGTCGAGTCTACCTCACATCTTTTCTCTTCTTGCCCCTTTTTTAACGAGTTGGCACAACTCTTCAGCAAATGGATCGCCATTGATATTCCCATTAGTAGGCCTGAGTTAATGATTGATTGGGTTCAAGAGTCCCTTTTCCCGTCCAAATTCAAACGCATATTGGAAGCATCTTGTTTTGTGTGGTGGTGGTCACTTTGGAAGCATAGAAATCAAGTCATTCATCAGGCAAGCAATACCTCTGTCAACGAAGTGTTTAACTCTTTTGTTTCTTTATGTTACTTTTGGATTTCTAGTCGTGATAAAAAATCTTGTCTTTCATGGCCCTTATGGGTAACAAGTCCATCTTTCTTATTGTAACTGTACTCTTTTGTTTATGTTTCGACATCTTGCCGAAGCACTGTATTATTAATATTAATATTAAAGCTGTTCAAAAAAAAAAAAAACACACACACAAAAGAGATCTAAGCTTTCAATAAAAGATCCAACCATTTCAAACACCAAGAATTTGGTTCAAATAGTGACACAGTTTACGAAAATATGAGTTTGTATTGTCTTTGTATTAAATTCTTGTTTGGAGGTTGAAGATTATAAGTTATTCTGGATTTGTCAACGGCGAGAATGAAAACTGCAAAAATAACAAATCACAGAGACAATTTTTGCACTTAACTCTAAAAGACTCATAGGTTTGTTATTTGGGGAATATGAAGATGGTTGAAAAGACAAAAATGCCCCTCAAGTGACTTGCATGCTAGGGGGTTAACGAAAAAGTTATAACGGAAGGGACAAAATGCAAACCACATGGATGATTTTGGCCAAAAGTTAACGGCGAGGATGAAAACTGCAAAATCGAAAAACCACATGACGATTTTTGCACTTAACTCAATATATTCATACAAGTAAGAAATAATCAAAATTTAAGATGTGGGTGGGTTAAAAACGTTGTATGGAAATACGAAAAATGTACAAAAGTTGTCCAACTTCAACAAAGTAGCATTTTATTCAGAAAACGGAATTAAAAGTGTTAGAAATAGTTGACCAAATTATAAATAAAGATTGACTTTAGTGATAAGTTTTAACAATGTCAAAAGTGTACACGATACTAAAAAGGTACGAGCATACAATTGGGAAAAGGGATGTTCATGTACAAAGTGCATCTTCTGTTTGGATTGTAGTTACGAAGAACCATGGTTGCTTTCTTATTTAGAAAACAATAATGCAAATATATAATTAAATACATGGTCACATTATCATACTACGGAGTATATGTTTATTTTGTTTTTATTTTTTATCTTAAAGTAGTTGTCGAATTGATCTATTGTTAAAATTGGAAAATAAAACATCTATTAAATAGTTCTCTTAATAATCGTCTGAATAATATGATCATAACCATTGATAAAATCAATAAATAATTCTCTTAATGCACGTAACGTATTCATGACATATTGACATTAGAAAAATTATTAGAAAAATATATGTTAACAAGGTTTATCATGTTCTGTTAAAATTAATAAGACGTGTGAATATTATAAGTAGGCTGATTTTAGTGATTTGTTACGTACATAAGACTCGTACTAAATTGCACCAGAATGTATATATAATTTTGTTTAACTTGTTCAACTGAACCTTCCAAAATACTTTGTCTTGTCTGTGAAATATATAAAAGTTATCGCAATAACTAATGGGGTGCACTTCATCTAGATATAAACTAATATAAAAGAAAAAGAACCTATGATAATGAGAAAAAAGCATGTAGACTAATTTCCAGTAATTTGATTAATTCAATGGTCTCCATTTTCATCTTGTTTGTGTGATTACTTTCGAAGCATAGCTTTCCTTTTCTAGACTATACTTATGAGTTATGAGTGGTGGATCAAACACATCATTCAGTCCATTAAAAAAATAAATTTGGGCTAATACTTATACTCTTTTTATATGTAGTTTCTGGCCCAGTAACGTCATTTGATTGATCTTTTAACGAATCATGATCCAAAGCCAACAAATCCATATTATATCAAATATTAAAAGAATCCAATACTTAATATACATCAACGGCTAAATCTTTTAACATTTATAGTACTAAGAAAACTAGCAAGAAGATCACAACTACATGAAAGAAACATCGGACCATTGTTTTAAAAACGTTATGTTAATTGAACCGGTGTGGCTTAACCGACTGAGTACCGGTTCAGTCAGTTAATCATACCGGTTCAAATGGCTTTTATAATGTTGCATCAAACCACATACCACACATCGAATAGCCAACCACATGTGACGACACTACACCACCGCTAGAATAAATTACTACAAAAGGAACTACAATACGAGGTTGATGAGAAAACAACACAACTAAACCTCGATACCTACACCTCTATAAGAAGCATTACTTCATGGAGTCAAATCGACAGAATGTTGAGTCTCTTTGTAAATGTTGGAGGGAGACCAAAATTTCACATTTTTGAAACCTTAAATTTAGACGAATTTGAATAATTTGAATAATTTCATGGTCTCCATTTCATTTTGTTCGTGTGATACAATACAAGTAATAACTTTCGAACCATACCTTTCTTTTTCTAGACTACTTATGAGTTATGAGTTTTATGAATATATCAGCTGTGCAAAGGCCCAGAATGAATTAGTGGACCAAGTGCATCAATTCAGCCCATTAAAACCTTATACTTCTTAATGATATGTGAAAACTATCTATACACCACCAATTTTTGGCGACACACCACTAAATGTGTTTTACAATTTTGTATTGTACAATACAATAAAACATATTTGGTGGTGTTATCGCCAAAAAAACCGGTGGTGTACAGATTACTATCGTTTTTAGCCCGGTAAGGTCATTTGATCTCAACTCCTTCATTCTCGGGTCAACATACAAATGTGTAATGTAATTTAGTATGTTAGTTAAATAATAAATCAACATCACGGTGTCTAGGTAGGTCAGACGTTTTGATATCATCGTAAGATAAAAATGTGCAGAAATAATCACATGGATACCAGTTACGTACATTTGAGTTAAAAATCCGTTTTGAAAAGTAAAAATCCCCAATGTCTATATGAAAATAATATAATCGTTCGTTTAGTTTAAATATATTCTGTTATTCTAACAAACAAGATAATTCTATGATTTCTAACTCAAATAATTCAGCTTTTCAATGTATACATAGAAGACTGATATTGCCTATGGGCCTTTTTTATGTGGAAAAGTATATTGGCCATAGGGCCTTATTTGCCACGCGGCCACGCCCAACCAATCTATTTGATAATTTGAATGCAAAAAGTGATAAATTATTACTAATCTTATATTCATATACATAATTAACTCTTTGTAATTCGTCATTGATTATTCATAATATAGATAACAACCTTGATTATGTTATAAATTTTCGGTTTAAGTGTCATCGGTGGAGAAAAAACAACCCATTACCGAGTTCTAGATCAAACGATTATTTATGGAGAAATGAAAATGGTTCCCGTATTAGTTTGGATGAACCACCACCAATGTGTGATATTAGTTGGTGTCACCATAAGCGTTCTTATACTCGAACGTTACCAAGTAAACATTTTGACGATGAAGAAAAAGGTTCAAAAACAGTCACAAATATATATATATATCAACAAGAGGTCCCAGATTTCCTTTGGTCAAAAGCTCAAGTTCTCTGAACCTGGATATAAAATATTAAATATCTCATTCGGTTGATCGTTTACCAATATTATCCGGGATGGATGGTCATAGTAACTTTCTCAAAATACTAACAGCATAACAAATTAACAATACAACCACCTAAAAGACTTCTATTAAAAATCTATAATAAAGAGATGCTAAGGGCACGTTTAGTTCGAGAAAACATCCCATGTTTTCCATTTTTGTTTTCCAAGAAAACAAGGAAAACAGAAAACGCGTTCAAATTGCATTTTCCTAAAACAGTTTTCCAAGAAAACAAAAATCCTTGTTTCCTCTTTTTGAACTAAAATTAGAAAACTACTTTTTTTTGTTTTCCATTTTCAATTTTCAATTTTCCAAGCTAATAAGATGGAGAAATAGAAAACAAAAACAAAAACAAGTGAATTTGAACATGTTTTCTAGTTTTCTAAGATGGAAAAATGAAAATTGCATCTTTTAATTTGAATGCGTTTTCAAAATTTTCAAAGGTTTTCTAGAAATGAAAAACCTTTTCATTTTCTAGAAAATTGAAAATGGAAAACTAGAAAACATTTTATTTAACTAAATGCACCCTAAACTATTTTGACATTTTATTTTTCTCGTTGAGGGGCCCTAATCATTTTTCGCCTTTTAGGTCTCAAAGTAAATTTGCGATATGGTTTCTTGTTAGTTAGAAATTCAACATACTAATATGCAGACTATACAAAAGTTTAAATATATTTTTCGTTTATTTACTATTCAGAACTCGCTTAAAAACTACTCTAAAAAGGAAACATTCAGCAAACGCATACTTCTTTTAAGCTTTAAAAACGTGCTTCTGTATAGACATATACAACAACAACAGTATCTAATCCTGCAAGTTATTTAGCATATAGACATATACACGGATAACAAAAAACGTGGCCTTATAAAATCAAGAGTAGTTTAAAACCATAACTTCTACAACTTTATAATTTTTAACACCCTCATTCGCGTTGCAATGAAGATACAAGTAATGTATCTGATTTGCAGACTACAAGATCGAAGTGAATGCTTGTCAAGCTACAAAGTATAGCACCAAGTTGAAAGATGTTGTAACAAAGAGTTTATTGTATTGTGACAAAATGTAGTGCCAGAAATGTAAATATAGCAAACTTAGAAAGGTAGAGGGACTAAAAGTGACAAGTTTGAAAGTTTATTAGTTAGGCGGTTATTTTAGATATAAAAACGATTTTGTATTATTTCTGTAATTAATTTTTGAATTAAGATTTTTTCCCTCTCATCTTGTTCTTCATGGTATCAGAGAGAGATCCGTCGCCGGTCGCCGGAATCGGCCATATTTTCCGATGAACTCTTCATCAAAGTTGTTTTACTCTTCTTCCTCTATCGTCCGATGTACAAATCATCTTACCCTCACCACTAAATCTCTCTAATTCGAAAATCCCCAATTTTTCTTTAAAACCCTAATTTTTCAAGAAAATCAAAATTAGTCAAAATTAATCAAAATCAAGATGCCAGATGATACTACACCTGAGCAAGAAACACAAACCACTCAAGAATCACTCACAGATGTTGAATCTGTTCACCATCCACTGTATCTCCACCAAACAGACCATCCAGGGCTTATCCTCATCTCTAAGAAGTTAACTGGTTCAGAAAACTTCAGCTCTTGGAAAAGATCGATGCTAATTGCATTAAGTGCAAAGAATAAAGTCAAAATCATCACTGGAGAATACAAGGAACCTGCTGCAACATCACCTCTGAAGTCACTATGGGACAGAACCAACGATATGGTAATTTCTTGGATCTTAAATACTGTATCTGAATCTATTGGTAATAGTTTAAGCTTTGTTCACACTGCTGCTGGTCTTTGGAGAGAATTAAGTGAACATTATGCACAACTAGATGGCCATAGGATCTATCAAATCACTGTTGATCTCACACAATTAAAACAAGATAATGCTAGCATAGAGGTGTATTATCACAAATTGAAAGGGCTTTGGGATGAGTTAGATGCATTAGAGGCTCCATATGCTTGTACTTGTGCTTGTGTCTGTGATAATGGGAAAACCAATGGTGAAAGGGAACAAAGAAAACGGTTACTCCAATTCTTGATGGGACTAGATGACTCTTACTCAAACATTAGGGGACAACTCTTACTACAACAACCCCTACCCACTGTTCCCAAAGCATATGGTATGATAAGACAGGAAGAAAAGCAAAGGGAGGGCATTCTGCCAAAACCAACAACCATGCCAGCCACACTTTCAACCTATACCCCATCCATCTCTAGAGCACTCAATAGCAACAACTACAAACCCAAGCCACCTTATCAGAACAAACCAAATGAGAGGAAGAGCATTTTTAGGAAAGGTGTGTTTTGCAATAAGTGTCACAGGGAAGGTCATTTCAAAGAAGAATGCTATCAGGTTGTTGGCTATCCAGTTGGTCATCCTTTACATGGGAAGTTCAAACCTACCACAAGTCTTAATAACACCACTCCATACAAAGGAAATTCCATCAACTCTGTGCTCACTACAACAGCAACTACCCCATTCATGGAAAATGATGCTCAACCACAAGTCCCTGACCAGCACATGCACTCCAGAATGGACCAACTCCAGAACCAGCTTAACCAGCTCATGCTGATGATGCAACACACAGCCCAAGGTATCCATACAACTCACTCTTTTGCTAATGCCATGTATTCCTTTATTTCTACTTGCATTTATCATTATGTGGCATCATGTGCATTTGCCTTTATAGCTGCTTGGATCCTTGATAGTGGTGCAACTGACCACATTTGTATAAAACATTCTGATTTTGCCACTCTTAATACCTGTCCCACACCTATACAAGTTACCTTGCCAAATGGACATCATGTACTTGTTAAACAAACAGGGACAGTCATTCTGCAACCCAATCTCATTCTCCATGATGTTTTCTATGTTCCTACTTTTGCATACAATTTAATATCCATCAGAAAACTCACAAAATCCACCAAATCTGCAGTAACTTTCACTGATGATAATTGTTACTTGCAGGCCCATGATGGAGTCATCCCTCTTGGTTCCATCTCTCATGGGCTTTACATCTTTACTCCACCTTCATCTGTATGCAACTCCATCACTCAATCCAGCTCAAGCAATACCAATCTCTGGCATGCTAGGCTTGGACATCCATCTTCTCAAGTTCTGCAGAAAAATTCCTTGTATTTCTTTCAATTCCAATAAAACAAATGTTGTAAAATGTACTATATGTCCATTGTCTAAACAACAACATTTACCTTTTCCTTCTAGTAATTCTCATGCTTTAAAACTGTTTGATCTTGTTCATGCTGATGTTTGGGGTCCTTACAAACACCCCACCATCAACAAATGTAGATATTTTCTTACACTGGTTGATGACTACTCCAGGGCAACTTGGGTTTTCTTGATCCCAAGCAAATGCCATGTCTTTTCCACTCTCAAAATGTTCCATTATTACACTGTAAATCACTTCAAAACAACAATTAAAACTATCAGGAGTGACAATGGGACAGAATTTCTCAATTCTGACTTGCAAAATTTCTTCCAAATAAATGGAATTACTCACCAGACCTCTTGTCCTTATACCCCTCAACAAAATGCAAGAGTTGAAAGAAAACACAAACATCTCTTAGAAGTTGCTAGGGCCATTCAGTTACAAGCTAATTTTCCCATCCATCTTTGGGGATACTCTATTCTGGCTGCAACTTATATCATAAACAGATTACCTAGTGTTGTTCTAAATTTCAAAACCCCCTATGAACTTGTTCACAATGAATTACCCACCTTTTCTCATCTAAAAGTTCTTGGTTGTAAATGTTTTGCTTCCTCTAACACCACTGACAAATTTGCACCAAGATCCATTCCTTGTGTTTTACTTGGATATCCACAAAATCAAAAAGGATATTTACTTTACAATTTAGAAACTCATTCCACCTTTGTCAGTAGACATGTCACTTTTCATGAGAATGAATTTCCCTTCCATCACAAATCTGTCCCTCCATCTCAATCACTCAATTCAACTCCAATTTTTTATCCTCCTCCACCTTCTGCAACACCTCCTGTATCAAACACTTCTGATAATATTCCTTCACCTTCTCCTTCACCATCTCCAACTCCTATTCTCCCTACCAATCCTACTGTTCAACAACCACCTCAACCTACTAGACATTCCACCAGAACAAAACAACTTTCTACCAAACTCAAAGGATTTTCTTGCACCTTACCTTCTTCAATCACTCACACTGCAAATTCTCTTTCTTCTAAATATCCTCTGCACAATTATCTCAATTATTCCAATCTATCCCCCAACTCTCTTCATTTTGTTAATTCCATTGACACCCAAAAAGAACCACACACCTATCTTCAAGCTTCTAAGGATCCTAAATGGGTAGATGCCATGAACACTGAGATAAAAGCATTAGAATCTAACAAAACATGGTCATTAGTATCTTTGCCTGCTGGTAAGGAACCTATAGGCTGTAAATGGGTTTACAGGATCAAGTATCATTCTGATGGCACAATAGAGAGATTCAAGGCCAGATTAGTGGCACAGGGTTTCACACAAAAAGAAGGGATTGACTACAAAGAGACATTTGCTCCAGTAGCCAAAATGGTTACTGTTAGGACACTCTTAGCTGTGGCAGTTACTAAGGACTGGATAATTGAACAATTAGATGTTAACAATGCATTTTTGCATGGTGATCTTCATGAAGAGGTGTATATGGCAGTCCCCAAAGGTTACCAAGCTGATTTACCACCCAACACTGTCTGTAAATTGAACAAATCTCTATATTGTCTCAAACAGGCAAACAGACAGTGGTTTACCAAATTGACAACCTTTCTTTCAACCCTAGGGTTTATACAAAGCTATGCTGATACTTCACTCTTCACATATCATTCCAATCATGATTTTATTGCCCTACTAGTTTATGTGGATGATATCCTTATTTGTGGGACAACTCAATCTCTCATTGATTCTGTCAAGGCTAAGCTTCACCACCAATTTAGTATCAAGGCACTTGGGCCTCTTCACTATTATCTTGGGATAGAATTTCTCAGAAATGAAAAGGGTTTGGCAATGACACAAAGAAAATATGCCCTTGATCTTCTTCAACATGCTGAAATGTCAGATATCAAACCTGCCTGCACACCCATTGATCCCAATCACAAGCTCACTAATACATCTGGCACACCCTTGTCTGATTCAACCTTATACAGGACTCTAGTTGGCAAACTCATCTATCTCACAATAACCAGACCTGATTTAGCATTTGCAGCTCAATACCTCAGCCACATTAGTCCACAATTTATTCCTACAAAATCTCAAGTTGCAGATATTCTCACAAAGGGTTTATCCAAGGCTCTACACTATAATTGTCTTTCCAAGTTGAGTTGTTGTAATCCCTACAACCTCTCAACTTGCGGGGGGATGAAGATACAAGTAATGTATCTGATTTGCAGACTACAAGATCGAAAGTGAATGCTTGTCAAGCTACAAAGTATAGCACCAAGTTGAAAGATGTTGTAACAAAGAGTTTATTGTATTGTGACAAAATGTAGTGCCAGAAATGTAAATATAGCAAACTTAGAAAGTTAGAGGGACTAAAAGTGACAAGTTTGAAAGTTTATTAGTTAGGCGGTTATTTTAGATATAAAAACGATTTTGTATTATTTCTGTAATTAATTTTTGAATTAAGATTTTTTCCCTCTCATCTTGTTCTTCGCAAGTTATTTAGTGTTTTGTCAAGAATTAGAGTAAAGACATGAAAGAAAACTTAATGAATAGAGATTGAATCATTTATCATGAATTGAATTGACAGTGGCACAGTTAAAAAGAGGAAAGGGGAAAAGAACATGAAAGAAACCAAAGAGAATCTGACGATAATCTGTCACTAAAACAGGCCAACCAAAAGTTGTACTTGTGAATTAACACAGACAGACATACAGACACACCTTTTTAACTGATTAGATTGAGGAAGCCCTTCCTAAAAACCTAGTACCATTTCCCAGTTCCCCCCTATATATGACTATTATTATTATTACATGACCCAACTTTTATTAGCCTGCCTGTTCACTTTCATTTCCTTCGGATATATATATCTTGGAGTATCATATATATAGCCCCTCTTCTCCTAGGTTTCGTATTTATATTGTTTTTTTGTACTGTCACTTTCTTTTGATAAAAACAAACAAAATAATTGTACTCCTTGATTGAAGCTTTAATGGGAATCACTATTTAGACGTGTTGTTTGGTATGTGACAGATAGATATATATATATAATTATTATGACTATGGGAATTGGGATTAAATACTGAAATCAAATGTGAATAAGCATGTCTAGTACACTAGTAACTAATAGTTACTAGGATTAGATCCGGGGTGAGCCAGATGGACGATCGTTCAAAGCATTACAATTTAAGGGACGTCAAGCTTTTTAGTATACTAGACTGCCACTGAGGCATTGATCAACTGACAACTACTTGGAGGCTGTGAGAATTCATCTATGGTTTTACCCATAGGTCTTGGGTTTGACTCTTCGGAGTGACAAGCCCGTGGGGTTTTTTCCCCTGATTTCCTATGATCACTTGCTGGGGGTCTAACAGGCTCAAGATCGAATGTGAAAAAAAATATACTATACTAATTCAAGTGATTCAATACTTACACTCCTGAAATTTTGGGCAGAAAGTGCCTCTCAAAAACCATAAAAGAAAGAAGTGGATTTGTTTTACCATCTTTGTTATTACATATATGTATTGATTTCACATTATTTTATTAAGAGTTCTATATGTACATTTTCTTTTGCTATACATAACCTAAATCAACTCACTTATCAACACATGAATTTCACTCCTTTTTAATCTTTTCCTTATCTTCATCTTTAAGCTTTCCATTTGTTTTGATTGCGTATAATTTTTAGTCACGCATATTATTTTTTGTTGTTAAAAACTTAAAATTTACATATGTGGTTGTAAGTTGTTTGTCAATGTGGGGTTAGTCTACATGTAAAACGCTTATCATGTATCTAAGAGAAGAGGTTTTACGTTCAACATGAGCATTGATATAGTTTAAATTATTTAGTATATATATAGATAATATATTGTATATTGAAAGTAAGCTTTTGGTTTAAAAAAAAGAAAGAAATGGTAAGTGACTTACGCTTTCTTAGTTGAAGTCTATATAAAAATGAAGTAAAATACCAAAGTGGGGGGCATTGGGAAAGTAAAAGGCCGGCCGGGTGGCATTGGGTAATTTTAGTTTTATTTGTGATTTGACAAATCATGGGTTTTGTGAAAATATGAGGAGTGGTATAGAAATCTGAGGGGACTTATTGTGACCACTATCAAATCTTATTGTCCACTCTACCAAACGGTTACTATCCGTCTGTTAATTAGTTCTATCCCGTAGAATTTTGAGTGATACTCCCAATGCGTTTGTTGAAATTACTGTACTAAAATCATGTTTGCACCGTTAATTACTGTACTATTCAATTAAATTTACAATCATGGATTGATAATAATTTAAGGTTTGGGTTCAAATCCGAATATAAGTAAAAAAAATGTTCTCCGGACGAGTGAAAGAAGTTTTTTTTTTTGAAATAACATGGTTTTCCTTTTTTCTGGAAAAAAAGTTGGGTGTATGAAAAGACAAAACAGTCGAGCCTAAATTTGCCGTTAAAAAAAAAATGAAGTAAATCTATCTCATACTTTTCTCAAGCTTTAATAGTATATGGACAACAATATAATGGTGGTTTTGTACATACAGAGATGGATATAGATAAAGTGTGTCATTAATTTTTCCATGTGTTTTACAATAGAATGATCTGTTTAAACACTTGAAGCAATTTATCAACATGAGTGCTTTAGAGATACTAGGAACATATCAGAATTACATCTTCTACAAATCATTTTCATAATAAAAATTAAACATGAAACAACAGCATACATTTTCATTAGACCACATACATACATCCTTGAAAACTAAAAGGGGTGTATAAGTTTAGCCCTTGTTCATAAATCATAATCTGATCAAAAACTATTGAAATCACAATTTCGTTAGGGCGGTATGCATGTGACATTGTATTGATTGTGAGGAAAATGAGGTGCACGCAACTGCTGATGATGAGCTACAGAATCCTGTATGTTGCGGCGGATAAAAGTGACGCTGCTGGTGTAGCTATTCCCCATGCTGCTTCATACGAAGGATACTTATCCCCCATACTCTTGTCTATTGATGTGTGCTGAGAATCGAAAATGAACATTAACCTTAGAACATTTGGCGCGTTTGGTGCATTATTAAGCAAAGATATCAATGTTGACAGAAAGCTACCTCATAGAAGGGGAGAAAACCGGAAGGCATGCTACCATAGTGTGGACCTAATGTCATTATAGGATGGTGCTCAATCTGAAATTGGACAAGAATGAAAACTTAAAATGATTGTCATGATAAATCTTCCGGTAAATACTCCATTTCTTTTTTAAGTTTAAAGTAGCTATAAAAGAAACAGGCCAAATGAGTTATCAAAACCTGGGTTTGATCATACCCTGGTTTTGCATCCAATTTTCATTTCCAAATATTTTGAGGAGATGAAAATCATTCTCCTAAAGCAATTAGTAGTTGGTGGTATGCATATTGATCATCCATCATGATGATCAGTGACGGATCCAGGAATAAAGGATCCAGCCATCCAGGAATAAAAATCACGTGTGTCTAATATAGCTTTTTTCCCCCTCCAAAGTCATTGACGGGCCGTGTTAGGTTTTCACAAAACATCATTGATGATAGATGCCCATCTAGTTTTATTATTATAGTTTTATAAATTGACTAATAGCTATGCATTTCTGCTAAACTATATGATTAAAAAAAGTTCATAAAGCTAATTACCCAAGTCCTTGGAGCATGAGAGGACATGTCACCTAAGACATAGTTGATCTCATGCAAGTTCCCTAAACTGTCATTGTCTCTAATACTTCCTGTTAAAGAAGGGGGAGCAATGCCCAAGTTCAAATCCATAGATTGGCTGTTTTCTGTAGAAACATACAAACCATGATTAGCAAAACAAATGAAACTTAACAAATAATTCTTAAAAAATGGCACATTTTTACCTTCACTGCTTAGCTCTCCTTCATACAAACCCGCGTCAAAGTTTGTTATCGCTTCTCTCCCATTGCATTTTATAGCAGCCTTGTCATAAGCCCTGATGATTTTAGAAAAGTTGTACACAATTGACATGTTGGAAAATTGAAATTGGGGATTTGGAAAGTCGGAAAGTGTTGAGTAAATTTTCGGGAGTATGGACCTTGCAGCGTCGATTTCACTATCAAACAATCCAAGATAAATGTACCTGTGGAATTTATGATATTAATTAACCAATTTTCTACATATATGATTCCTGTTTCAATTAACGAAAACTCACTTCTTCCCTAGAAATTGCCCCATTCGAGCTTCCCAACGACCACATTTGTGCAAAGTAACGCCTCTATACTTGGAGCTTCCTCTCGAGAATCCAGTGCTTTGACGACGAAGAATATGCACACACTCTTCCTTTGTCAAGTTATTCATCTACATATTTACATATTGGTATTTCAATGTTTTATACAACTTGTAATTAGTCTCTTTACTTTTGGGTAGAGGCAAAACTGTCTACATCTTACCTCCCTCATACCCCGCTTTGTCAGGGATTAGGTATTGTTGTTGTTGTTATACAACTTGTAATTGTGGGCTATATGTTTTATGTTGATTTTCACATTATTATGTATTCCGTTTGACACAAACCTGTTTAAAGTCGTCTTCATAATCGCTTAAATTGAAGTTAATATCAGCACCAACACCGCGAAATTTTATAGCAGCGCGATCATATGCCCTGTAGAAAAGATCAAATGCTTATATAACTTTAGAAATTATTCAAAGTATAAAACTAATGTCACAAAAAAATGAAACAAGAAGACAATATTTACCTAGCAGCAGCATGTGCAGTATCAAATCCACCTGCAAAATCAAGTAGTACATATAGTATTCAAACAAATATAACCATGTCAAGTACAGTAAGTATAACAGATTCCTATTTCATTCCTAAACTTAATTACAAAAATAAAATAATCCAACGTTAATTACTTATAGTTTCTCACCTAAGTAGACTTGTTTCCCAGAATCCCTACATAAATCATAAAGAAAAACATAACATAAGTAACAAAAATATAAATAAGGACATGCATGTTATAAAGTACTTTTAAGTGGTCCATTATATATAAAACCAATATAGGTTTTTTGTCCCCTATTTTCTAACCAAATGTTTTGCAATGGGCTATTATTGTAGATTTGTGATAAAAGAAATAGGCACAATATGTTTTGATGCATCAATCAATTTATTTAATTGGTATCATTTCAAAGACCTTATTGATTACTTTGTAAAGTACATTGTTATCAATGCATCAAATTACCAAATATGTGACTCCCATCTCCCGGTTCTCCGGTAAAACGTAACGCCACGATACTGAGAACTACGAGACCTCGGTCCTCTCCTACTCTTATTCTTCACTTGTTGTATAAGTTGTTGCTGTTGTTGTTGTTGTTGTAGTTGTTGTTGTCTCCACAAGAAAACTCTATCATCCACCCCATCATCTTCACTAGCACTCGGAAAAAGCCGCTTTGTTGCGATCGTTCTATCGTCTCGGGAACCTTCTAGATTATTATTATTACTATTCCCTTGTAGTATATATTTTTTTCATGGTCTCCAGGTTAATAAGTGCTCGAAATTTATTGGAATGTTATTGATTATTAGAAGAACTTGAAGTCATAGATTCCGAAACAAACTCGTTGTCATCAATACTTAGATTAAGGTCTAACATCATGTCAATTATTAATTTCAAACCTGAGACACAAAAAAGAAGTTAAACAAACTAGATTAATTACATAAGAATAATTAAGCTAGCAACAAAACTTAAATATATATATGTATAAAATAAAAAGCATTATCCATAGAGTTAGTTCATACTTGGCCAAAAGGAAAATATGCAGATAATAAGAAAAATATAACAGGGAATCAATGTCGGTAGTTGTGGTTGTCTCCTTCCATTTTTAGAGAGAAAAGGCAAGCTGTTAGCTATATAGGCAGATTTATTAAGGATCATTGTATAGTGGTGGCTTGATGGAAATGACCATTGGGCAAAACCTTAATATGGTGGCATTTTTTGATTGATAGAGTTTTGGTTTTGATATGATAGATTATTTTATTCATGGCCTGTCTCATTATTAAAAACAACATAAAATAACACAAAATAGAATCGAACTTTACTTCAATTCTAAAACTTAAAATTCAACTATGAAACTTATGTAAAATCAACTTTCGGAATAGGTTTTCCAACTTCTTTTACACAATGTGTTTCTTTAACGGGGTCTCAGGTTAGAATCATGTCACATGTAAATGTAGAGAGCAAACCCTTTAGGGCGTTGCTAGAAGTTAACCAGTGTTGGCGCATCCGTGTGAGGGTGTTAGCCATATATCCGCTGCCTTTCAAACAAAATTAAAATCTTTTACAGAAAAATCATTCGATCCTTTCAAATTCCACACCCAATGATCATCCTTTTCAGCAAGATTAAAACTATGCAGCATGTCGACGAGCTCCACCCTTTCACTCGATCTCCCCGGCGCCTTCTCTAACCTCTCTACGCTAATTTGTGACATCTAATTTCTTCACGTTCCCTCGTGCGTGAACAATTTATATATTGTCACACACATGAAAGTGCGAACTTTTTATATATAAGTGTGAAAAGGTTATAATCTTTTAAAATTTTCACATTTTAAATGTGAACTTTTTTTACACACTTTTTAAGGTGGAAAATTTAACAACTTTTTTCATACTTTTTAAATGTAAATGTGAACAAATAACATTTTTATTGTGTCGATAATTCTACCATTTAAAAAAAAAACTTGACATGTCATTCGTATTTTATACTTATTTGGTTGTTTTTTCTATTTGCATAATATGATATATGAACTCTACTTTTAACTCCCAATTAAATTTAGTAAGCAACTATAAACTTTTTACTAAAATTTTTCAAATTATGAATATCTTCAATAGAAATCAATTTCCTTAATCATATCCAATAAAAAAGAATTGTTAGGCTCGCCAACCTAACTAGTTCTAAATGAGAACTAGACTGAATCAAACATTTGAACTACAATATGTTCCTAAATTGGCGGTTAATTTCTATTGGTTTCAACCCAATGAATACCTACATGGAGTTGAATACTATTCAAACTTAATTAAGTACTAAAATAACCATGCTTTAGAGTTTGTCAAATTTGATTTGATTGATGGCAAATTTTTGTGTTTAGTTTATTTTGGGAGTTCATTATGTTGGTTTTTTGGTGTGACCCATAAAGGAGCAACAAAAGCACACTTTGGGTAGGATCTAATGGACGGAAGTAGCAGTTAATTAGATAAACAATGGGTATTGTACGTCTTTTTTTATTTACATTTATATCCACAAGAACAAGGGCTTTTTTGGTAATACACTTGAATGTCGTGTGTCAACTTCACTTTTCATTTAGAAACTGCAATTTATGTATTTTATTTTTCTTCAATAACCATTACATTACGTATTCTAATAAGAGTCTTTTCATAGATAATGTTTTGGCATGTGTTTGGGTTACAAAAAAGTACCCAAACAGGAGAAATAAAGAGAAAATTGACAAATATTAGACCTAACTACCAGAAGTAATTATTGGAATCTCAAAAATCAAAATTATCTATCTAAGTCAAAAAAAAAACAAAAAAAAAACCAAAAAAAAAAAAAAAAAAAAAAAAAAAAAAAAAAAAAAAAAAAAAAAAAAAACAAACAAAAAAAAAAAAAAAAAAAAAAAAAAAAAAAAAAAAAAAAAAAAAAAAAAAAAAAAAAAAAAAAAAAAAAAAAAAAAAAAAAAAAAAAAAAAAAAAAAAAAAAAAAAAAAAAATCTATCTAAGTCAAAATTAAACATTTAATATAAAACGGATGAAGTAATATAATTTCTGGATAGCCCATTGTATCTAGAATAACATGTGGCTTGGCCCATTTCTACATAATGTTTAAGAAATACAGTATGCTTTAATCAAAATTAAGAGTGAACAAAAATGTAGAAAATACTAGTGAGTGAGGGCTCGCCCTATAATGTTTGATGGGTTTTGTGTGTAATAACTAATAAGTGGATTTCTAAAATTTTATGTGATAGGTGTGTGACTATCACTATACCATGAAAATTATTAGATTTGAATGAGAGAAATGTGATGATGTTATGACGTGTGTTAGACAACCATCATACCATGTTGGACACGATCTTCTTTCTCTAAATAATGACTGTATTGTCAATGTGGGTTAGCTCATTCGGTAGAGGTTTTTGTCTCTTAAGGTAAAGTCTACCATGAGGTAATTTAGGATTATTTGTAGTAGTTTAGGACCAGAATAATATTCTGGTTCAAAAATAATATGATAAGACGTTCAAAATTGTTTAATGATCACCACAGTCTATTCTTCTTAGTTCTTTCTTATCCTTGTTACAATACTTTTTTCATCCAAGTATACTGTAATTATCTATTTGATAAAAATACATGATTTATGCCGTTCAAAAATAAAAATACATGATTTATGAAAAGTTTAATCTTTATAGGACGGATACTTAGCAGCAAACACTTAAAGTGAGACACAAGAAATTTAATAAGACGGACACTAGAACAAAGAGTTTAAATTTTTGAAACAAAATTTTTAGCAACAATATTGTTATTGAAGTTACTAGTTTCTCTCTAGAGATCTAGATCTGAGAGATTCCGGCTTTCTTTTTCGGCGAAGCCGTCGAGATTATTTTTTCAAGGGTAAAGCCCTAGGCCGGAGGTCCTTAGGAAGCAGCCTCTCTACCTTGAGTAGAGGTAAGGCTGTCTACATCATACCTCCCTCAAACCTCGGCGTATGCCGGGATTGGGTACCGTTGTTGTGGTTGTTGTTGTTGTTGTATGCAAATCAGCAAATGGGTGAGAAATTGGGCCAAAATTCGTGGGCCGTAACAGAAAGCGGACTTGTTTAAATACGAATTTCGAAGTTGCATTCGTGTTTGCACGTAAATCACTAGCAATAGTATTATGTCAAAAACTGAATTAATTATTCGAAATGGTGATGTATCATTTTTCGGCAAGAGGATATCTCTCAAAGCAAAAGACTTTATTAACATTATTTTTTTTAATGCTTTTTATTTGATAATCATAATTTCAAGTTGGTGTTTGTTTGTTTGATATGTAAATGTAAGCTTGTATTTGAATAGTTTTTTCTTGAACTCGTCTTTTCTGTTGATTTGAAGATTGGAAAAAAGCATTTGTGCACTACCTTTTATAATTATTTATTATTATTTATGTATCTTTAGTTGAAAAATGCTTTAATTAAAATTTATGAGAAAGTGACTAATATTGAGACTCTCTTTATAGATAGAATAATATACTATTATTAGCTTGTTTAATTAATGTTTTGTCTAATCTATCTAATATTTATATGTGTGGATGTATTCGTCTATCACTTTTTTCCCCTGGAAATTTATAAATAATTTTCAGATATAAACTATTGTTATAGAGATTATGCAATTAAAAGTATTCAAAAATTAACAATATATGCTTAATTGGTGTATGTTTCACTTATAGGTGGTGATATTCGTACCACGAAAATTGATAAATTTACCACAACTGTGCATTAAACACTTGTACAGTATGCTATATAATTTATACCCTGTGGTAAATTTATCAATTTTGGTGGTACTAATATCACTACTCCTCACTTATACTGACAACCCGGGTATCATAATGTACATTCTTATGGTAAGTTCCATAAATTGTTCCTCAAGGACCATAACTATTTGATTGTTAAACTCTGATTTTGAAAAGTAAGTAAGTTTGGCTCAGTCAATTTAGAGGTGACTTTTTTCCGTCCATTCGACTCTCTTGTACAAAATGTATCAATGGTTCTTTTCAAACTATATATGTATCCATTTTTGGTGTCGCGTACCGTGTTTCCAGGAATATACCAAGTATTAGCTTATTTGTAAAAATTGTCGAGCGGTCCCAATTAAATCGCTATCTAGAGGAACAACATTGTTGGGTGGTAGACCAGTTAAAGTCTCTTTCAAAGGGAACATCATTTATATATCTTGGGCATTCTTCTTATAATTAGTAATCATCATTAGCTAGGAACAATATAATAATTGAGGACCTACTGTTTACTGTATTAAATTAGAATTTTCGATTTTGATATTAAAAAAAAAAAAAACATCATTTATATATCTTGGGCATTCTTCTTATAATTTCGCGTTAGAAAATGCGATTTGGGTTAGCTAGCTCTGGGCCCCGATCTGGGCCCATTTGGATATCAAAGTGACTAAATAATTTGTTCATTTTTGTAGACAATTTCAAGTGACTTGACTTTAGCTTTGTTTGTTGTCTTCGTGTTTTTAATTATCAAATTCTGTGTGTCGTTAGATACATAGATTTTGTTATCACATGTGACTATCAAATCTTTCACTTTTTGTATACAAATTCGAGTGACTTGACTTGACTTAGACTTCGGCTTTGTTTATTGTCTTTGTGTTTTTAGTCATCACGTGTGGATGATTGACGTCCTAATTAAGTACACATTAAGTACTATTGTTTTGGATTTATTTTGGTTCTATTAGTGAAAGGACATATAATCTGGTAGTTTAGTTGAGTAAATTTAAGTTTAATACAGAGTTGGCTCAACAGTATTATAAGACTATGCTGTCGTTTTAGGCTTCCAAAAGCTTAAATCCTCAATATTTTGTAAACTAGATTTAATATTTGGACTTAGGGCTAAGTATCATTATATAATAATTTGAATTACATTAACACTCTTATTGGTTTTTACATCAATATTTGCATTTTTTTATTACTAGTAGTTCAATAACATAAGTCGAGCTATCTTTTTTTCTTGCTTTTTCTATTTACTTTAATTTATATGCCAATGAATTAGGCCCCATAAATTGATCTCGCTTAAGGCTTCGAAAAACCTTAAGTCGGCCTTGGCTTCATAGCTCAATAATAAAACTTTTTTCTAAGTAAAAAGTTATCATACGGATAGCATCCAACATGAAAGTTATAAAATGAAATGAAAAATCGTCAAATGTTTTCACCACGCTAAAATGTTTTATTGAAAATATAGGTTTGGATGTTTGATAGAAAAGATAACATAAAGTATGAAAAGATGATAACCAACTCTTCGTAGAAGAGTTGGCCACCAGCTGCCACTTTTTAAGAGCAATCTGGGTTCGAATCTTGCCAAAGGCAGAATTGAATTTAAGTGGTTGACTTACCTTGACACTATCCTTGCTGGGGGTTATGTGGGTACCAATTCGGTACATGGGATCAAACGGTTCCCATCAATCTACCGATATTATGAAAAGTTGATTTCTATTATAAGTTATTTCTTGATTCTATTCACTACCTACTATTATAGATTAAAAAAATAAAATAATACGAGTAAATTATAAGAGAGATCAAGGAAAACTATGGCGATTAAGACCGTATACAAAGATACTATTTTATAATTGTTGTTGTACTTTTCAAATCTTTTGCATCCAATTGGGTTTGTAGACAATTTAGATCATTCATATAACTCACCGTATTGAAAACTCGATGTTATGATTTTAGGTCAGGAACATACTAATCGAACATGCTACACCATTTGTATATTGTAAGTTATACTAAACTAAAAACTCATCTTGTTAGTGTTACATCAACATTATTTATAAAATGTAACATTAAGGTTTGAGTCTCGCTTTCAACAATTACAGAGGTGAATTATTATAGAGTTTTTTTTTTTTTTGAAAATTATGAGTTTCATTCTACACATTAATGTAACTTAAAAGTAATAATACAATAATGTCATTAAAAAAAAATAAAAAACATTGTATTAATTTAGAATACAATATATATATATATATATCTCTTACTAATTCTTATCGATATGTGTATAATAGTATCTCTAACTTTAAAGGTTGTCAATTTCATAATAATCCGCGAAAAGAAAAGTTGGGGTAAAACACACCCCCTCAAGTAAGCAATTAAAAAATACTTTTTTCTTCTTCTTGTGTCCATACACTTAATTAAACCGTATCTTGTAAGTTGTACTTGTAAAGCAAAAGCTTAATTGGGGGTCAAATACACACTTGTTTGTTAGCACATGTCCTTTTTATATAAAACTATAAAAGCAACACCATGCACTCTCTTCTCATCAACTCACAAAAAACATACTATTTTATTTCGATCCACTTCAAACACAAACTAACTTTCTATCAATGGCACCCAAAAGAGGTCAGATAAAGATCAAAATCTTTAAAATAATTGCTAAAACACTGAAAGATTTAGCATTTAGGCTTGCCCGATGGCCCGGTGGTGAAAAGAAACCTTCTAAAAACGAACTAGGCATGCAAGGAGGGATCATATCAACCAAGATGTCGAAAATGGGAACGAGGCACGAGCTAGTGGCGGTGGCCGTATTTCGAAGGCCAGGAAATAATCAAAAAAAGTTGTAAAAATGCTTTGTTTCGGGCGAGATGTTGAAAAAGCAGAGGTGTTCCGGTGACATTACTTATGGGCTAGTATAAAGTTTTTGTTGTTAATTTTAAATGGTTATATTTGGATAAATTATTAGTATAACTTAAGAAGTTTTGGGAAAGGTACTTATTAGCCGTCATAATATTTTGGTCAGGGGGATGTGGCCAAAAACATCATGGATTTGTAGGAGTAAGCAACTTATTATGTCTATGAGGACTGGTATTTAAAATAGTTAATTTCATTTATGTGAATTGTCTTTTGATCGACTATATATGGGTAAATCTTGCTTTTAAAAATGTGTGTTGAACTCCACATGCACTATAATCTAAGAGTTTCGTACAATCTGTTTGATGATATATTGATATGTACGTACATGCTTCCATGATTGTTTTCAGCAGTTATATATAAGTTCAAGAGAGGACTTGCCATTAATCTATCATAGAGTCAATTTATATTGATTTCGGTTGGATTGTATATATATAGTTCTTGTGTTACAAATACAATGAGGGTAGATACAGAATTCATATCATTAATATTCATCCTTAACAACCTTTAAACAACTTAATTATGTTTTGAAATCTAAAGTCCTGATAAATTCTACTAGCTAGTTGGATTAATGGATTGGATTAGAGTATTAAACCAATTATTGTTCTTAGAAGAACTTTCAATAATACAGTATTATAATAAGAAAACTAGAAAATACATGAAAAAGTATGCAACAAATGTGGAAAGCTATTTTCACGTATCGTCTCTTACACTAAAATAAAAAGTTTGCTGATCACATCTTTAGAACTATGGTTAACTCGTCACAAATTATTGAGCGTAATGATTGAAAGTTATTATTGGCAGGTGAAAACTTTTATATATATTGCATGTTAAACATATAAGTAAACTAGTTAGCAAAATCCTATAAAAATAAATTTGGAAAATGGAAAACGACTAAACGGAATGAACAAAAGTTCAAAACCCAGATGTTGGGCCGGGCCCATTAACATTTCATGCCCATATGGATTTATTATCAAAAATTCAAGATTCAAGGGTTTAATATCCATTTGTTAAACGTGTGTATTTTTTTTCTTTGAAAAGCAATGTATTAGTTTTATTTATTTATTTATTTTAAATATAAAACTATTATATATGTATTAATTACCCCAAAACTCAAAAGATGTCAGTCCAACTGATTATGTTATATATTCATGTTGTATTTCGCTATTGGCCGGTGAAAATGATACCAATAAGTGATGAACAGTAGTGCTGGATATGACAAGTTACGAAGGCACAACCACTTTAAAAGACAAAAGCATATGCATGATGATTGGCCTAAAATGCCACATTCATGCATGGAGATAATCTCAACGTACATAATGATTTGCATTTGTTAGGCAAAAGTGAGTTCAAAGTTACTATTCATATCTTTTCAATTCAAATTAACATCATCATATTTAATTTCTTCATAATGAATAATAACAAGCTCATTGAAACAATTATTTTATATACCTTTGTAATGAAAATATGTTAGTAATCAACAAATCATTTCAAGACATCATTATTTGTCTATGAACAAAAACATACAATTCAGAAAAAATATTAAAGTAGTGGTTTAATATAAATTGGACTATGGGAGTAAATATATAAACATGAGATTATGATGTATTAATGTTCAAATTTAAAATGATCTTATCGAATGGCTTGATGTTGCTAACCCAAATCGTGAAAAGATACTACAATTGCGTGATGAGTTAAAAATGGAGTAAGATCATAAAAAAGTTCATTAGACTTAATGCATACATTTTTAAAAAGAGATTAATCGGTATACATGATCAGTAAGACCAAACTAGTGTACAAGGAAACAAATTAAAAGTGCGACACAATCTAATGTGAGACACAGTTTAGCCAAATATGATTATTCTTTTTGTAGCAATCTATCTTGGATTGGCCAACTTATTGAATGAAACTAAAGTTTATTCTTACTTTATGACACAAAACTATGAATCAGCACTCAGAAGATTGTAAAAAGCTGTGTTATAAAAATGAACATTATGTAAACGCCATCCGTGGGACTCGAACCCACGACCACGTGGTTAAAAGCCACGCGCTCTACCAACTGAGCTAGAACGGCTCATGCTTTAAAGCCGTATTAAATATTTATATACTTATAAAATCTCAATATCGTTTACAAAAAATAAAGGATGTCACACCAATAAATATTCATAATATATGCGATGATTCTCTATAAGTTGTAACAAAAACGTAAGCTTTAATAGTTTAATTATTAAGCTGCTAGAGTCAGTTAACATATGTATACATTTTCTGGAGTGCATGTTTTTCTAAACATTTTGTTAAATATAATTTTTAGGATTATTTTCAATGTATAAATGTAAACACCCATATATGTATTTTCATTTGTGTCTGGACTTACCAAACATCACGATTAGGCCTGGTAAAATGGGCGGGTCGGACGGGTTTGGGTAACGGGTCAAAGCGGGTTCGGGTCCAAACGGGTCATTTAGAATGCGGGTCAAACGGGTACGGGTCAAAGCAGGTTGGGTGCGGGTCACCCGCATTTTTTCTTCCCTTTTCTACATTTATAATAAATTTACAATTGCTTAATATATATACATACTAGATTATTTTCCCGCGTAATACGCGAGATAATATATCATTTTTTGTAATAACATAATTAATAGCTATAAATAATAGGGGTTGATATCCGTACCACAACAATCAATAAATCTACCATAACTGTACATCATATATTTGTACAGTACGCTGTGAAGCTTGTACATTGTGGTACATCCATCACTTCTTGTGATACGTTTATCATTTCCCATAAATAATACATGTTGAAATATGATTGTATTATCCAAAATTTTAATCAAAGTTAATTAATATTATATGTTAGGTAAAATAAAGCAAATACTAAAGTAAAACAAATAAAACAGAAGGTTTCTCTTTAATAGAAAATCACCGTGCATCACGAAAATCATCTTGCATCAATATATATATATATATACTTGTTCTTCGTGCATCAACTTTATCATGATTTAAGTCCAAGATCTTGTCTTATTTGTGTTATTATAATACTTGTTTTATAATAACCAATATCTAAATATGTTAAATCTAAATATAATGACACTTCTATTTATATCGAAGTTGGTTAGTATCTAAAGTTATCATATTATCTCGATGTTTATATAAAATCAAAGATCAAATTACTAACTTTAAACTACAATGCGGTGCGTATATATTTAATATTACTTCTTTACTCTTATATAAAAGGATCAACTATATAGTTGATTTCTATTTATGATAATTTTCGTAGATAGTCTATAAATAATAGTTCGACCAAAATTCGTTCTAGTTTATACATGTATCTCTTAAAATTGGGAATGGGGTAGTGTAGTTAATTTCAAAAGGAAATATTATTTAGAAAAAGAAAAATAGAAGTTGAAGGCTTGAGATGCATAGACATTAAAGGGAAAATTTCATATATACCATTGTTAAAGTCTAAAATATCATATATGCCCAATTAAATTTTCTAATATCACAAATGCCATTTTTAAACTTCAAATATATCAAAAATGCCCAAATGACTAAATTTAACCAAAACAAAACATTAAAATCCTTTATAATTATAATCAACATTTGCATTTTACAATTATAGCCTCCTATATCCTCAATTACATATCCTATACGTATATCTATATTGCTACCCAATCCTGTTTTTCTTCCCTCAAAATAGGTTAGCAGTTAGATTAATATATTAGCTCTAATCATATTGAACCAATCTAATTAGATAAATCTATATTTAGCTCTTTCTATTGTTCTTAAAAATGGATTCTCTGATCCAATTTATACTGTATAAAAACATAATTTTGATCATAATCTTTTTCTATAAAACAGGTTAAAGAAACATGATTGAATGATTTAATTAGTTAAAAATTTTGCTTGCGAATTGGTGTTCATTTGATATATGAATGAATGAATATATATTATTTAATATAGTAGACCATTGTCAAACATGATTTTGATTATAGTGTGTACCTGATTTAGTTACAATTATGTATACGAAGTAAATTTATGTTATGTTATATAATTAGGGATTAACAAAGGAGGGTATTATTGTACATTGTAAATGTTATTTATATAATTATAAAGGATTTTAATGTTCTATTTTGATTAAATTCAGTCATTTGGGGATGTTTGATATATTTGAAGTTTAAAAATGGCATTTTTGATATTATAAATTTTAGTTGGACATATATGATATTTTAGACTTTAATAATGGCATATATGAAATTTTCCCTTGTTTATATAGTTCAATTATTATTTTAAAAGTGATAGAAAAATAAAATGTCATAAATGCCAAAAAAAATGAAACAAAATGATAATTTTTAAAAAGTATGTTATTGAATTTAACTTCTTTTAACTTTTAAAAAGTATGTTATTGAATGTAACTTATTTTTATAAAATAACAATAATAATTATGAAGATTTTTGAAACAATTTATGCATCCATATATAAACATATGTAGGTTGATGAAATAAAATAATATGGCTCCACTTCGTGTTTATTATGATTCTACTCATTAGCACACTTTGACTATTTGATTTGTAGAAGTAACACTTTTATTAATTTCTTTTAAGAGGTTTAATCTTTATTATTGCATCAATATATAGAGGATTTTAGATGAGGAGTGATAAATCTACAACATTATTTGGACATCTATGACAATGCATGTTTTATACAGTTGTATATTGCGCAGTATAATATGTACCTTTGTTGTAGATGAATAAAATGTGTTGTACATATATCATTCCCCATTTTAGATTATGTTTTCATAATATATCTTTTAGATCTTTTGAATTTTGAAAGATACAGAACAATTGTATAGTCCGTATTTAACGTATCAAATTCTTAACAAAGCTAAAACTTTTAACTATACCAATAAATTCTTGATTGCATTAATGTCAGGAACTCTGATTTTTTTTTAAAAAAATCTATTAACTTAATATTCAATGGATTTTTCTTAATTCTATTAATTTAATATCCAAGTAGGTGATATCGAATAATATTATTATCATAAAAATTATATTTGGTACACTAAATTTAAAGATATGAAAATCAAATGTACTTAAAATACGTAAAGCTGATTTTCAATGTGTTGCAATTTGTATATGGAAAGTTAACCAAAAAAACATCACGGCGAGGAAAAAAAAATATAAACAAATAATACATTAAATCTTTATTAAATGTATGTAAGGAGATATTTAGATTTGGTCTTACGGTAAATATAAATTCATATTTTCCTAATAAAAATATGGGCTAAAGTTTATAATAATTAAGAGGATATTTCTTGTATAAGTATTAATATTGTTATTTAACAAAGTTGAAATAATTAAATTTGATCTAATGGTTCTAAATCAAAAATAAATTCATCTAAGGGTTCTTATTTGTTTATGAATGAATTTAGGACCTTGTTATATATATATTGGTAGATAAGTATTATATTTTATTTAGTAAAATCATGTAGTGTATGTATAAAAATATACATACAATGATAATTTTAGTGAAAATATATAATACATGTGTACCAAATAATGAATTAGTATTATGTTGAGTGTTGACAACAGCTGTCGATAGTTTCACTCCAAAACTATATTTACATAACATAATATTTTATTATTATTTATTAAACTTTTAGACTTTAGTAAAGAGTGAGAATATATATTATTTATTTATTATTTATTGTGTTATAGCTGTATAATATAGGAACCTGTGTAGTCTCTTTGTCAAATTTGTCA
>CM067167.1:37006094-37021094 GCA_034093135.1 Erigeron breviscapus
AAGCTTGGTATGTTAAATCTTAAACCTTAATCTTTTCATTTGAAGGAATTCTTGACACATTTCAGAAAACAAAATACAAAATTGTAAAATTACAAAAATTAACAAAAAGATTTTGTGGTGGCTTGCATATACTATGTATGCAACCCGTTCTTCAATGTTTTTATTTAAATAGAGTGTTTATACATTCTAAGATCTTGTATTATACATATAAATTGATATAAGAACAAGGAATCGAACGCCTTTGTGTACTTCCAAGTGTTCTTATATGAATATGTATGTGTAGTAGCAATCAAGTTTTTCCAAATAAAGTTTTTCAAACTCTCAATTATTGATATGAGAAAGCGAGGGATCGAACGCCTTTGTGTACTCTCTTGCTGTCTCATCTTGAACAATTGGAAGTTAACCTTTGCTTAAAAGTTTTATTGCCTCCAACGTGTTGTTGTAAGTTGCGACGGATTGAACGCCTTTGTGTACTCCCTAGCTATCTTACATTCAACATTGTTGTTGAAGCAAAATTTTTCCGAAATGTCACAACAAAGATTTTACTCATGTTTGATCTCACAAAACCAATTTTTGCTCCACCTTTCTATGAAATTTTTGATCTATTCTTGCATAGATTAAGGAGGAGTTTGTGATTTCAACAACCTTCAAACCTTCAAATGTGTTTCAAATTGTTTCATGCACACATTTGATGTTTTTCCAATGATTTTTAATCAAATGGAGTTCGGTGATTAGTTTGCACATGAGCGATAGGTATTTCTCAAAATTTACTCCATGAATTTCATCATCGCCGATGAGTTCTAACCCCGGAGTATTCACTTCTTTCATTAGATAGTGAGGGTATTTTGAGTGTTGTTGATTTCGTGCAACTAGAATGGAGGGAGTAAAGTTGAAAAGTGAGAGGTTACGGTGATATATTGATGTGAGAAAGGGCTAAAAGAAACAAAAGTCCTCCCCAAATTCTCAAAAAGCCGGGTAAAACACGCACCTATCAGATTTCATTTGTTGATTTCTTGATATTGAAGAAGTCTTCATGGACCCAGTGAAGCAATGCACATCTTTACCTAACCACTCAAGTGTTTCTTAACAAATACTTGTTTTATTCTCACGGAGATTTTCACACTTCTATTGACTCTTCTTTTGGAAGAGGTTGATATTAAAAAAGGGCGACATTCTGCTCCAGTCCCCGACTTCATTTGATCACATTGTGTCTAGAGCTATATTGATTGGTCATTAGTTTGATCATCTTTCGCTTCATTAGGACACATTCGAGTCATATCTTTGTGATATAATTGCTTATCTTTGTGATATAGCCGGAACATTCGTAGTGATATCTGCAATGATATTCCACGATGATCGAATGGAAATCCTACCAATGCTAACATCTTTTCCAACGTTGAACGTAGGTCTCATAATTACATTTATGTGATTATTGAGCTAACGAGAAGTCTAAGTGACCTCGGTTTTTCCAAAAAGTCTTTAAGGATAAAATTGTGGTTATCAAATGCTTCGGTAGTGTTAACCATGATTTATATTCTTTGAAGCAATCTAGTGGTTGAAAAGCCGCAGACCGAACTATGTTAGAGACTTGTTTTGTGCATATCTTAATGATACATAGGAAATCCGAAAAATGTTATACATTTCTATCGGTCATTTCATTAATCCTTTTGATTTTTGAAAATGCTAACGGATCATTCTTATCCGGTTTCATTTCTCTTCACACAAACACAGAAACACCAACACCATGATATAAAGTTTGTCCCAACAACTTCAATCTTACATTTTAGTCACCCATAGGATCTCTTGGGTTGGGCTACTAGTTTGGGTTGATGTTTTGATGGTTGACATTTCTCCATGTCTCATTATTCCTTGTGACATTTAGTCAATCATATGTGTACATAATGACATTGGTTTCCAATTTTGTCATTATGAGGGGGAGAAAATATTATGATTGATTCATAGTCTTTGTCAACTGAGCTTTTGCTTCGGAGATGAATTTGGTATTGTCTTCAAATGATACCTTCTCTCTATCCTTTTCCAAGGCATAGTTGGTGATAGAAATGGAATGAGAGTCTATGTTGAGAAATTTTGTATTTGGGTGTTTCAAATGGGAAAAGGCTTATCAAAGTTTGTGTATAGGGGGAGAAAATTGTTCATGATGAGTCAATAGTTTCAGATTTTCACTAGACTTTAGTTGATTAAGATTTTGATTTAAAAAAGGGGAATCTGAATTGACTTTAGAGATAAGAATGAAACCGAAGATGAAAAGATTTTCACTCAAGACAATTCAACAATTCAAAGATGCTCCAAAAGATGTATACTCATGGATTGAGGGGGAGCATGAATACTTCATAAGAATTTCATCCAAACTTCAGTCAAACACTTACTCTCCAAAGTATAGGAGTTGATGTGACAAAGATCAAAGCTTTAACAAGGTTGAAAAATTTGTTAGAAGATTCAAGTCAAAGAAGTAAAGCTTCAAAAGAGTCTTCATCAAACATTCTTCATTCAAGATCTTCAAGTCATACAACAACATTTTATCAAGAAACTCCAATGCATAAATCAAGGGGGAGAGTTCATATTCATGAAACCTCATTTCAAGAAGATGAGATTCGTTCAAGAATTAAAACTGAAGAATCGAAAAGTTGAATTTCACTCAAGAATCGAAGATTGAAGAATCAAAACCAAGATTCATCTCTTCTGCATTTCAAAAGACAACTCTGATTCATGATTCATCAATTCTCAGAGATTCAAGCCAAACATGCTTTCATTATTCTCTGTTCTAAAAGAACATTGAGAATCCTCACATGATTTAACTTCAAAAAGTTCAAGACCAAGACCAAGACTGAATCAAGTTCTCCAAAGACAAAAGAGAAAGCTTTGAAGACTTGTTTCAACACACCAATTGTCTTCACCACCGGGCTCATCAAATTCATTCCTACAAGACAAGTATAACACGTACTTCATTCATTACAATATATCACTAAGGGGGAGAATGTTAGAAATCCAAAAATAGTGATAAATTGTAATCTAGAATTAGAGGAATTTCTTGTTGTTAAGTCATAGATAAATGATCACTAAGGTTGAGGGGCTAATTGTGACAATTAGCATAATTGAGTAGTTAGACTATAAATAGCCCTCTCATACCTTAGAGATCATAACCTTTGATAACTAACACATTACATTACACCTTTAATTCCAGATTTACACACAGTTGCTTAATTCTCTCTCAAAACACACACAAAACACACCAAGAACACACACTGAAAACCGCCATTGTTGGATTGAATTCGGTAGCTAAAATCGTGTTATAACATGTATTTCATGAAAGAACTAAGCATTTTGAAATTGATCTTCATTTTGTGAAAGAAAAAAATCATTGCAGGAATTATTAAAACTGTTAAAGTTAACTCTGAGTTAAATATAGCAGATTTATTCACTAAAAGTGTAAGTTCAAAGCAACATTACTTTCTTTGTGACCAATTAGGATTAATTGATTTATTATTTTGAGGGGGATGTTAAGGATGCAAAATTATCCACTAATAAGCTTGGTTAAGAATATTTGCAGAATTAATAAAGTTGAGGGACCATTTGAACTTGAAGAATAAAAGAAAGGGACCAGATATGTTAACAATATATTCTAAAGATGAAGGGTCTTTCTTGAAGATGTAGTAGTATATATACATCATATACTGTTGTAGGGTTTTCAGTTTTTTAATTACCCGATCATATTTATTCGTATATCTATATATCTATCTCTCTCATCATTCGAGTTTCATATAATTTCTGTATATCAATTTGATATACATATATTCTGTAACTAATCTTATTCAATCTGGTTGTAATAATAATTTTTCATAATAATTATAATTACTCATTCTGGTTGATTGTTGATATTTGTTTAAAAAGGCAGCGGCTTCCTGCAGAATTAGCTTCTATGGAGGTATTGGACGTTTTAAATAGCTTTATATATAAAATGGCAAGTTTGGTGGGTAATGGTCAAAACAGGTAGTTTCGCTAAGTGGCAAAATAGATTGGGATTGTATGTCAAATATGATAACAGTGTAAATATTAATATAAATATATATTTATATAAATATTACTCGTAATATAAATATATATATATATTTATAAAATTTATATATATGTTTGAAAAAAATGTTAGTTTTATGTGGATTGTAGGTGAGAGCAATGGAGTGTGTAAGACAGGTGCTTCTTAGATGTGTTGAAGCGTTATTTGTTCTCCAACTTCTTTCCTGGCATCATGTGACGCGCTTGCTTCAAAGCTTTGTATTACTTCAGCTGACTTTCTGCCACCAGTTAGTCTGTTGTGAAGAAGAGGGTGACCGACTTGCTACAAGACTCGTATCTGCTTTGATGGAGGTAAATTATATCTAGAAACAAATTATTACGTCATTTATCAGTTCATGTAAATGATATCCCTAATATTGGGTTGGGTCCTTGAATCCTCCAGTATTACACAGGTCCAGATGGAAGGGGAACTGTGGATGATATCAGTGGCAGGTTAAGGGAAGGTTGCCCTAGCTTTTATAAAGAATCTGATGATGATTATAAATTGTACTTGGTTGAGGAATGTCTTGAGAAAGTTGCTACTGCTTCTTATAATGAAGAGAGGGAAACACTCGCCAGAGATGCCTTGAGTAAATTGAGTGGAGTTCCCGAGTCCGCAGATCTCCAAACGGTGTGCAAACGCTTTGAGGACCTAAGGTATGGTTAGGTTGATGAATTGCTGTCATAAATGGCGGGTTGGGTTGACTTCATTAAAAAAAAATTCCATGTCAAGCATGATTAGAAAAGTTACAACTCTTCACAAATACTTTATGTTATAGAATCAAGTAATCATATAACCTGAATGAAGTAAAAACTTACATCTTTAGTGACCCATTTGACCTGTTTCCATGCATGCAATTTACTTATTTGTTACTACACATTTGACTAGATAGAGATAAATGTAACCCGAATGAACTGCCTTTATAGGTAAATGTGTGTCGAATTTGCCATCTCTCTACTTCATTTTTCTTATTGTTAGTAGTCAAAGTAACAAAGAACCTAAACTGCAGATTTTATGAAGCTGTGGTTCGCTTACCTCTTCAGAAGGCAGAGGCTCTTAATGAACACGCTGATGCTGGAGTTCTAGAACATGCAGTCGCTCAGAGAGAACGGTGCTATGACATTATAATCAGTGCTTTACGCTCTCTAAAAGGGGAAGTGTCACCAAGAGAATTTCGTTCTCCCATCAGATCTTCCCTTAGTTATTCAACTTGGTGTGCAATCATCCGATAAAATCTTTCATGAGTATCTGTACCGGTCCCTGATTGATTTAGGCCTTGAGGATGAACTCCTGGAGTTTGGTGGGCCTGAATTGGTACCCTTTCTACAGAATGCAGGCCTTGAAGCTACACAAGAGGTTTTCATCTATCATGTAGTTAAGATTTTATTTCATATGAACTTGCTATATGTGTGTGGATGTCAACATCTTCCTGAGTACTTTACCAGGAATGCAATGTTGTAGCATCTTTGTACAAGTGGCAAAATAGATGTGCTCGGTAAAGGGTCAAAATATGTCGGTCATGATGGTAGATTTGTATCTGTTGAAGCAGAATGTGTCTGGTTGACTCGAAATAGTTTTCCGAAAATTGGTACTTTTAAAAGAGTTTTTAGTAAGTAAAAGATAGTTGCGTAAGATACTTTTAATTAGAAGAATAGTTTTTTGAATAAAATGAAATGAAAGCTTTTATGTACTATGAATTGGTCGTCATTCAACTCTCTACTTCTTTGGCCTTTTTTAATACAGTATCGACCCAATACTCTTGAAATTATTATATTTTGATTTTCTTTCTCATAGATAGAAGGTAACACACATCAACCATTCATTATCAGAACGGTTGAAATTGCCACCTCCTGTTTTTTACTGTAACAGATATTTATTATTAAAGAAATAGATCTTACCACCCAGTTACTTACTGCTCGTTTTTGTTTTATAATTTATGTCTATAGCACCAGGCTTCTTCTGCTTTTACCACAGGAGTGTCACCATTGCCCCATTCAGGAACACCAACAAAATACTTTGAACTTTTAGCCCGATACTATGTGCTAAAAAGGCAACATGTTCTTGCAGCTCATGTACTATTACGGATTGCAGAAAGGTGTTCTAGTGGGTTGGACAATATCCCCACACTTGACCAAAGGTATCGTTACTTGTAATGATGTCAATAGAGTTGTGGTTGGGTAATCTGTAAATCAGGTGGTTTGTAAATAGATCCATCGGGAATGGCGTTTGTTGAAATTTTTTCTTAAAGTAACTAGAGTGTCATATATGGCTAGAGAATATATTTCAATAATTATCTAGTTTTGTGGACAAGTCTTTTTAGGCCGTTCTGTCTTTTAAATAGATTTTTGACAGTTTTCGACTTCTTTGAGTCGTTTCACTTTTTCCTATAAGTTATTATCGACCCGAGCGAACCATTTGTAAATGGGTCGATGTTATTTTACTTTGCATACTTGATCTTTTATCAAATACTAATTTAGCTTATATCAGGCTCTCAAAAGTTTGTAAGCTAGTTTGTTTTTATATGTAATATAAATAAATAATTGAGCAATTTTCTTGAGCAATGTCTTCATCCAAGCCAAAAGTGCAATTGATGGTGATAGTCTGACAAATTCTTCTAGAGATGGTGGACTACTGGATTTACTTGAGGGGAAGCTAACTGTTCTACAGTTCCAAATAAAAATAAAACAGGAACTTGAGGGAGTAGTTTCTAAGGTAGAGGCTACACCTAGTACATCAGAAGCTGCCTCAAATGATTCTATGGCTGAATATCTACAAACTATTAAGGAAAAGGTGAAGGAATTGTCACTGGATCTGAAAACCATCACCCAGTTATATAATGATTATGCTGTTCCATTTGAGCTTTGGGAGGTATAGTAATATTTTCTCTAGTTCATTATGTAACACCCCAAGCCGAGGCTCGAAATATCACGGAAATCATATAGCGCAAGGTGGAATTACAATAGAACAAGAACTAAATGCAGTTAAGGATTCAGTGAATCCATTACAATACGAAACAAGTACCACAATACATAAGGAGCAAATAACCATCGAAGTTTACAAAGAACATCCCAAGGATGGCAAGTCGATCCTAAGTATAATGCAAGAGAGAAGGTCGATGAATCCTTGATTCATAAAGTCCAAAGTCCGGGTTAACAGCAAGCAAGCAACTAAACTCCACGTCCGGGGAGAACCTGATTACCTGAAAAGTGTACTAAGCATAGTCAACACAAGGTTGGTGAGTTCGTAGTAATGGTCCACAAGGAACCATAAACAATAATCACAATGTACAAGTAGAGGCTAAACGTGACTTACAGTGAGCCTCTAAGTAACACAACAATGTCCAATCAACAAGATTACATAAGTACGAAAATGCGTGTAAATGAATGCTCAATGATATAAATATCAAATGCAAGTACCAATGCATAAATAAGCCAACATGCCTATCTTATGCGTGAACACCAGTCACCAATGCAACGATACCCTTCTGTCATCACAATGAACAAGGCTGTATCTCAAAATCATCAAGATATATATGTCTATATACTCGGAGTCAGGAACTACATCCAAAATGGGTGCATACATCTATACATCAGGATGTCGGCAATCCCCTGCCGAGGGTCATCAACAATGTATGCAATGCTTACGATCAATTGTAAATGCATCAATCATGAACCAACAATCAATATACGATGAACTTGAACCAGTAATTAATATTCGACAAACATGAGCCAACAATCAATAATCGTCAATCGTAAACCATTAACCACAATTTAAACCAACTATACGTACATACACTTAAGAGGATTCTACTTCCTTCGAGTCCCAGATGCTTATATATAGGGTCACCCGCAGCCTTCCCACCACATCTAAAACCCAATGGAAGCATAACCGACTTCCATGTATGTACGTCTATCCTAATATTAATGAAATACCTAACAACCGTAAACCAAGTCAATCAAACGTGATAACCGTCTCATCAAACCAACATTTATCTCAAATCCATCAATCAATCAACAACATAAGTAAACACACAGATTTACACTTTTCAGCCCGAATCTCAAGCGAGTAGGGAGATACGAAACTCACCTCGATTGGTTAAGAAAGCTAAGATTGATATGAAGTCAAGTTATTATCGTACAATGTTCTCCTCGCGTCCAACACCTAAATATCGATCATATACATTCACATCAACATTCATAAACACATACGTAGTTATCAAGAAAACGGCAAAACCCTAAATAGGTTTCCAAAGTGTTTCTCGACGTTAAATGACTTCTAAGACTCTTAATCAATGTTATGCAAGGTAAGAAGTGAATTAGGTTAAGACTCGGCGCGTAAAAAGGTCCAGAAGGTCAAACTAGGTCAAACAAGGAAAATTTACAGAAAACAAAGGCCGTAACCTACGGCCTTCAGGGGCGTAAGGTACGGTGGCAAAAATACAACGGGCGTAAGCTACGGTCAATATGGGCGTAACCTACGGTCCTCTAGAAAGTTCACTTTTGGCGTAAGGAGTGGCGTAAACAGTGGGTTTTTGGGCGTAAGGTAAAACTTCGGCGTAAGCTACGGCCCAACAAAATTGCACTAGCGTAACCTACGCCCCATACGCCCCATAGGGCCGTAGGTTACGCCCCCTACTGGGCAACCCACGAACAGCAGCAGCAGTTTAGTGCAGAAACTAAACCCAAAAACCCCCAAATTCGACCCAAATCGATTTACAACGACTTGTAACTCATTTTGAAGCATAACTAAACATCAATAACCATAAATACAAATAACCCAACCCACAAATTCGACCAAAACATCACTATCACTTCCAAATTACCCAAACCCTAATTTAACCCTAATTTGACCCAAAATTAGTTTTAAGCCGATTTATGACTTGCAAATATTCAAGACGACTAGAAATGCATAAATAAACATAAGTAGGAGTAAATGGGATGAATTTGACTTACCAAAGTTTCTCCTTGAGCTTAAAACCCGAAATTAGGTCAAAATGGATAAAATGCAAGAACTTGGCTTTTGATTCTCCAATATGAAGCAAACGAGGTTAAGATGGCTATGATTCTTGTATGATGACAGTTCCAAAACACTAAATTGGTGCAAGTATGAGATGGAGAATGAAATGGGTTTTTGGTCTTGCCTTTTACTAGAGAGAAAGAGAGAAGAGATAGATAGATAAGAAATGGAAGGGGGAGAAAGAGATAAGGAGGGAAGGAATGGTCATGGGTGGCTGGTGGGTCGTGGACTACCCACGGGCCGATCCGATTCTCTTCACAAGCCAAAATACAATCGATTACACAATTAAACGCCAAACAAACATATTAACGACCCGACCCACATACCACATAGTCATATAATCACCAATGGGCCCAATTATTTCATTCAACAAGTTTGTTAGTCAAATTACGCAAAAAGTCAACGGGTCAAAATTCACGGATGTTACACATTATCTGAGTTCTTGCATTTAAAATCATATTCTCACTTACCTTTTACTGTTGTCCAATTACAGATATGTTTGGAAATGCTATATTTTGCAAGCTTTTCTGGAGATACCGATAGCAGCAGCATCGTAAGAGACACGTGGGCACGGCTCATGGATCAGGCTCTCTCAAAGGGTGGCATTGCTGAAGCTTGTTCGGTACTAAAGAGGATCGCTTCACATGTTTATCCCGGAGACAGTGCTGTTCTACCTTTAGATACATTGTGTTTACATCTCGAGAAAGCTGCAATGGTATGGTCCTTTTACCTTTCTCTAATTCATAGATACTATTGGGAGTTTGGGATATTACTAGTTTCCTTTGTTGAAGTTAGTTAAAATTACATATTGTGCATATATGATTGTTACAAATCAATGGTACGATTTGAGTCCACGAGAAGTTTCTGTTTCTTATCTGTTATCAATGACGGTTACCTAAAATGACTTTAAGCTTACTTTAAACATGTTGGCTTCTTTATTTTCTTGACAGGGTGCTAATATGGCGCCAAGAAACCGTTAGTTTACTATACCACCTTAAATTGATACTTTTGAAAGTATGTAACATGGTTAAAGGCGAATTTAAGTTCCTGATCTGAAATGTAAATCTATCTAAAATCCGGTACTTTTTTTTAATGCAATTTACTCTATTAAAGCGTAAACAGACACAAAAGTTTACTCAAACCATGTTGTCACATCAAAGGTTGCGTTCTCTATAGCACTAGAAACTTGCACCTTAGAGCCATGTGTGACTCTTATGACGACCCTGATAAGAGAATTGGTTTATTTGGCAGGATTGATTGGTTTCAGGGGTTGAAGTTGTTGGTGATGAAGATGTTGCAAGAGCTTTGTTGGTAGCTTGCAAGGGAGCAGTAGAACCTGTTTTGAACACGTATGATCATTTGTTATCTAATGGTGCAATCTTGCTGTCACCGAGCCTGAAATTAAGGCTTCTGCGGTCAGTACTAGTAGTGCTTCGGGAATGGGCGGTGTCTGTTTCTGCAAGACCAATGGGGGCGTCTCTCATTCTTCGTGGAACTTTTTCAATGGATCAAAGAAGTGCTATTAACCATGGAATCCGTGATAAGATAACAAGTGCTGCAAACAGGTAAACTTTTATTCTACTTTTGAGTTTTGGTAGTAAATCTATGTGACAATCCAAATTTACCATGGCACATGGATGTGTCAAAAATGGGTTCGTTGGGCAATGGGTCAAATGAGTTATCTCTTGTTCACACAGGTTAGGTTGGGTTTATCCGAAACATAGTGTAATTTGTTTGTTAATCTAGTGAATAGTTGGTGTGTGATTACAAGAATCTGTTACTTCAATAGTAGTATACTAGTATAAGTTTTTTTTAAAAAAAAATAAAGACTCGAACTTTGTACATAAAAAATTAAACTGCGGGCAACTTTCTACTCTTTTGAGCCGTTTAATTATATTTTTACTTTTTTGACCTGTTAGTGGCATAATCTGAAGGTAAGTAATTAAATATGAAACCTGTTCCCTGTATGATCAACAGGTACATGACTGAAGTAAGGAGGTTGGCGTTGCCACAGGGCCAAATAGAGGTTGTATACAGAGGGTTTGAAGCTATGAAGCACCGAAACGCCGGGGAAGTAGCCGTTCCCGTTTCGGAAACTGCTAGGAAATGGAAACGCCATAGAAGGCCATAGAAACGTTTCCAAGCAGTTTCTGTTTTTTCGAAACGTATCTTAGAACTTTTATAACATTTACTATATTTCTATATTAAAAGTTTTATTTGTAAATCAATTAATATTTGTTATTTAGTTATATTTTTTTAACACATAAAAAATATAACTATAAAAACATAACACATATACGTCATGTATCATCATATATCTATCTATCTATCTATCTATCTATCTATCTATCTATCTATCTATCTTCTATTTATATATGTATCTATCTATCTATCTATCTATCTATCTATCTATCTATCTATCTTCTATTTATATATAATATAAAGTTGAGTTATAGTTAGTTATTTGTTAGCACAAAAGTGATTATGAATGAAATGAATGAATTTATGAAGGAATTTATGATTTTGTGTTAATGATTGTGCTATATGTATTTCTATCTTCTTATAGTTCGTGTATTTGTATTTTCATGTAAGTTGAAAAGGTTTTTGTGTTAAGAGTTGAGTTATAGTTGCTTTGTTAGAACAAAATTGATGATGAAATGGAATGAAGAAATTTATGAGGGAATTAATGTATTGATGTTTATGATAATTATAATTAAGAGGAAGAGGTATGAATGAGTTGTATTATCTATAATGTTAAAGAAGGTTTGGCAGGGAAGAAGAAAGGTTGAGCATTCACTCCAACTGTTAATAATGATGATGAATTTAATCATTAGACAAGGCAGCCGAGAAAAGCAACCCTTATTAATGTTATTATTGAATTTATTGAATCTCTCCATTTCTCTTCTTATGAAATTGATTTCTAACATTTGGTTTATTAAACAAGCTTCAAGTTATGGTGGCTTTTGCTCTACTTCATGAATTATTGCTTTGCTTCGTCAATTAGTATGATTAAATTACATGAGCAATGGGTGTAATTGATATTTTGCTCCTCACCATTAATGAGGCTATTAAGTATGTTCCTACAATATGTAATGTGGTTACGGTTTTTTTATGAAGCCAGAGTCTGTTCATTTGATCCTTGCTAACCGTTTATTATTATATTAACTTAATTTGGTTTATTACAGCGCATGAGATGTTCAGTTTTTTCCCCATAAAAGTAATTGTATGATATGTATTTGCATATGTCTTTATGATGATATTGATGATGATTATAATTATGAGAAAGAGGTATGAATGAGTTGTATTAATGTTAGAGAGAAAGATGTATGTGAAATGGATGAGAGTTATGTATTGTCGATGTATATGTTTTAATATGTATCATCATTAAATGAATAATCATTAAATGAATAATGTAGTTATAGTGATTAAAGCATGGTAATGTCATTGACAATTTTTTTGTTGAAAGCATTTGTTAATGGTATGTTCAATTCTATCTACATATAATATATACATTTTGAATCGGAGAAGTTATAAAAACATCAATTATTGATGACTATGTTTTGGAGGTGAAAGATCAAATCATTCAATGAGGTGCCTTTTTATTTCCATCTTATTCTTTAATTTTTTAATTATACACAATTCAATATTAATATGAGGAAATCAAAACAAAATATTAACCGAAGCAAGTTGGATATACATCATTACCCACTCTCCAACTTCCCCCATCAAAGTAATCCTATTACACAGCTCTTTAAAGATTTTTGGATATAACCTTTTTATTTCTTTAAATTTGATAAATTCATGTTTTTTAGTTTCCTCTTCCTTTTTTTTATTCTGATTTTGGTATTGGTTTATGATGAATCCATGTTTTAAAGTTTCCTCTGCTTCTTTTTCTTTGGTTTCACTTAATTGCAGGAGATGTAGTTAACTTCAATAGTTCAAGGTGTTCGGTGGTATGTCTCAAAGAGATGGTTGTATGTGAACAAGGTAATCCATGTTCACTGATTATTGTTTTGGTTTACTTTTGTGGTTTTGTGCTCGAAAAGATTTGGCCATGATTGAAAAATATATGTGTGAAAAACTTCTCGCTTATGTAGATGAATACAATGAACTGTAAACATTTAATTGCTAATTTTGATGCGGGTTGTTAATTTCTTTTCGAACATGAAGTACATCCATAATTGGTGCTTCCTGTTTCTATTAAATGGACTGCTTGAGTTATAATTTTCAATGTTTTCGTCATTATTGTGGCAAGTGTACACTCTTCGTTTATATATTTGGAAGTTTGTTTGAAGTATTATGTGCATTAGATAGAAGTGTACTTCAAGGTTGCTCTATTTTTCATCCTTGTATTATTAACTCATTTAAAGGTCTTTTATGTATCCTTTGTCCGGGTCTGCTATAAATGAATTCAGATACATATATTTGTGGTTGATAGAGTAGTCTTAATATGTTGGCCTTAACGTAAGAGTTGAGTATATGGAGGATGACTACCACATACATCATTGCATTGGTCTATATTTATTAGATCTTTGTTTGTTGCTTTATTGTACAGGTTTATCATCGATTCAAGAAAAAGTTGAAAAGGCTGGATTTATTGGGTTGTTCGTGATTATTATTGCATTGTGGATTTCGTGAACTTCTTCGAGAATGGAAATCAGATCAACCTGCTCAACGGGTTTTAGCACTTAAAGTATTATTAACTCATTTAAAGGTCTTTTATGTATCCTTTGTCCGGGTCTGCTATAAATGAATTCAGGTACATATATTTGTGGTTGATAGAGTAATCTTAATATGTTGGCCTTAACATAAGAGTTGAGTAGATGGATGACTACCACATACATCATTGCATTGGTCTATATTTATTAGATCTTTGTTTGTTGCTTTATTGTACAGGTTTATCATCGATTCAAGAAAAAGTTGAAAAGGCTGGATTTATTGGGTTGTTCGTGATTATTATTGCATTGTGGATTTCGTGAACTTCTTCGAGAATGGAAATCAGATCAACCTGCTCAACGGGTTTTAGCACTTAAAGTATTATTAACTCATTTAAAGGTCTTTTATGTATCCTTTGTCCGGGTCTGCTATAAATGAATTCAGATACATATATTTGTGGTTGATAGAGTAGTCTTAATATGTTGGCCTTAACGTAAGAGTTGAGTATATGGAGGATGACTACCACATACATCATTGCATTGGTCTATATTTATTAGATCTTTGTTTGTTGCTTTATTGTACAGGTTTATCATCGATTCAAGAAAAAGTTGAAAAGGCTGGATTTATTGGGTTGTTCGTGATTATTATTGCATTGTGGATTTCGTGAACTTCTTCGAGAATGGAAATCAGATCAACCTGCTCAACGGGTTTTAGCACTTAAAGTATTATTAACTCATTTAAAGGTCTTTTATGTATCCTTTGTCCGGGTCTGCTATAAATGAATTCAGATACATATATTTGTGGTTGATAGAGTAGTCTTAATATGTTGGCCTTAACGTAAGAGTTGAGTATATGGAGGATGACTACCACATACATCATTGCATTGGTCTATATTTATTAGATCTTTGTTTGTTGCTTTATTGTACAGGTTTATCATCGATTCAAGAAAAAGTTGAAAAGGCTGGATTTATTGGGTTGTTCGTGATTATTATTGCATTGTGGATTTCGTGAACTTCTTCGAGAATGGAAATCAGATCAACCTGCTCAACAGGTTTTAGCACTTAAAAAGAAGACTTTTTGTTTGTATTTTATGATGGCTGTGATGTGTTAAGAATCTTAAATTATTTGTAAATGGTTAATCAGTTAGAGAAGCACAAAAATTGGCCCATGAACATGAAATCTATGTTAGTACGAATCGGACTACTTTAAGATATCATAAGATCTATCCTCTTTAAAAGAATATGATACATAAGGAA
>CM067167.1:37026094-37226094 GCA_034093135.1 Erigeron breviscapus
TATATATATATATGTTGTTTTATGTTTATATATATATATATATATATATACATGTGGTTTAAAAGGACACACTATTGATAAATGTTTTAAAATTGTTGGATATCCTAATTACATTAAGAAAAAGAATGATTTCCAAAATAAAGGTTATTCAAATAATGCTTATAATGAAAAAACTTTTGTTAATAACAGTGGTCCTAGTTCTAGTGTTCAAAATGTTCAAAATACTAATCTGCCATTTACAAATGAACAAATTTCAAAACTCATGAGTTTGATAAATGAGAAACAGGATACCAAGGCTGGGATTCAAGCACACATGGCAGGTGCTTTTATGTCCTCTGTTTTCTTTAACTCTAATGCACAGTTAATTAAAGTACCCAGTAAAAAGGATTGGATAAATGATTCAGGTGCTAATCAACATATGTGTTGTACTGATCAAAATTTGTTTAATGAAGTTGATGTCACTTCTTTAAATCTTACTGTTAATCATCCTAATGGTACTTCTGCTTTAATAAGAAAAATTGGAGACATAAAATTAACTAGCCAAATCACTATCTTTGATGTTTTATATATTCCTGATTACTGTGTGAATCTGTTTTCTGTTCATAAGGCAAGTAGAGATAGTAAGTTGTTCATTGGTTTTACTGAACAAATGTGTTATATTCAGGATTTGAGAACAATGAGAAGTCTGGGGACTGGTAGAGTTCAGGGAGGTTTATATCTTTTGAATGTAAGTAATGATGTAGGATCTTGTAATAATGTGATTATTGATTGCAATGTGTCTTCTGATCTATGGCATACTAGATTAGGACATCCTGCTTTACCTGTTTTAAATGTGTTAAAAGAAAGGTTAAAACTCAGTAGTATTTCAGATTTACCTTGTGATACTTGTCATAAAGCAAAACAAACTAGGGAACCTTTTCCTTTAAGTGATCATAAGTCAACTAGTTTAGGAGATCTTGTTCATCTTGATGTTTGGGGTCCCTATAAAAAGGTTAGTAAAGATGGTTACAAATATTTCTTAACAGTTGTAGATGATTATTCTAGAGCTGTTTGGGTTTTTATGATGAAAAATAAAACTGAGGTGTTTGATAATGTTGATTATTTCATAAATTTAATTAAAACTCAGTTTGGAAAAGTAGTTAAAGTCTTTAGGTCAGACAATGGAACAGAGTTTGTGAATTTTAAAATGTCAAATATGTTCAAAACTTTGGGGATTATTCACCAGACTTCTTGTGCTTATACTCCTCAACAAAATGGAGTAGCTGAGAGAAAACACAGACATCTTTTAAATGTGGCTAGGGCTCTTCTTTTTCAGGGAGGGTTACCTTTATATATGTGGCCTGAATGTGTTTTTACTGCTGTTTACTTGATAAATAGAATACCTTCTTCTGTGCTAAAAGGGAAATCTCCTTATGAACTTGTTTATGGTTTTGGACCCAATTTAAATCATTTAAGGAATTTTGGATGTCTATGTTATGCTACTATTCTGAACAATGATGATAAGTTTTCCAAAAGAGCTGAAAAAAGTGTTTTTATTGGTTATTCTAATACAAAAAAGGGATATAAGTTGTATAGTCTTGAAGATAAAAGTATTTTTTATTCAAGGGATGTTAAATTTTATGAACAAATTTATCCTTTCAAAATGGGAACAAATTCTGTTTATGATGAAAATGAATGTGCTTATTTCTTTGACAGGACTAATGATCATATTGGAGCCACTGGTCCCAATGATGATAACAGTCTACATAAGTCTAAAGATGATGGCAGTGCAGTCATTGAACCTGGTAGTACATTTGAATCTGCCAGGAACAATGAAGGTACAGCAACATCTTTTGACAACACTGATGGTGTAAATGAGGGAATTAATATAGACAATTCTGAGGGAGATTCCATAGGAAACCTTGGGGTTCCTATTGAGAATATACCAGTGGACAATTTGAATCTCAGAAGGTCTAATAGACAAACTTATTTACCTAGAAATTTAAATGATTATGTTTTAGAAGGTAAAGTTAAGTATGGTATAGAAAGAGTAGTTAATTACTCTAATTTGAGTATTGATGTGTTCAATTTTCTTGCAAGCTTAAATAAACATTGTGAGCCCTCTTCATATCAAGAGGCTGCTAAGAATCCCAAGTGAATAGAAGCCATGAATCTTGAAATGGAGGCATTATATAGAAATAACACTTGGGAGATTACTGATCTTCCTCCTGGGAGAGAACCTATAGGATGTAAATGGGTTTATAAAATCAAATACAAATCTACTGGTGAAGTAGAAAGATACAAAGCAAGGTTAGTTGCTAAAGGGTACAATCAAAAGGTTGGAATAGATTTTGAGGAGACATTTTTCTCCAGTTGTTAAAATGGTGACTGTTAGATGTTTAATCAATATTGTTGTTAATAAAGGATGGTCATTATATCAGTTAGATATTAACAATGCTTTCTTGTATGGTGAATTAAAAGAAGAAGTTTATATGAATTTACCTCCTGGATATTTTTCTAAAGATGATTCAAGAGTTTGTAGACTTGTTAAATCCTTGTATGGATTAAAACAAGCTCCTAGACAATGGAATTCTAAATTGACTAGCTCTTTGATTGAATTTGGTTTTGAGCAAAGCAAGAGTGATTATTCACTCTTTACCAAAACTGATGAAAAATTGTTTATTGCTTTGTTGGTATATGTTGATGACATTGTTCTTACTGGGAACAATGAGACTGAAATTAAAAAGGTGAAAGATTTTCTTAGTTCAAAGTTTTTAATAAAAGATCTTGGAAAACTCAAATATTTCTTAGGAATTGAAGTTATTGATACTTCAAAAGGTATTTGTTTAACTCAAAGAAAGTATTGTATGGATCTTTTATTTGAATATGGTCTCTTAGGTTCTAAGCCTATTAATACTCCTATGGATATGAATTTGGTCATATCTGATAGGGTAAGTGACACTGATCCATCTCTTGAGAATGTTACCTTTTATCAGCAGCTTATTGGGAAGCTTATATATTTGACATTGACCAGACCTGACATAAGTTATGCAGTGCATTGTCTTAGTCAGTATATGCACAGTCCTAAAACTTCTCATTTGAAACTTGCAATGAGGGTTTTGAGGTACTTGAAGAAAGCTCCAGGTAAAGGTATCCATGTTATCAAAGGTAATTCTCTCAAACTTAATGCATATGTAGATTCAGATTGGGGTAAATGTGTTACCTCTAGAAGGTCTGTCACTGGTTTCTGCATATTTTTGGGTGAGTCTTTGATTTCATGGAAAAGTAAAAAGCAAAATACAGTTTCTAGGTCCTCCTCAGAAGCTGAGTATAGGGCCATGGCAACTGTTACCTGTGAAATTGTGTGGATCTTAAGTGTTTTAAATGACTTGAAAATTACAGATTTGTTGCCAGTTAATCTATTTTGTGATAATAAATCTGCTGTTTTGATAGCAACAAATCCTGTTCTACATGAAAGAACTAAGCATATAGAAATTGATATTCATATTGTTAGAGAGAAGGTGAATTCTGGTTTGCTCAATTTGATTAAGATTGACACTGATGAACAGGCTGCTGACATTTATACCAAAAGTCTTTCAGTTGCTAAGCATGAGTATTTACTTAGCAAGTTAAATATGATTGATGTTTTTCAAAGTTAGTTTCTCCCTAAGTTTATATTAAGGGAGGGTGTTAAATTTATAAGTAATAATATAAACTTAGGGTCTTTATTGTTATTATTGCTTACTTCTGGGTTAAGAGTTGTGCAGGTATGTTATTCATCATACTCGAGGGGCTAAAGCTGGACATAATGAAAGAAGAGGATAGAAGGTGTCAAGAGAAGAAAGAAGGGATGTATATATACACCCTTATACCCAGTTTAGGGTTTCATATCGATTATATTATACACACACATATTCTCTTTGATATTTTTTCTCTCATATATTTTCTGTAATTCTGTTTTAGATTGATTTGTCTTAATCAATCTTTCGACTGATCATCTTTATCATATTATTGTAATAATTGAACTCTGTAAGTCGGTTTATACAGCCGACTGATTAATTACTAAATAAATAATAAATCGAATAATAATAATTGTGTTGATAATTGATTGATCCTTGATTTCGTTCAAAGGTGAACGATTTAAACATTCCCCTGACACCGTAGTTACTTTGCCACTTTGGTTATCAGAAGGAGATATCGAATACTTCAAGGGTGATCTGGAATTCTCCCACTCTTTATTTTTTCTTTTCTATATTATGGGCAATAGTTAATCTATATGACATACACTGACTTCATTTTTATGATTAGGTTTGAAATATTCATGACATGCACTCATGAGATAACACAACGTTGCTGCAAGACGTGTCTAGCGTTATCCAAGTCTCAGAAGATGGAAAGGTTGAGGTGAAAGAATATTTTGAGAAGGCAAAAACTAATTTCACCGAGCCATGTTTATTTCAACAAAAAACCGGGCACTTATGGAAAATTGTCTTGAGCAACGGTAAGAATTAGCATGGTAAATATCAAATAGTCAACATGATATCTTATTTTCATGTAGCCCTGAGGTTCTCGAGTCACACTTCGTGATATTTTATTTAGCTATAACACATCATTTCTAGCGGGTTGGCTAAAGGGTCTAAATGGGATTAGAAGTTCTTTTCTTCATTCTAAGACTTCCAAATAACGAAAATGATATATTATAAACCACATTAGCATAGAGGTGCTTCATGAGTAGTGTATAATCGAATGGTTAAACCACATGAGCATATAGGTGCTTTATCATATAATGAGTAGGTTGAAATCTACGATTTTTGTTGTTTGGAACTCTGAAAATCAAACTCTGTGAGTTACTCATCTGAGCTTCAATTTAAAGATGGTCAGATTTTTAAACAACCAAAATGGTAGATTATAAACCTCATTGGCATAGAGGTGCTTCATTATATGATGAGTAATGTATAACTGAAAGGTTAAACGCATGAGCATGGAAGTGCTTCATCCTATAATGAGTGGGTTAAAATATACGATTTTTGTTGTTTAGAACTCTCAAAAGCAAAATTTGTTAATTATCCTTACTAACTATATTTGAGCCTTCCACCTCCAATTACACATATAGGTAGTGGTAGGTACTTACTACAATAATTCGCACTAAAGTTTGGATCTTGGTTTTTTTTTTTGTTATAAATTTCGATTAGATTAGTGTATTTTTGGTTATTTGCATTAGGTTGATTATTCTATGGTTTTCATTTTCGGTTGTTGATGGTATTCCATCTTTTCTTTTAATTAAAGCTTCATGCGTCTTCCATATCCAAACTGTTTTATTTTCTATTTTCTCTCTCAAAGTACATTGTGTCTCTGCGAGTATGTGTGCTGATCATGTGTGCTTGAATTTTTCTAAATATTAAACAAGTCTGTCTATAGTTTTTGTGTATTATGATTATGTGTGTTTGATAATTGTAAGGATCTAACAATTCTGTATATAAATAGACTAATGCAGGGGAGTCGGGTCAAACCGGGTATTCTGACCCGGGTCCAGAACCATGATCAGCTGTGGAGATTTTGGGTTTTATCCTTTATTTAAATTTGTGCTTATCTTTATTTTGAATAAGTTGGGTTTGTTTTATTTGTTAGGTTGTTTCCTATTTTTCTGGGATATGGACTCTTTATATCCTGGCTGTTTTTTCTTTTAGAGGCAGTTGATTAATAAAAGAACTTTATTTGCTTCATCCCTGTTTTGGGTTTCTCTTTTTATCCAATCTGTGTGCAGACAGATTGCATCAGTTTGGTATCAGAGCCCAACACAATTCGATGGCAGAACGTGGAGAAAACTATCGAAGACATCACCGTAGAAACGCCGACAGAGGCAACGAAGATGGCGCGAGAGACCCACGTGATATTGCAGAGATTGCACGGTTGCAACAACGGGTCCGGGACCTGGAATTGCAACAGGAAGAATTCTATGAAAGATATGACAGTGACATTAGGGAGTATGATGAAGATGAAAGAAATCCATTCGGTCGACCAGATCGACGACGGGAACCTATGAATACTGATCCACTTCGAAATATGGGAATAAAGATAGAGATTCCAGAATTTGATGGTCGAGCGATGCCAGATGAGTTTATTGATTGGCTCAGCACGGTAGAACGCATTTTTGATCTCCGAGACATTTCTGATTCGTATAAGGTAAAACTCGTTGCTATTAAACTTCGTAAGTATGCTTCTTTGTGGTGGGATCATATTAAGAAAAAAAGGGCTCAGGAGGGAAGGTCCAAAGTCAAGACTTGGGAAAAAATGAAGAAGCTTTTAAAAGAAAAATTTTTACCTGTTAATTTTTGCCAAGAAGCTTTCTTGGAATACCATAACCTATCCCAACGGACCTCTACCGTTGAGGATTTAATTAATGAATTTGACAGGCTAAGAATGAGGTGTGGGGCGGAAGAAGAGGAAGAACAACTTGTTGCTAGATTTTTAGGTGTCCTACGTCCCGACATATCTGATAAGGTCCAACTCCAGCCGTATTGGAGCTTTAATGACGTGTGTCAACTAGCTTTGAAAGTGGAGAAACAACTAAAGACAAAGTCCAATAATTCACTGAACAAACTTCCCCCAATTAAACCTCATGTCAACCGTAGCCCAACACCTGTTACAACAACAACTCGGTCCGGCTCAACCAAAACAGAGTCAACAGGAGGGTCTAGTCCAACCTCCCTTGCCCCAGCCCGTGTTACTAAATGCTTTAAATGTCACGGTTTGGGTCATTTCGCCCGAGAATGCCCAAATAAACACCTTGTCACTCTTACCGAAGATACAACACCATGTTATGATACTGATGGGGAAGAACCAGAACAAAGCACCCATGATGAAATAATTTTCCCAGATAAAGGAGTAGCGTTGGTCACACAAAGAGTTCTTAGCACAGTTGCAGGCCCACATGTAGATGAAACCCTATGGCTTCGTAATAACATTTTTCGGACAAAGTGCACAGCCAAAGGGAAGATTTGTACTGTTATCGTTGATGGTGTGATGTGACCAATTTATACATATCGCCCACATCATTATTGGCCATTTTATTAAGTGTTTTAAGTTGATTTTGTGTGCATTTGGCGCGTTTATGTTGTTTGTTAGTGTTTTCAGGCTCTAAACAGGTTACGTGTCCATTTGGTGCAATTTCGGATGATTTCTGAGGCCAAGAAGTTGATTTGTGAGTTCGAGAGTTGTTTAAAGTTGAGAAGATAGAAAATTTCAACAAGTTCATAGTGAAAAGGTTGTCTTCGGATCAGCAGGATTGGACTGCGCCGCAGTGGGAGCATCACCAGCCCACTGCGCTGCAGTCGGCTAGTGGAAAAGTGAGAACTCGGTTAGCAGTTTTAGACTGCGCCGCAGTGGGGGTGACCAAGGCCCACTGCGCCGCAGTCAATGTTCTGTCATCGGGAGCAAAATAGCCCCACTGCGCCGCAGCCAAAATGTTCTGTCATCGGGAGCAAAATAGCCCCACTGCGCCGCAGCCAAAATGTTCTGTCATCGGGAGCAAAATAGCCCCACTGCGCCGCAGCCAAATGTTCTGTCATCGGGAGCAAAATAGCCCCACTGCGCCGCAGCCAAAATGTTCTGTCCATCGGGAGCAAAATAGCCCCACTGCGCCGCAGCCAAAATGTTCTGTCATCGGGAGCAAAATAGCCCCACTGCGCCGCAGCCAAAATGTTCTGTCATCGGGAGCAAAATAGCCCCACTGCGCCGCAGCCAAAATGTTCTGTCATCGGGAGCAAAATAGCCCCACTGCGCCGCAGCCAAATGTTCTGTCATCGGGAGCAAAATAGCCCCACTGCGCCGCAGCCAAAATGTTCTGTCCATCGGGAGCAAAATAGCCCCACTGCGCCGCAGCCAAAATGTTCTGTCATCGGGAGCAAAATAGCCCCACTGCGCCGCAGCCAAAATGTTCTGTCATCGGGAGCAAAATAGCCCCACTGCGCCGCAGCCAAAATGTTCTGTCATCGGGAGCAAAATAGCCCCACTGCGCCGCAGCCAAATGTTCTGTCATCGGGAGCAAAATAGCCCCACTGCGCCGCAGCCAAAATGTTCTGTCCATCGGGAGCAAAATAGCCCCACTGCGCCGCAGCCAAAATGTTCTGTCATCGGGAGCAAAATAGCCCCACTGCGCCGCAGCCAAAATGTTCTGTCATCGGGAGCAAAATAGCCCCACTGCGCCGCAGCCAAAATGTTCTGTCATCGGGAGCAAAATAGCCCCACTGCGCCGCAGCCAAATGTTCTGTCATCGGGAGCAAAATAGCCCCACTGCGCCGCAGCCAAAATGTTCTGTCCATCGGGAGCAAAATAGCCCCACTGCGCCGCAGCCAAAATGTTCTGTCATCGGGAGCAAAATAGCCCCACTGCGCCGCAGCCAAAATGTTCTGTCATCGGGAGCAAAATAGCCCCACTGCGCCGCAGCCAAAATGTTCTGTCATCGGGAGCAAAATAGCCCCACTGCGCCGCAGCCAAATGTTCTGTCATCGGGAGCAAAATAGCCCCACTGCGCCGCAGCCAAAATGTTCTGTCCATCGGGAGCAAAATAGCCCCACTGCGCCGCAGCCAAAATGTTCTGTCATCGGGAGCAAAATAGCCCCACTGCGCCGCAGCCAAAATGTTCTGTCATCGGGAGCAAAATAGCCCCACTGCGCCGCAGCCAAAATGTTCTGTCATCGGGAGCAAAATAGCCCCACTGCGCCGCAGCCAAATGTTCTGTCATCGGGAGCAAAATAGCCCCACTGCGCCGCAGCCAAAATGTTCTGTCCATCGGGAGCAAAATAGCCCCACTGCGCCGCAGTGGGGGAGGCCGAAGCCCACTGCGCCGCAGTGGGCACGTTGACTGGTCAATCAGGGGAGCGGGGTAATAAGTTAGTCAAGGGAGGATTTAATTCTTTTTCACCTCAAAATTCTTATCTTCTTTCTCTCTTGTCTCTTGAAACCGAAAAAGCTTCACAAAACCCCCCCAAGCACCCGAATTTACCCATAAATTCACATCAATCTTGCATTTTCTTCCTCTTTTCTCCTAGATTATCATCTATCTATCATCATCATGGGAAGAGGAGTAAGTTTTCTTGATTATTTTCTTTATTTTACTTAATTTTTGATTTTTAATTTCTAGGGTTTTCAATTCCGAATTAATTTGTGGGTTTTGTTGTTTTAGGGCTATTGATGCTAATGGGGTGGTTAATTTCTCAATTCAAACACTTGTTCTTCCGAATTTGACTTTGAAATTGAAGTTAGGGTTTTGAAAAATTTGGGGATTTATGGATGAATAAGTGTGGGGGGGAAGTAATGTTTGATTATGTGGTGATTATTGCTTGTTGTTGCTGATGGAATGATTAATTGCCCCTAATTTTTGGCTGCCTGTCGTAATGAAAACAAGAACCTACCCAGATTTCTTAGCCCACTGCGCCGCAGCCAATGTTCTGTCCATGGGACATAGCCTCACTGCGCCGCAGTGAGGACCAGCCAGTCCCACTACGCCGCAGTGGGAATCTTCTGACCCGCAGTTGAGTTTGATGTTGAATGAGGTTTCAAGTTTTGCATTCCACATTTAACGTGTTTGTTTGCTTTAATGTTTGTGATTGCAAATTGCTACTACTGATAAAAGGAAGCAAGCGGAGGTGAGACAATCTAGCGGGACTGCCAATGTCCCTGCTAAGACGGCTAGGAGAGAACCAGCGGTACCTCTCTTAATTATTGGCCGGGTGAATTGAACGAGAAGCATGCATGGTTAGAGTTTGATGGGGCTAGGCAACCCCACAAGAACAATTATTTGAACAAGCTTTACACGCTTCATAAGCAAGTTGTTTGCCCACCCAGGTATCTTGCTCAATCTGATGCTCGGTTTTTTGGGGTTCAGGGTGATATTGGAAGGTGGTTTAGTATAGAAGCGAGGGTTGGTGATAGGACAGTTAATAGTGATATGTGGCAACAGATTTTTCTTAACAGGGAACCTGTCTATCGTGAGTTATGCCTTGAGTTTTATTCTAGTTTGAAATTGACTAAGGAATTGAATAAGATCAAGGATATTTTTGAAGAAAGGGTTGTTTTGTTTTACTGTGGGGGACAGCAGAGGAAGCTGTCTATAGCTGAGTTTGGGTTTTATGCTGGTATGTATTCTAGGCAAGAGTTGGATAACCAGGACTTCAGGCAACTTTTGAGACAGGGTTTTTATGTCAAAGGTGATTTGGGTGATGGTGAGTCCATTCCACAGTATTGGGGTCGGATTTCTGGAGGAGAGGCTTGGCCTTCTGGTGGGACGGTTAGTGTGTCTAAGATCCACAGTGTTAAGCTTCGGTTGCTTCACAGGATGATAGTTACGTTTTTGGTCCACCCGGTCTTCCATATGGTTATCATGGACAGCAGCAGTGAGTGGAGATGATTCCCATCCGGTACCGTGGGATGGAATCATTTGGTGATTGATATTGTTGGTATTCTGATGACTGTATTTTTCTTATCTTTGTCTGGTATCCACCCTACGGGGTGATGAAACATTTGTACTCTTTTCTTTTCTTTTGTTCCTTTAATTTTTTGCATAAGACTTTAGATTAGTTTGAATTTTTGTATGGATATTTGGTTGTGTTTGTTATTTGAAGTTGGGCAGGTTCTATCCGTTTGATGGCAATACCTAGTGGAACCCAAGTGTGGGGGAGAACCCGTTGGATTTGTTTGATTGTGTGATCGTGTTAGTAGCTCACTATGATGTCATATGCATATGTTGGCAGTAAGTTCAGCGCAATATTTTTGATTGGCATCTTTACTGACATTGTTTCACACACAGCTCTCGCATCTTCCGTTTTGGGGCTAGTTTGTTTCTCCCGTCAAGCAAAGTGTTCTTCCTTTTTAGGAAGCGCCATTTGTGACGCGGGGTCGACTTACTTGTTTTGAAATGGAGTGTGTCCTTAATCCGGTATGTGTTCTCATTCTTTATGTCTATCTTGCTTACCCCTATTTACCTTTGTTTTGACCGAATATGGACATTGAGGGCATTGTCCATCTTAAGTGTGGGGGGTGGCAAATAGGTTTAAGCAACCGGATATATCTCTTTTGTTGTTTTGCCATTGAGATTTAGCCGTTCTTGTGGATGTGTCCCTCTCGTAGGCTTTTGGGTTTTATCCAAAAGTAAGGGTTCTATCTTGAACTCTGAACTATGATGTGCATGTTTGAGATTGGTTGTTTCGATTTGGTAAGATGACGGAAGATGATATGATTTGAAACTTGTGTTGAGCTTGTCCTTGTGGTAAATTGCTTTTGTCACTTAATTCATAACAACTTAATGAGCAATTTTACTACAAAATTTTTCCTTGGCACAATTTTAATCAGGAGGATTTCCATGTTAAAGAGTTGATTCGGGGGAAGATAGTGAAGAAGAAGCAGGGGAGCCAGCCTGCTAGATTGTTGGATGACACTGGTGTTGTTGAGGAACCACCTCCAGACTTGGAGGCTGCTGATGTAGAGATGGGTGATGCTTCCCAGGAGCCACCTAGGATGCGTGGTCGTAGCATCCCTGTCCCGAGCTCCTTTGATCTTACGCTTTTGGGACAGACTGTTCAGAATATATATGATGATCAGCAGGCTAGCCGCCGGGCTTTTGATGACTACCAGCGGAGGATGGATCAGGACATCACCTGGATTGGATCACAGCAGGCCCACACTAACTATAGCCTTGATTATTATCAGCCTATGTGGGATGCTCAGTATCATGGCCGGGAGTTTGTTCGACCTGACCCGATTCCTCCATTCTCTCCACCGCCTATTTATGTCCCTAATTATCGTCAGGGGGGTCAGCCTTTTTTCTCTCAGACGACTGTTCCGAGGAACATGTCACCACGACCCCATGATTTAGGAGGTTCTCCCCGTGGTCCAGTACAGTTTGAGGTTTTTCAGGGTGGACATGATGCTGGTGGATCCGAAGGTTTTGCCGGTGGTTCATCTTCCTTTGTTCCTGGTTTTGTTGCAGGTTCGAGTTCGGGTTTAGGCGGTGGACAGTCTGGAGGAGATGCTGGAGGCTCAGGTTCAGGTCAAGAAGAGGAGCGCAATTGGATTACTGACCTTTTTGGTCCACCCGGTCTTCCATATGGTTATCATGGACAGCAGCAGTGAGTGGAGATGATTCCCATCCGGTACCGTGGGATGGAATCATTTGGTGATTGATATTGTTGGTATTCTGATGACTGTATTTTTCTTATCTTTGTCTGGTATCCACCCTACGGGGTGATGAAACATTTGTACTCTTTTCTTTTCTTTTGTTCCTTTAATTTTTTGCATAAGACTTTAGATTAGTTTGAATTTTTGTATGGATATTTGGTTGTGTTTGTTATTTGAAGTTGGGCAGGTTCTATCCGTTTGATGGCAATACCTAGTGGAACCCAAGTGTGGGGGAGAACCCGTTGGATTTGTTTGATTGTGTGATCGTGTTAGTAGCTCACTATGATGTCATATGCATATGTTGGCAGTAAGTTCAGCGCAATATTTTTGATTGGCATCTTTACTGACATTGTTTCACACACAGCTCTCGCATCTTCCGTTTTGGGGCTAGTTTGTTTCTCCCGTCAAGCAAAGTGTTCTTCCTTTTTAGGAAGCGCCATTTGTGACGCGGGGTCGACTTACTTGTTTTGAAATGGAGTGTGTCCTTAATCCGGTATGTGTTCTCATTCTTTATGTCTATCTTGCTTACCCCTATTTACCTTTGTTTTGACCGAATATGGACATTGAGGGCATTGTCCATCTTAAGTGTGGGGGGTGGCAAATAGGTTTAAGCAACCGGATATATCTCTTTTGTTGTTTTGCCATTGAGATTTAGCCGTTCTTGTGGATGTGTCCCTCTCGTAGGCTTTTGGGTTTTATCCAAAAGTAAGGGTTCTATCTTGAACTCTGAACTATGATGTGCATGTTTGAGATTGGTTGTTTCGATTTGGTAAGATGACGGAAGATGATATGATTTGAAACTTGTGTTGAGCTTGTCCTTGTGGTAAATTGCTTTTGTCACTTAATTCATAACAACTTAATGAGCAAATTTTACTACAAAATTTTTCCTTGGCACAATTTTAATCGGCAAAATGTGTTCTGAACGGTTATTGGGCTGATCCTTGTGGATTGATAACATTACTTGCATACTCAAATTTCCCAAACACCTAAAGTTGTGAGATTCATCATTCATTTATAGATGTGCTAGGTGTTTACGGTTTTGGTTTGATTGCCTTGTAATTTGTCCCTCTCTTAGGCTCTTGGATTTATTCGGGAGTAAGGGTTCCATTTCGAACTCTGAACTATGATGTGCATGTTTGAGATTGGTTGTTTCGATTTGGTAAGATGACGGAAGATGATATGATTTGAAACTTGTGTTGAGCTTGTCCTTGTGGTAAATTGCTTTTGTCACTTAATTCATAACAACTTAATGAGCAAATTTTACTACAAAATTTTTCCTTGGCACAATTTTAATCGGCAAAATGTGTTCTGAACGGTTATTGGGCTGATCCTTGTGGATTGATAACATTACTTGCATACTCAAATTTCCCAAACACCTAAAGTTGTGAGATTCATCATTCATTTATAGATGTGCTAGGTGTTTACGGTTTTGGTTTGATTGCCTTGTAATTTGTCCCTCTCTTAGGCTCTTGGATTTATTCGGGAGTAAGGGTTCTATCTTGAACTCTGAACTATGATGTGCATGTTTGAGATTGGTTGTTTCGATTTGGTAAGATGACGGAAGATGATATGATTTGAAACTTGTGTTGAGCTTGTCCTTGTGGTAAATTGCTTTTGTCACTTAATTCATAACAACTTAATGAGCAAATTTTACTACAAAATTTTTCCTTGGCACAATTTTAATCGGCAAAATGTGTTCTGAACGGTTATTGGGCTGATCCTTGTGGATTGATAACATTACTTGCATACTCAAATTTCCCAAACACCTAAAGTTGTGAGATTCATCATTCATTTATAGATGTGCTAGGTGTTTACGGTTTTGGTTTGATTGCCTTGTAATTTGTCCCTCTCTTAGGCTCTTGGATTTATTCGGGAGTAAGGGTTCCATTTCGAACTCTGAACTATGATGTGCATGTTTGAGATTGGTTGTTTCGATTTGGTAAGATGACGGAAGATGATATGATTTGAAACTTGTGTTGAGCTTGTCCTTGTGGTAAATTGCTTTTGTCACTTAATTCATAACAACTTAATGAGCAAATTTTACTACAAAATTTTTCCTTGGCACAATTTTAATCGGCAAAATGTGTTCTGAACGGTTATTGGGCTGATCCTTGTGGATTGATAACATTACTTGCATACTCAAATTTCCCAAACACCTAAAGTTGTGAGATTCATCATTCATTTATAGATGTGCTAGGTGTTTACGGTTTTGGTTTGATTGCCTTGTAATTTGTCCCTCTCTTAGGCTCTTGGATTTATTCGGGAGTAAGGGTTCCATTTCGAACTCTGAACTAATATGTGCGAATTTGAGGTTTATTTATTCCATTTCCGGGTTCATTTCTTTGATATGAGTGTGCCGGTGATGTGTTGAGCTAGAACTTGGCCTGGTGATCGTTACGAGACCGCAGTGAGATCACTTTTGTGATATAAGTACATTGGATGACGAATTGACATATTAGGTTTGACCCGTATTTTCTTTCTTTCTTTGCACCTTTGCTTTTGTATATTTTTACCTTTACTATACATACACTTTCTTTCCTTCCTTTGTAAACCTTTGTTGCACTCATCCTTAGTGCAAAGTACACTTATACATCCTTTTTAACTTAGCCTTTTCCTTTGTATATATCCACTTATATATGTAAACTTTACCTAATTATACCTTACTATACCGATAGTCTAATCTGGGGGGCCATTGATTGTCATTGGTTTGTTTGGATGGTTTGGGAGAGCTTCAGTGGATTGTCTAGTGGAATATTCTTGTCTATGAGAATACGTCAATTGGTCAAGTTATTGAGGATTATCTTGGATTGTTCAAAGGAAGTAAGTGTTATAGACATGTTCATCATTGTAAGAGGGTGCCTACTAGTAGAGTAAAAGTATTTCAAAAAAAAAAAAAAACTTGGGCTACTAGTGGGTACTTCTCATTTTTAGATGTCTAAAGTTTTGTTGTATCATTAAGAATGGAAGATTTGGTTGAATTTAAGTTGTTTGAAGTTGATACACCACAATGGTGTCGGGTTTTGCTTGGTATTTTTGAGGTGTCTTAGCGGGATAACATCTTAGGGGTTGGTAGTTTGTTGGCAATCAATGGTACGGGTTTTGATTAGACTATTTTGTACATATTTCATACATACCCTATACTTTTGATTGTTTCCTGTCATTTCTAACCTACACTCCCATACTCCATTGTAAATATCCATTATATATACCTTAGCCTAACTATACAACCGTCCTATATGCCTATTTTGATGATGTACTTGGTGCTTACGCCACGTCGGTAGAGCTATGATCCTTGTTCAAGCCTATGGTAAGATATGCATCACGACCGAGCAATGAGTGGTTATTCATATATATATTCAACCCCAATAGTAAGTTCGTTGGAGTAGGATGATTTTGATAGGCTCATTTGTTTCACTTTTGCTTAGTCGTGTTATTGAGGCTTGTGGACTGTTCAAATATTGTCAAACATTTCGGGTTTTCATTTAAGATTAAAACTGCTTCACCCAACTTTTTGTCATTGACATGCTTGGTGTGTCTTCTTTTTGATACTCGTAATTTGTTTCTATAGCTTCATTGCCAAGGAATACTTTTACTTTAATTCCGGATTTGCTTGAGGACAAGCAATGCTCAAGTGTGGGGGGATTTGATGTGACCAATTTATACATATCGCCCACATCATTATTGGCCATTTTATTAAGTGTTTTAAGTCGATTTTGTGTGCATTTGACGCGTTTATGTTGTTTGTTAGTGTTTTCAGGCTCTAAACAGGTTACGTGTCCATTTGGTGCAATTTCGGATGATTTCTGAGGCCAAGAAGTTGATTTGTGAGTTCGAGAGTTGTTTAAAGTTGAGAAGATAGAAAATTTCAGCAAGTTCATAGTGAAAAGGTTGTCTTCGGATCAGCAGGATTGGACTGCGCCGCAGTGGGAGCATCACCAGCCCACTGCGCCGCAGTCGGCTAGTGGAAAAGTGAGAACTCGGTCAGCAGTTTTAGACTGCGCCGCAGTGGGGGTGACCAAGGCCCACTGCGCCGCAGTCAGACAAGGTGGAAAACGAGCACCTAGATCAGTTAATATCCACTGCGCCGCAGTGGGGGCATCACTCGCCCACTGCGCCGCAGTGGGGGCATCACTCGCCCACTGCGCCGCAGTGGGACGACGGGGCTGAAGGGCTTTTGGCCGATGTTTGCATCAGATTTCCAAGGGGTATAAATAGAAAACAAAAACCTAATTCCCAATTTATCCAAATTCTTTCTAAGAGCTGCTCTCCAAGGGATTCCTTCAAGGATCAAGGGTAGATTTCTTCGTCCGATTCATTGAAGATTCACGGGCACCCACTTAGATCGTATCTAGTTTATTGTCTTGCAATTTCAATTTCAAGAACGATTGGTACATCATGTTCTTCTTTTATTTTGATTGTTATTTTAAATTAATCATGAGTGGCTAAACATTCAATCATCCACCTTGAGGAAACTAGACGAATGATGTGATTGCTATATGTTTTAATCCAAAGAGTTGATTTCAATTATCGTTGTGTCGAGATCTTGATGATTTAATTCCTTTTTTTATATTATTATGATATTGGTGGCATGTGTGTTCTTCGTTAGTGGTACTAGTTGGATGCATATGTGATTTTCAAATGGTTGTTTGTCTATGAGCAATTATCACTAGTTCATGGTATGATAGTGAATATCATTTTAATAAAAGGAGTCATTTTGTCAACGTGTTTTATAACGGTTGGTGGTACCACGGTATCTTCACATAGGCACAATTGTTAATTCGATAGTCAAGCAAACTAATTGTTGGTAAGGTTGTCTAGGCATTGGTGGTACCGGCTTGGGTAATTAAACTAGCAACTTAGGTGATTGGGTAATTTGCTCACGGTTGGTGGTACCACGTGAACACCTTAATCCTTTTACGATTATCTTTTCAACTCAATGAATTTGGTCTTAATTGAATGCAATCATGTTTGAAGTCTAGCGAATTCAAGGTGGATGATCTTTATTAATATTGTCTGAAGCTTTTCTTTACTTTTATGCGTTTTGTCTTTTAAATTTATTTTAATTTAATTGTCAAAGTGAGACTCGAAGCAACCCCCTGTTTTCCAAACCATTTTATTAAACAACTAGTTCAAACCAATCCCCGAGAACGAACACGGACTTACCTCTTAACTATATTGCATACGAACGGGTCCACTGCCCGATAGTGTGTAGTAGTGAGTTTCTAGGTATTTCTAGTTTATAATTTTTAACCTCGATTTAGCACATCATGGTGGGAGCTGTGAAAACATGGTAGCAACAAGTATGGTGGAAAAACTTGGCCTTAAAATGGAACCACATCCCGACCCGTATCAACTAACCTGGTTAAAAAAAGGGAATGTCGTGAAGGTTACTCATAGGTGTTTGGTGCAGTTCTCAATTGGGAATCGGTACAAGGATGAAGTGTGGTGTGAGGTCATTCCAATGGACGCGTGTCATGTGTTATTGGGTCGGCCATGGCAGTATGATAGGCGCACAAAACATGACGGGTTTAAAAACACTTATTCATTCAAGAAAGATGGTGTCAATATCATACTAGCTCCCCTTGACACCCGTGAAACAGGAACAGAGGCAGTAGTTTTAACCAAATCAGCTTTCATTGACTTTACTCGACACACAAAACCCCCGCTCATATATTCCCTCATAATTGCTGAACCAAATGAAAATCCGCCTGAACCACCAAATGAAGTACAACCGCTCCTTGATGAATTCCAGGAGATCTTCCCAGAAGATATACCCGCGGGATTACCTCTTATGCGAGAAATTCAGCATTGTAATGATTTTGTACCCGGAGCCGTTATCCCTAATAAACCAGCTTATAGAATGAACCCGAAAGAGTTTCAAGAGTTACATCGCCAAGTCACTGAATTACTGGAAAAAGGCCTCATTAGGGAGAGCATGAGCCCCTGTGCCGTTCCGGCGTTACTTGTACCAAAACCCGGGGGTGCTTACCGAATGTGCATTGATAGTAGGGCAGTTAATAAAATCACCATCAAATTACCCAGGTTTCAAGATTTATTAGATCAGCTACACGGGTTCTCGGTTTTCTCAAAAATTGATCTAAGGAGCGGGTATCATCAAATCAGATTACGACCCGGCGATGAGTGGAAGACTGCATTTAAAACACGAGATGGACTATATGAATGGATGGTAATGCCTTTTGGCCTTTCGAATGCCCCAAGCACCTTCATGAGGCTAATGAACCATGTCTTTAAAAATCTTATAGGGCAGTGTGTGGTTGTTTATTTCGATGATATACTTGTGTTTAGTCAGAGCGTGCAACAACATATACAACATTTACAGCAGGTTTTCACCATTTTACGTGACCAAAAGCTTTATGCCAACCGAAAAAAATGCCACTTCCTGTCATCAGAAGTTCTTTTTCTGGGGTACCTCATTTCAAAGAAGGGGATACGTATGGATTCTTCTAAGATTGAAGCAATTACTACGTGGCCAACACCTACATCAGTTCATGAAGTCCGGAGTTTTCATGGGTTAGCCTCGTTCTACCGTAGGTTCATTAGGAACTTCAGTACTATTGTCGCTCCTATGACAGATTGCTTGAAAGGTCACACGTTCGTGTGGACTATAGCTGCAGATAAAGCCTTTGAAGAGCTTAAAAAAAGAGTTACTGAGGCCCCCGTTTTAGCTCTGCCCAATTTTCAAGCAACGTTTCAGGTTGAGTGTGATGCTTCTGGATTTGGCATTGGCGGTGTATTAAGCCAAGAGAATCGTCCCATAGCATTTTTTAGTGAAAAACTCAGTGATGCAAAGCAGAGATTTAGTACTTATGATAAGGAATTTTATGCCATAGTTCGAAGTCTTGAGTATTGGCGTCATTATTTACTACCCGGGGAGTTCATCTTATATTCTGACCATCAGGCTTTACGGTTCATTAATGGCCAATACAAACTTAATCCCCGTCATGCCAAGTGGGTTGAGTTATTACAAGATTTTTCTTTTGTGATCAAGCACAAAGCGGGAGCAACCAACACAGTGGCAGATGCATTGAGCCGTCGACGTAACCTTGTGACCTCACTGCAAATTCAGATAGAAGGATTTGAGGTCTTTCGTGGTTTGTACCCGGCTGATCCTGATTATTCTGAATTATGGGCAGCATGTCACTCAGCTCCCACTCAAGGTTATGCACTTCACAATGGGTTTTTATTCAGGGGAAGTCGATTGTGCGTTCCAAGATGTTCATTACGCGATGCAATCATACTAGAGTGTCATCAGGGTGGTTTGGCCGGGCATTTTGGAAGGGATAAAACACTAAAGCTGGTTCAAGAAAAGTTTCTATGGCCTAAGATGAGTCATGATGTTGCCCGAATTGTGGAAAGATGTCGTATATGCCACATAGCCAAGACACACCACTCAAATGCAGGTCTTTACACTCCACTTCCAGTACCAGAAGGTCCTTGGGAAGACGTTAGTCTTGACTTTGTTGTAGGTCTTCCTCGTACACAGCGTCAGAAAGATTCTGTTATGGTGGTGGTGGGTCGCTTCTCTAAAATGGCTCACTTCATAGCCTGTTCCAAGACTTACGATGCAAGTCAAATTGCTCGCCTTTATTTTGCTGAAATTGTGAGGTTACATGGTGTCCCTAAGTCTATAACTTCAGATCGGGATGTCAAGTTCATTGGACACTTTTGGCGAACTTTGTGGCGGAAGCTAGGCTCTCGCCTTCATTTTAGTAGTGCACATCACCCACAGAGTGATGGACAAACAAAGGTTACAAACCGCAGCCTCGGGAATTTGCTTCGTAGTCTTGTGGGCAAGAATTTGAAGCAATGGGATATGGTGCTGCCTCAGGCTGAATTTGCCTATAATCGCTCTAATCACAGGTCTACTGTTATGAGTCCGTTTTTGATTGTCTATGGAAGGAACCCGTTTACACCATTGGACCTTACTCCCTTACCAGAGCATTTTATTGCTGAAGGAGAGGAACGATCAGCCCAGATTAAGCAAATGCATCAGCAAGTTCGGGAACAAATCGTCAATAACAATATTGTGTATCAACGACGTGCCAATGTGCATCGGAAACGAGTTGTATTTCAGGAAGGAGACTTGGTGTGGATCCACTTGAGTAAAGATCGCTTCCCAGGAGGTCGTTTTAGTAAACTCCAACCCCGTGCAGATGGGCCCTTCAAAGTGCTTCAACGCATCAATGACAATGCATACAAAATTGATTTACCAGGTCATTACAAAGTCTCTGCCACAAATCAACATTGCTGCTTTGTCCCCGTTTGTACCAGAGGATGATGACCCGTTTGACTCGAGGACGAGTCATTTCGAGGAAGGGGAGGATAATGCAGGGGAGTCGGGTCAAACCGGGTATTCTGACCCGGGTCCAGAACCATGATCAGCTGTGGAGATTTTGGGTTTGATCCTTTATTTAAATTTGTGCTTATCTTTATTTTGAATAAGTTGGGTTTGTTTTATTTGTTAGGTTGTTTCCTATTTTTCTGGGATATGGACTCTTTATATCCTGACTGTTTTTTCTTTTAGAGGCAGTTGATTAATAAAAGAACTTTATTTGCTTCATCCCTGTTTTGGGTTTCTCTTTTTATCCAATCTGTGTGCAGACAGATTGCATCATAGTCTTTTTTTGCTTTTAATGTTTTCCTCACAAATAGAACTTTCAATTGATTAGTATCTCCTTTATTATGATTTTCTTGAAGTATTATTTATATTTTTTACATTTTTTGGTGTTGCTTTTTAATTATTCAACAGGAAAAATATGAAGCAAATAACCTGTAAATTCAGGCTGAAAGTGTCTTCTTTTTTAATGTTGGAAAGGTGCTCGATATAATGCCTGATAGAGGATGCAAGGTATATTTATTGACCAACTTCGTATTCCATTTGAAATTTGTATGGGTTTAAATTACAAATGAAAGTTATGCTTTTAGTATTATTGTTGTATGCATAGGTTACCACCAGTTAAACTCAAGTCAAGGGACAAGCCATCAAGTATAACTTGGGAGGAATGAACGAATGAATGTTTGTCCTTAGATCATCATTTGATCAAGTAATGTGTTGCATGGGCCAAGTTAGCCATTAGTCGAGATATTTCTGTTTGAATCTTCTGCATTTTTGGTGAATACATATTTTCCTTTATATTATAAGTCCCTGAATGCATATGGGTGAGTCGAGTTATGGTCATTCGGTCAGGTGGGTCGGGTTGTTAGCCTGGGGATTTCGGGAGCTTTTTCCTTTTCTACATGGCAAAGTGGCATAATGGTGTTTGATGGTTGGGGCAGGGAACTTAGAGATCAATATCTGATTCATAATCTAAATTCATGTGTCTACACCTTTATAAGACCTCAACCAACAGCTCGAAAAAAAATTCAGTAATCCTGCAATAAGAAAAACAACACTCACACAATGTACCAGATTGATGAAACGGGTGAACATCTATCCTGTCTTGATTACCTTTCGAAATATAGATGGGTTACTGAAGGAGTGACTGCTGGTATAGGGCAACTAAATTACTGGAACCACACGGGTTTAGCCAATTGTTTGAGCTCATGGCATACCAAATACCACCGGCAATTCAACACAGTTGAGCTAAATGTGGGATCTCTTGAACTTCCTGAAGAAATTCTGTTAAGATACATACGGATCATCAAGAGGGAAGGCATTAATTAGAATAAATCTTCATATTATATTAGTCTTGTGATTATGATTAACGCAAGCTGCATAATGCGGGAAATGAAAATAACTCTTCTTAAAATACATAACGCGTGGAGGATGTCGATCTCTTTATAGAAGGGCAGAGAAATGCTTGGAGGCTGGACCAGATATGATACAAATGGATGCCAAAGATGTGTGCAGATACGCTGATTATGTTCATTCGGACATTATAGCGAAAGTGATTGGGGGTATAGGCCTCGAAAAGAACATATTTGAAGCGTCAAGTTCTTAAACCTCTGAATGGTTCAATGCGTTATCTTGGAAACAAGGTTAGTTTATAGCCCTTTTGTAATGTTTTTATTTTCTTTGGTAGTTTTTTCCCTTATGAGCTTCATATTTGAAGTTTGCTGATTGTATTCTCGAATTATATCAGGGTTCAATATCAATTAGCATGTTGTTGCACCAAACGACCTTTTGTGTCATATGTAGTCACCTCACTTCTGGACAAAAGGAAGGTGACGAGATCAGAAGAAACTGTGACATGATGGAAATTATGAGAAGAACTCGGTTTCCACATGTTCAAGGAACATGAAATGAGATCTCTCCTCAAACAATTCTTGACCATGAGTGAGAAATTTTTACCATCTTTATTTTGAGCCATATACTTATAAATGATATGAGCACGGGTTCGAGCTATTTTAAACTCAGATTGGTCAGAATAAAAAAAGTATATATGGATGATTGACCCATCCCAACAGCCAACATGGTAAACCATGTAACACCATGGTCAAAGGAACATCGGGCAACCCTTAACCCCCGCGTTTATGCTACATGTCGCCCACGACAATGACAAATAAATAGGTAGAAAGAGAATGACTTGACTGTTTCCTGAAGTGTATTTTTAGTGCCACATGTCGTCAATATATATGGATAATTGACCCATCTAAATTATGCTATTTGTTATTGACATGGTATGATTTCCGTTAGCAAAAGGGAGGTGATACTTGTACCACTACTTTTGATGAATCTACCACAGTTGTGCATTAATGGTTTGTACAGTTAGTTGTATAACCTGTACAATGTGGTAGATTTATCAAAAATGGTGGTAGATTTATAAGTATGTATCACCATACAACCCTTAACCCCCGCGTTGATACAAACTTATAAATAGGCCTAAACCGTTTAATAATTGGCATTTGTATGGTCCATTTTCTTTCTTTTCATCTTGATCTGTACACAGAGAAATATTTGCAAGATATATCGCCAATCATTCAAAATTTTAAGTGCATTAATTAAAAGAGTATAGAATTGTGTCTGAGCTTGATTTGGTCAGTGATCAAAACGTTGTTGGTGTATAATCTAACTTTTTATGTGTGGAAAATGCTGATATAGAACATTTCTTGCTTTCCAGGTCAAAGCATCTATGTCTTTTTCTACAACGTGGGCGAGCATTTGTTATCGATATAGAAATATGTGGCTTTATAAATATTATGTCGATAATAATGGGCACTTTTTTCAAATCAACTATAGGATGAAAGTTGCACGACCCAGTTGTCGTATCATGGCAAATTGGAAGAGCTGGGATGGAATATTCACAGTAGGAGATCAAGTGAAGTTTGAGTCATAATTAATTGTTATCGTAGCTTTTATAAGTTACATAGGAAAAAGGCCGGCAGTGAAAAGTTTTACACGTGAAATATGTGAAGCGAAGGCAGCAGCTGGTGGAGCCGAATTCTTCCATTCCAAGTGGTATGTCTTATTCTTGGAAGAAGTATATGAGAATTCATATCTGGAGGTAATTGTCCATTAATGTGAAATGGGAATATATGGGACTACTTGGTATTTTTTTTCCCCACCTGTTTACAAGTTAAAATACCATACGTAAGTGTTTAGTACTTCATAAAGTGCTCCAGGAAAGTTTGATCATAAACTTTATGTAGTGGTAACTGCTGAAACAACAAAAAAAGGAAAAAAAAAAAGCTTTACTTGCAAATCCTGAATATCGACTTGACCCCTGCTTGGCCAATTAGCATGGGGGTGGGGGGACGATACCCTTTTATAACTATAGGAAATGCATGTAGTGATTGACTCTTCCGACTGAGATGATGTTGTTTAGCAATGTGCACTGGTTTTGAATCAACATAATTAGCAGGGGGTGGAGGGACGATTCTCTTCTATAACCAAGGTTGCGAAACTCGGGAATCGGAATCGGATCAACGAGGGGGGAGACAGGATTTTTAAAAATCGGATCGGAATCGGATCGTTAAATAGTGGGTTTTTTATGTATAAAATAATAGTTTTTGAAATTATATGTAAGAAAAAATTAAAAATATATATAAAACTTCAAACTTAAACATAACATGATTTTTTCAACTTAAACATAATTATAATTGATAAAAGCTTTAAAAAAAAGAAAAAAAAGTTTGACTTTGGTTGACCCGATCCGATACAGCCGAGTCTTGACCGATACAGCCGATTCTTGACCGATACAGCCGAGTCTTGACCAAGTTGACCCGAGTCTGGAACCCTGGCCGATTTTCAGACCGAGTATGGCAAACTCGTATCGTCAGTCGGCCGATACACGATCCGACTCGGCTGTATCGGCCGAGTTTCACAACACTGTCCATAACTATAGGAAATGCATGTAATGATTGACTCTTCCAACTGAGATGATGTTGTTTAGCAATCTGCACTGTGGGGTGGGTTATCTTGAGAACTCGTGAATAATTCTGGACCACACATTTTCACCTCTTTTCTCTCTCTTTAATAAAAAATGAAACTTCTTCCAATTTATTGAAAATGCTTTATCTCACAAACCGTGAATCGTTAGACGAAAAAAAGAGTATAGGTAGTCTTAAAATTTCGTCCTCTTTCATTAGAGATGCGACTCGATATACTTTTGACGACTTTTTAAATTTCGTTTTTTTATACTTACACAAAACCTACACATGTGTAGGTTAAACGAAAATTGTGATTCGGAACGGGCTTCGCCCTTAAGGAAATTCATAAAGGGTAGCTGGTGGGGGTGATAGGTCATTGAGGGTGATAGGTCATAGTGTGATAGGTCATAGAGGGTGATAAGTCATAGTGGGTGATCGATGATGGGTGATCTACCTAACGGGCTCCACCCTTAGTCGTTATGGCTCCGTCATGAATTGACGGGCCCGCCCTTGGCCACCATGGCTCCGCCATGGATCGATGGGCTCCGCCCTTGACCTTCATTGTTGTGTATAGATGGTCATTTACTAATTTACATGTGAAAACAAATATCCTACACGTGTAAGTACATAAGTACAAGGGGGAAAAAACGAAAATTAAAAAGTCGTTAAAAGTATATCGAGTTGCATCTCTAATGAAAGAGAACTACCGATACCTTTTTTTTCATCTAACGATTTACGGTTTGTGAAATAAAACATTTTGAATGATATGGATGAATTTTCATTTTTTATTAAAGAGAGAGAAAAGAGAGAAGAATGTGTGGTCCAGGATGATTCTTAAATAACCTTTCCTCTATCTTCAAATGCTTTTGGTTGTTGTTTAGAGACAGAAGTTTGTATATATTTTATTTTGATAATTTTACTATACCAAGACTATAAAATAGTATTGACTTTTCCATTATTATTTTTTAAAAATCTTCTCATTTTGTGTTTGTAAATGGCTTTTTATAAGTCTGCAAGAGGAGTGAAAACACCAATAGAAGATACAACCATAAGATATCCAGCCAGCCAACCAGGTAATCAGACTAATTAGAGGTATCCATTATGTTAGCAAGTAGCATAAATGCCACGTAACCATTTATTCAGAATGGAAAGCAAATAAGACATGCATGCAAGAGTAGTGAAAAACAGACCACACCAATAGAAGATGCTGCCATGACCATGAGAGTTCCAGCCAACCAAGGAGGTAACTAGATTAATGTGATTTGAACGGAACTCCAGTTGCAACAAGAAGTTTTAACGTGAAAGCCAATTATCTTCCAAAAATGCTTTGGAAAGTAGCCAAAAACATCCTTCTCGAAAAGATTATGTTCATACTTCTTTGGCGTGGATGCATCGAATTAAACATACCATAAACAAGTTCAAAGGGGAAATTTAGTCCACAGACTTGAGGTATTTTCAACTCTTGCATTCTGAATGGCTGGAAAGATTGCATTGTCACTCTTTAAACCTCAAAGACTTTTAAATCATGGTCAGATGAATTAGTGATCAGAAGCTGATAGATTGAATCAATTGTCTCAAAAGTCGTTTTTAACACTTTGAATTACACGGGCACGTAAGCAAGTTAGTAGTGTTTCTAAGTTTATTTCTTTTGTCTTTATTTTCTTCTATTTGATACGTTATTACCATATGTTACAACATTCAACATCAACGCATGATTTATAAGTTCGACATGGCCTGTGCAGATCTCACTTGTCTCAAAAGGCGAATGATAAAGAACTAAGATTCAGCTCCAAGAGAACGGGCACGTAAGCAGGTTAGTATCGTTTCTACACCTATTTCTTTTATCTTTCTTTTAAACTATTTGAAACATTATTACCATGTATTACAACATTGAACATCAATGCATGATTGATGACATGTGTTGTGCAGGTCTCGTGGGGATTATGAAGATGACAATCAGGGCCTTGAGGAGTTCAAAGCAACCAAGTATGTTCAGGTTAATTAATGGAAGGATGACGTCCGTAGATATTGTTGGGTTAATCGTGATGGGTCGATTTTGTTCACGGGTCAAGTACGGGTCTGATCCATGGATAATTGGGTATATTTACTTATGTTTGGAAGTAGTCCAAGGTTTACCGGGTAAATAGGAGCATGTGGGCGGTCTGGGACGTAGGTTAGCATGTAATATAGGAGTTAGTAGGTTAGCATGTAATATAGGAGTTAGTGAGTTTTATTTTATGCATTTAGTACTTTGTATTCTTTTAAATAACATACTAGCATTAGTTTTCTTTTTTCTACTCCCTTAAAAAAGAAATACATAAAGTTTTCATTAGATTTTCTCTCTCCATATATACATATACATATTGAGTGAGTTTGTGTGTGCATTTAAGGCCTAAACTTACAGAGTTCATGGGGATAGTTTGATATTGCTTATCTGTTTGGGTTTGAAATTTCATATTTTGGAAATGTGAGACTATAAATGTTGCTCTTGGAATTGTTGTTTTTGAAAATTATGTCGGTATTATTGATGGCTTTTGGGTTTTTATGTTTTGAATGTGAAAGATGATATGCTTCTAAACACTTTTTCCGATCATAACTATCCAGGTCGTGCATCGCACGGGACTGCACTTAGTATATATATATATGGATATGGATGAGATAATTTAATTTAGAACGAAATGCATTTTTGGTCCCTGTGTTATCACACCATTTGCAATTTTGGTCCAAACATTTGCAAAGTGGCGATTTAGGTGCCACAAGTCGGACTTTTTGGCAATCTTGGTCCAAAATTAACATTCCGTTTATATTTCACCGTTAGTGACCCCATGTGCTAGTCACGTGAAGGGTAATACCGTCTTTTCTTATAGATAAGGACCATTCTTGCAAAATAACTAAAACATAATTTTTGTCACATGACCAAAAGTAAAATTAATTTTTTAATATTTTTTGTCAAATAAATATATTAACACAATTATTTATTTATACATATACATATTACGGAGTATAATACATCAATCATCTTCTTCTCTGGTTCTATAAAACCACATTCAATATTTCAACCAAATTCAAATTAAAGCAATCTCACCTACATGACATAAAAATTGCAGAGACTTGTATAAACACACGAATGGGTTCTATAACATCAAATCAAGTCATCAACGTGGGTTGCAGATGGAGAAAACTGTGATGTGCGGCGGCGGATAGATTGGAAGTGGACAAGACGGGGTTTTCATGGAAGGTAACCAGGTGGCCGGACAAGACGATCATGTGGTGGAAGATATTGTGCTTCGCCGGATCTGAAAACTTCCGGCCGCCGCCGCCTCTTGATGTCATATAGAAGTCTTGGTTGTTGGGTTTGTTATCTTCCTTGATCGATATATATATATATATATATATATATATACACACACATGTATTTATTATATACAGATCTGAATAATGCTTTTATTTGTATATATGGCAAATCCCCAAGATTTGCAGATCTTGAAATCGGATTACTTCTATTGATGATGTTGATGATGACGATGATGATGATGAAATCGTTGGATGAATGTTGTCGGGATCTGGCAGTGGTTGCCGGAATCTGCTACGCTTGCCGGAATCTGCTGGTGTTTGCCGGAATTTGCTGTGTCTAATATCCGTCTCTTGCCGGAATCTGCTGCTTGCTTGGCCAGTTTGAACTCTGTGTTGCTATACAATCGATCACCACCACATTCAACATCTATCTGTTCCTTCAATTCCTTCCTTAAATGGACGAATTTTGGGGGGAAAATGGGTTTCGATAGTTTTATTTGGGGGAAAAAAGGTATATAAACTTATAAAGGGGTGGGTGGGAAAAAATAGTTTTCGGTAGTTTTTTTGCAAAAATGGTCCAAAAGCATTAAATGGACGAATCTACCCCTCACGTGACACGCACGTGGGTCGAATAACGGAGGCAAATGGACGGAAAGTTAAAAATGGACCAAATTTGCGAAACTTTTCCATTTGTGGCACCTAAATCGCCACTTTGCAAATGTTTGGACCGATATTGCAAAACGTGTGATAACACAGGGACCAAAAATGCATTTCGTTCTATATATATATTATATATATATATATATATATATCTTTTGATCCGTAAGTCCGTTTTAGACGTATGACCTATCGTTGGAATCGTGAGAGAGTCTACTTTCTCATGGTGTCATCCTTTCGAAGTAAATCCATTTCCATTTCTAAAAATGACTTGTCAAAGTGTCCTTGTTTATGTTCGGTTAAGCCAATAAGACGTTTGAGGGTTATGACATAACCAAATCGAGTCCCGATTGTCATCCAAAGTTGAATTACATGTCTAAAGCTCCAATTAGAGTTTGACTCGTGATTGTAATATGTGTACTTGATAGGTGATGCACACGAAGCGATTGTTGGACGTTTATAGTTTGACTTTAACTTGTTATAGCCGCCCAAGGTGAGTTTCGTAACTCCCCCTACTCAATTGAGATTCGGGCTGAAAAGTGTACATACTTGATTGATTGTTGATTGATTGATTGTTCGGTTGATGTTTTGACTTATCACTCATTTAATTATGTTTCGATTATGAATATATGTTGTGGTTAGAGTAGTTGTACATACATGGAAGACGATTATGCTTTCAATGAATTGTAGATGTGGTGGGAAGGATGCGGGTGACCCTATATATAAGCATCTATGATTACTTGAAAGTAGAGTCGTATGAAGTGTATGTGCAATGTGTTGTTGGTTGATGGAAAACGTTTTGATATGGAACGGGACATAGGATCTTGCATGATAATATTTCCCCCCTTAATGTATTATAGATTCGTATTTGTATGCATGTGAATGTGATAACGAGTAAGTCCACGAATTGTGGCATAACGTAAAGTCCATGTTGATGGCATAACGAGTAAGTCCACGAATTGTGGCATAACGTAAACTCCATGTTGATGGCATAACGAGTAAGTCCACGAATTGTGGCATAACGTAAAGTCCATGTTGATGGCATAACGAGTAAGTCCACGATTAGTGGCATAACGTAAAGTCCATGTTGATGGCATAACGAGTAAGTCCACGATTAGTGGCATAACGTAAAGTCCATGTTAATGGCATAACGAGTAAGTCCACGATTAGTGGCATAACGATAAAGTCCATGTTGATGGCATAACGAGTAAGTCCACAATTGTGGCATAACGTTGTTGTTAACGATATTGTTTAACGTGTATATTGTATATGAATGTTTAGTTGTAACGTTAACGTTGACTTGTATTGATTTGTGATAACGTGACACCTTTTAGGGTTTTCCTTGGAACGTGATTAGGTATTTTAATCCTCGTATTTCATTAACGGTTGTTATCCCGACACTTGTTTCCTATTGCTTGTCCCTACGAACTCACCAACTTTATGTTGACCTGTTTTAGTACACTTTTCAGGTGAGCAGGTTAGCTCCAGGACGTATTGGATGATTGTTTGCTTGTTTATGCTAGAATTGGACTTGGACTTCTTGGATCCGTGATTCATTATTCCCGATTAGGGGATTATGCTTATGTGTGATCCGGTTACTTGCTCTATTGAATGGTTCGTGTGGATTACTTGATCCTTTTTATGCATTTAGACTTGCTCTACATAATTTCCATGTCGTGCTGTGCTTTTCTTGTGATATTCCATGATTCCGCCTTGTTGGGGTGTTACAGAATGGTATTAGAGCCATGGTTGTAGAGAATTAGGTGGATCGACCTAGCCTATAGCTATTGCACCCACATTTCATATTAGCATGCATGATAGGAAATTTTGTGTGCAACGTGAATTGTACGCCGCATAAAACTTGTTTAAACGGAGTTCGTAGGTTTTTCATGATTGTTGACTTGATTGTCATGTGATGACTTGATTGATGCATGTGTTAGTGTCGGGATACACCGTGACTTGCCAAATGAACGTTGATGTATATTCTTATAATTTTATTATTTAACCCTAGCAAAGTGAAATGATGGCATTAACGGAGTATGACACTAGGTAACCCTAGAGGCGCCTGATCAATAAATCTATGGTTGCCCTGTGTCATATAAAATTAGTGACCTCGTGGATTGCGCATTGTGGATGAAGTATAGTAGGTAACCCGGTATGCTTAATGAGTGTTGGTTAGGTGGAGGGTTAGCCGCTGGTACACCCTGTATACAAACACCTGTAATGTATTGAATGTTGAAGTTAAGATTCAGACTATGCTTCACCCGCCTTGTTAGTGACTTGACCCCTTTATATATTTGTATGCAATGGTTTGAAATCGTGGAATTGATTTAGAATCGAATGAAAACGATGATGCTTTGCCTCGTTATATTTGAACTTGAATGTTGATTTGAATATTCGGTTGTGGTTGAATTGGAATTGTGTGATTAGTTAGAATGTGAATAAGATGTTGATAACATAGTTTATTGCCATGATAATATCCCCGTAGAAATACGTGTCCTTGTAATGGCTTAGGATAGTTTAATTTTGGATTGTTTGTTATGTGGCGGTTAATTGCGAATGTTCGTGTGTGAATTGTGAGGATTAACTTGGAAATCCAACACGTGTGTTCGAGGAAAGATGGATAGACCATGGAGAGCTAACATGAATTATAGGCGCCAAGACGGGTAAGAGAAACTGGTTGATCAAGGAAATCAAAGAATTAGAGGTGGTCGTGGAGGTCGTGGTAATCGTGAAGGACGTGAGAGAATCAAGTGGGTTAAACATCAAAATGTGTACCATCAATCGTCGTGCCTTTCTTTGAATGTCGTCCCGATCAATGCTCGAAATCCCCCGATGGCCCAAGGTACTTGTTATGAGTGTGGTAGTCATGAGCACCACCGAAATAAGTGCCCCAACCTTATCAGTCAACAACAAGCTCAACGACAACTTACTCCCCATGGAAGAACTTTTACAGTGATTGCAGCCGAAACTCGTGTTGATCCTAAACGTCGTTGCAAATACTTTTCTTCTCAACGATCGATATACCACCGTATTATTTGACTCCGGTGCCGATTTTAGCCTTGTTTCCAACGATTTCGTGACTTTGATTGATACTAACCTTAGTCCTTTGTCGTATTACTTGAACTTGAATGTTGATTTGAATATTCGGTTGTGGTTGAATTGGAATTGTGTGATTAGTTAGAATGCGAATAAGATGTTGATAACATAGTTTATTGCCATGATAATATCCCCGTAGAAATACGTGTCCTTGTAATGGCTTAGGATAGTTTAATTTTGGATTGTTTGTTATGTGGCGGGTAATTGCGAATGTTCGTGTGTGAATTGTGAGGATTAACTTGGAAATCCAACACGTGTGTTCGAGGAAAGATGGATAGACCATGGAGAGCTAACATGAATTATAGGCGCCAAGACGGGTAAGAGAAACTGGTTGATCAAGGAAATCAAAGAATTAGAGGTGGTCGTGGAGGTCGTGGTAATCGTGAAGGACGTGAGAGAATCAAGTGGGTTAAACATCAAAATGTGTACCATCAATCGTCGTGCCTTTCTTTGAATGTCGTCCCGATCAATGCTCGAAATCCCCCGATGGCCCAAGGTACTTGTTATGAGTGTGGTAGTCATGAGCACCACCGAAATAAGTGCCCCAACCTTATCAGTCAACAACAAGCTCAACGACAACTTACTCCCCATGGAAGAACTTTTACAGTGATTGCAGCCGAAACTCGTGTTGATCCTAAACGTCGTTGCAAATACTTTTCTTCTCAACGATCGATATACCACCGTATTATTTGACTCCGGTGCCGATTTTAGCCTTGTTTCCAACGATTTCGTGACTTTGATTGATACTAACCTTAGTCCTTTGTCGTATTACTTGAACTTGAAATGGTAAATAGCGGGTTAACGAAAATTGACCAAGTTGTCCGTGATTGTACGTTAGAATTGTGGAATCACCCGTTTCTCATAGACCTAGTTCCTTCTGATATCGGTAGTTTTGACGTGATTGTGGGAATGGATTGGATGTCGGTAATGAATGCGATTATAGATTGCGGTAGTAAAGTAGTGAGAATTTCGTTAGAAAATGGTGAAGAGTTAGTATTTCAAGGCGAGACGACCGAGCCATGGGATGGAAAATACATAGTGTTAACATCACGAAAGTTGAATTGAAGATCGTGCCCGTGGTTAATGATCTTGCGGATGTATTCCCGGATGACTTACCGGGTTTGCCTCCATCTCGTCAATGAGATCTCCGAATTGATCTTATTCCTAACGCTTCTCCCGTGGCCAAAGCACCCTATCGCTTAGCCTTGACCGAAGTACAAGAGTTGGCTACACAACTCAAAGAACCTCAAGAAAAGAGTTTCATACGCCCTAGTCAATCACCGTGGAGCGCACCGGCTTTATTTGTCAAGAAGAAAGAAGGCTCCTTCCGAATGTGTATCGATTATAGAAAAAAAAATTAAACAAACTCACGTTGAAGATACGTTATTCCCTTCCAAGAATTTACGACTTATTTGATCAACTCCAAGGTGCTCGCTACTTTTCCGGGATTGATTTGTGGTCGGGTTACCACCAATTGCGTATCCATGAAGATGATATTTTCAAGACGGCCTTTCGAACCGGTTACGGACACCTGAATTTACGGTTATGCCTTTTGGGATTGACCAATGCACCGGCGGTGTTCATGGACTTGATGAACCGGGTGTGTCGGCCCTACTTGGATAAGCTTGTCATTTTCTTCATTGATGACATCATTGTCTATTCCAAGACGAAAGAAGATTGGTGAGCAAGGAAGGAATTCATGTGGACCCAAGTAAAAATCGAAGCGGTGAAGAATTGGAGACGACCCGAGACGCCAACCGAGATTCGCAGATTTCTTGGTTTGGCGGGTTATTATAGACGATTCATCAAGGGCTTTTCAAAGATTGCCCAACCTTTGACTTTGTTTACTCAACGAGAAAGACGGATTGATTAGAGTGAGAAGCAAGAACAAACCTTCCAATTGTTGAAAGACAAGTTGTCTGATGCACAAATTTTTAAGCTTGCCCGATGGAGCCGATGATTTTGTGTATATTATGGTGCAACGGGGTAAAGTGATTGCTTATGCATCTAAGCCAAATGAAGGTGCATGAAAAGAATTAACCGACTCATGACTTGGAATTGAGAGCGGTCGCGTTTGCCTTGAAATGTTGAAGACATTATTTTTATGGCACCAAGAGTGTGATCTATACCAATCACGTAAGTCTTCTACACGATTTTGACCGAAGTGGATTGAACATAATGCAACGGAGATGGCTTGAGATTTTTAGTGATTATGATTGCGTTATCCGGCCTCACCCGGGTAAAGAAAACGTTGTAGCCGATGCCTTGAGCTGAAAGGAACGTATAAAACCAAGGTGAATTAGGGCCGTGAGTCTTACCGTACAAAGGAGTGTTTGCGACTCCATCATGGAAGTACTACACGACTTAGAAGAAAATTTCGATAGAAAGGACGATGATGGTTTATACTTTGTTGAACAATTGTGGGTTTTCCCGTTTTTGGTGAACTTCAGATGAAATTGATAAATGAAGCTCACAAGTCGGCCTACTCGGTTCACTCGGGTTCCGACAAAATGTATTTGACATGAGAGACTTGTAGTGGTGGCCGGGAATGAAGAAAGACATTACAAGATACGTTAGTGAATGCATCACGTGTTACAAGTAAAAGCCGATCACGAGAAACCACCCGGTTTGTTAGTTCAACCGGTAACGCCGCAGTGGAAATGGGAATGAATTGATACGAACTTCATCACGAAGTTACCTAGATCGAGTTGTGGTCGGGACACCTTTTGGGTGATAGTTGACCGGTTGACTAAGTCGGCTCGCTTCTTAGCCATCTGGGAAGATGATAAATTTGACACCATGGCACGTTTGTACATCAAAGGAGTAGTATCCAAACTTGGAGTGCCGATTTCCGTTATCACCGATCGGGATGCCCGATTTACTTCAAAGTTTTGGAAGGCGTTCCAAAAAGCAATGGGTACTCAACTCGATATGAGTACGGCGTTCCATCGACAAACCGACAGTCAAAGTGAAAGAACATTTCAAATGCTAGGAGACATGTTACGAGCTTGTGCCATCGAGTTTGGTGGCAGTTGGGATGTGCATTTACCGTTGGTCGAATTCTCCTACAATAATAGTTACCATGCTAGCATTCAAATGGCTCCATTTAGAGCTTTGTATGGGAGAAAATGTAGGTCACCTATAGCTTGGGCGGAGAAATCCGTGTCGATAAAACGTTAAAGTTTGTGGAAGAGCCGGTAGAGATCTTAGACCGGCAAACTAGGAAGCTAAAGAATACCCGATATACACTCATTAAAGTGAGAGACAAGTTAGACGTGGACCTGAATTTACTTGGGAACGTGAAGATTCTATGAAAACCAAGTACCCCCATTTATTTGACAAGTCTAGTTAGATTTGAATTTCGGGACAAATTCCTTTAACGGGGGGATAATGTAACATTTGTAAAAATTGACCAGATTTGACTTGCAATTTAATGTAAATGATTTTCGTGAATTAATGTAAATTCTCGAGCGTATTGTCGTGTTGTAACGTAACGTGGGATTTATTTATACGAATTTGGTTTGGCGTTTAAATGGTTAACGTTTAGCTATTTGTCGAAATTAGCGGAGCGAGGGCCTACCATTTTGGAACATAGGCCGGCCCCCAACCCCTCCCCCCTTTCCTTTCCCTTTTCATTTCTTTCAATTTCTTTCTTTCTCTTTTCTCTCCAAAAGTAAACACCAAAACACATCCTTCTTCTCTCTAAATTCTTGGATTATCGATTGTTGTTTGGGGCTAGATTAGTGTTAAATACTTCATCATCATCATCAACTAAACATCATATCAAATGATCAAACCTCCAAGTGCAAGAAATCTCCATTTTTAGGTCAAATTCGGGTTTAAAGGCTTTTGGAAGATTTGGTAAGTAAAAACTATCTCATATTAACCATTTTATGTTATTAAACATGTCTCTAGTCAAATCTAAACGATTTTAAGTCTAATCGAGTCAAAAATGGATTTGAGTCATTTAGGGTTTTGAAATGGGTCATGAATGATTTTGGAGAAGAAATGATGTTATGGATCGAAATCTTTAGATGGGTTGTGTTCATTTGAGTTTGTTTATGTCCAAATGTGTGGATTTAAGCTTGAAATCGGGTCCTAGATCCTCCTTGGTCGTTTATGGAGTCAAAATGAGTGTTTTGGGGGTGTTTGGCTCGTGCTGGTGCTGAACTGGGTGGGTTGCGGCGCAACTTAAACGACTGTTTTGTTGCGGCGCAACTATAAGTTGCGGCGCAACTGGGTTGCGGCGCAACTAGTCAAGTTGCGGCGCAACTTAAATGTCTGTTTTTAGGTTGCGGCGCAACCTTAAGTTGCGGCGCAATTGGGGGCTTTAATCACTTAACTTTTTCCTAGCTTCAGTTCTAGCATCCTAGGATCGTCCCGACCTTTCCGGAATGTCCTCTTATGACCTTATTGGTGCCCTACACAAGACAAACTATTCGTTCAAAGTCGTGAGTCACTTTTGGAACCAAACTTGAGATTTTAACTCAAACTATATATATATATATATATATATATGAAAAAGATAAAATGAGTTCGGCCAATAAAAAAAAGTCTAGAGTTCCAATTTGTGGTCGTCAGCGCTCAGATTTGTTTCAGCAAAGTTAATTGGCGGGAGTAAAATAAAGATAGAAGGGTAGATATGTAATTTCCTCTTAAAACATAAACCGCGTACCCACCCTTCATCTTTGTCAATTTCATTTATTCAGTTCCTTCCCCAAAATCATTCACACACATACACTCATTCTTAACTCTAAATCCTTCTTCTTTGTAGTTTAAATCAAATTTGGCCATTTCTTCTATTAAGAGCAATGACAATTTGGGGCTCAAATTTGGTAGCTTTGTTGCCCGATTAGGTGACGCCGGCGGTGAGGAATTGTCGGTGACAGAACAAAGTGGCGGTGGTCGGAAACAGATATACCATCGGTGGCGGTACATAGAAACTCCGGTGAGGTTTATTTTAATAATAATAACAATAATAATAATATCAGAAGTTGGTGGTGTGAGCAGGGGAGCTCCGGCGACCAAATTTTCTATTTTTACATCAGGTATCAACTTGTAATGATTTTTACTACGAGTATGATTCGTATTTTGGTGGCAGTTGGATATGGTGTTATCTGAATTCAATATCGATGTTTGTATGTGCTTTTAAGTGTTCCTGGTTTTTAGTAAGGTGATGCATACCAACTGTTTGGCGAAATGCTTCAACGAAATATAGATATATAATGTAAGGCAACCGCTTACGTAGACACTAGAATCTCGCCTCAAAATGTCCATCCCCACTTCGCCAGAGCCAGTTATAACTTGGTTGATTCATTTGGTACAATGTTATAATGTATCAAATTTTCATAAAAATGTATCAGGTACTTAACTAGGTACTTAACTAGCTCCAACAAATTGAGTATCTGATTATTGTCATTTGGTACAATGTTATAATGTATCAAATTTTCATAAAAATGTATCAGGTACTTAACTAGGTACTTAACTAGCTCCAACAAATTGAGTATCTGATTATTGTCACTTGAAGTTGCACAAATCATTGTTCAATGCTTGGATTAACATACTCTTATTTTGACAATATATTAATGGTCCGATATTTAGTTTAAGAAGAATTATAACTGATTATTTGAGGTAGATAAAAATTGAGTAGTTTCCATTTGTTACTTACTTTTAAAAACTTGTACAAAAAATACTCACGTTTTGGCAAGCGCTCATCTTATTACTTTCATTGAAAATAGAAGCAATTTCTTCCATTTGAACATTATCTCCTACAGCCATTTGAAAATGCTTCTATTCTCATAACCAACCATTCCAAAGTTGCATTTGAAAAAAGAAAAGTGCTTGCATCTGTGTCCACAAGTCTTACGTAGCCTTTAAAGAACATGTCTTGCATTTTGAATGCTCGTATTTTTATATCAACTTGACCAAAGAACATACCTTTTCATTAGGTGAACAATTTACTTGGATCTTATCCAGATCTTATGGATGAAGTCAATGGGTTCATTGATTGTAGTGACAGAAACGGTAAGCATCATTAAAATTGTATTTTGATCTATCTGCTAAGAATCTATTAACCTTTCAGTTTTACCGGATTTTTAGCGAATACTGCTAGAGTAAATACGTCAAATTATTTCCTTTTAATGTCATATAGAAGTTTTTTTACTTTTGGGAGTTTGTTTCAACCATCTCTAGCAGGACTGGTTATTGTAAAAGTGAAATTGGGTGGGAAGACTTAATCCCATGTACCGCATTTGGTGCCCATAGTGCGACCCGCATCATAAATATGCCCTTTGAAACAACTTATTTCCATAACACCCCAGATATGAGGTTTGAACACACGCCCCACTATTGTACCAGGGGCTTCATCTGGTGGGCCATGGGGTAGAAAGTTGGCGGTGTCCATTAAGGTTTTCTCCAGCGGTTACTCATCTTATTACTTTCATTGAAAATAGAAGCAATTTCTTCCATTTGAACATTATCTCCTACAGCCATTTGAAAATGCTTCTATTCTCATAACCAACCATTCCAAAGTTGCATTTGAAAAAAGAAAAGTGCTTGCATCTGTGTCCACAAGTCTTACGTAGCCTTTAAAGAACATGTCTTGCATTTTGAATGCTCGTATTTTTATATCAACTTGACCAAAGAACATACCTTTTCATTAGGTGAACAATTTACTTGGATCTTATCCAGATCTTATGGATGAAGTCAATGGGTTCATTGATTGTAGTGACAGAAACGGTAAGCATCATTAAAATTGTATTTTGATCTATCTGCTAAGAATCTATTAACCTTTCAGTTTTACCGGATTTTTAGCGAATACTGCTAGAGTAAATACGTCAAATTATTTCCTTTTAATGTCATATAGAAGTTTTTTTACTTTTGGGAGTTTGTTTCAACCATCTCTAGCAGGACTGGTTATTGTAAAAGTGAAACTATCTGAACTAGATCTTCTGGCAGGTTCTCTGTGGAGTGGCAGTTTACTGGGCGCTATGAAGTCAGAGGATCAAGATCAAGATAATGGTAGCGATGAAATCGACAGATGCCATGAAACCAAAGACCGAGATCGGTCCACCAATGGCAGTAGAAGTTTATCTAGATCTAAGTCATCCTTACTTCTAAGCAAGAATGAATATCAAGTGAAGCCAATTCATGAACTTGACCTCTCTGACTGCAAAAGCTGCACTCCAAGCTATAGGCTTCTACCAAAAAAATGTAATCTATTCTTATGCTCTCTGCATTTAACCAGTATTTCTTACCTTATCTAACTAATGATTGGCAATTGGATGTTCTTGACACAGTATCCAATTCCTTCAGTAAGTCAAAGAACAAAACTTTGTGCTAATGTGCTGAACGATCATTGGGTTTCTGTTACTTCTGTTACTAAGAAACGGTATGGTATTTATCCAAATCTGTTATGTATCCTGTCTATGCCCGTCTTGCCATTTTTTTAAAGATGCATCTATTCTAGGTTAATGTAACATAATGTATGACATAAAGGAACAGTTCAACCAGTTTGAAAGTCGTATATTTACTGGCTTTTTTTTGTATTATGTTCAGATTTTAATGAAATTTTGATACAATTTTATGAAAGTCTGATACATTATTAGTCTTGCTATTATATTCACCTTTTATAGAAGAAGACAGTCGTTTTTTATTGTAGCTCAATAAAAGCCAAGTAGGCGAAAGTGAGTGCAAATCAATTTGATTCTTTCAAAAATGACTGAAAGAACAATGTGCAAATGATACTATATCTATACTCTAAATATCAACTGTAAATTAACAAAGTTTTGATCATATATTTTTGGGTGAATTATGTATGTATGTATTCAGGTTGTTGCAAACCACCAACTTCGCGCAAACTACCAAGCCCCAATGATGACACAAGACCCCGACTACTATAAATGGAGCAACGATCCAAATTTGCTATGCTACAAATGTGATTCAAGCAAGGCTAGTGTGATAGAGGACGTAAGAAAAGGATTGGCATCGACTGTCAGTTCTCAATAGTGGTCTTGCTTGGCTGCTTCTTATGACATATTTTGTAGGTTGTTGTGCATTTCAAAATGCAAAAAGAGCTCATAGCTATTTATATGCTGCTTTTTAAATTTTAAGCCGACTGATCCGAGTAAGGATATGGTTATAACAAACATAATATAACATCGACTTCTTTAAGGTTTGATTACTATTATGAATATGAATCGTTCATTTTTTCATGTGCATGTTTGGTGTTTGTCTTACTTTGTGGTCCTTTTTTTTCATATGAATTAAAGCTAATAACAAGAGTTTTGCTTGCAATATATGAACAAGAAAGAATGCAGTTTACGAACATCATGATTATTTATAAAGTACAATTCGCATTTCACTAGGGCAGCTATCGGAAGTCATTTTCCTCCTCATGGAAAGCAAACACACCCATATAAAATAAAAAGTTGAAGCATTTGAAAATCTCGAAGAGTTGATTTTAATCGTGAAATCTAAATCTGCGTATACAACTAAATGTGGCAAATGAATGGGAATTGTTATTTCTTGGTATAGAAATAACAAAAAAAAATTTGTCCATTTTACTAACACAAGCTATATTTATATATATAACATCGACTTCTTTAAGGTTTGATTACTATTATGAATATGAATCGTTCATTTTTTCATGTGCATGTTTGGTGTTTGTCTTACTTTGTGGTCCTTTTTTTTCATATGAATTAAAGCTAATAACAAGAGTTTTGCTTGCAATATATGAACAAGAAAGAATGCAGTTTACGAACATCATGATTATTTATAAAGTACAATTCGCATTTCACTAGGGCAGCTATCGGAAGTCATTTTCCTCCTCATGGAAAGCAAACACACCCATATAAAATAAAAAGTTGAAGCATTTGAAAATCTCGAAGAGTTGATTTTAATCGTGAAATCTAAATCTGCGTATACAACTAAATGTGGCAAATGAATGGGAATTGTTATTTCTTGGTATAGAAATAACAAAAAAAAATTTGTCCATTTTACTAACACAAGCTATATTTATATATATAACATTGGCCGAACAGTGAACCAGGCTAGCAGGTAGCTGCGCAGCAGCCTGCCTGCTATTAGTACAATAATAATCTAATTGATGAAGAAAACGAACTTGGGAGGCACACTTCAAACAACTTTCGACCCTTTTGGTCACCTTCTTGTTTAGCTAAACTTTTTATTCCACCCTTTGCGTCATAAGAAAACATAATTCCAAAATGATCCATTCACATATATATAGGTCCAAATTTCCATCTAACTTTGTTTAAGTTAGATACACAACTTACACATCTGTAAGTACCCAACTTACACATGTGTAAGATTTCACAACTTACTAGTTTCGAATAATCATTTGATTTTGATATCTAACTTACACATGTGTAAGGTATACGACTTACACATCTAACTTACACCTTTGTAAGTTATACAACTTACACATGTGTAAGGTATACAACTTATTAGTTATGAATCATCATTTGATTTTAATATATAATTTTGTAAGTTATACAAATTACGCATGTGTAAGTTATACAACTTACACATGTGTAAGTTATTATAGAACTTACCAGAATAATCATTTGATTTTGATATCTAACTTACGCATGTGTAAGTTGTGCGTAAGTTAAACAACTTACATATGCGTAAGTTATAACATTCATGAATTACATCCTATAATTCTAGGAATTCTTTATATATAATATTAATAACAAATAAGAAAAAGATGCAGAAATGTCCAGGTTCACTGAACTGGAGAAACCCAGCGAACTGAAGAAGCTAACTGAACTGAAGGAAACTGAACTGATAATGCCATCTGAACAAGCCATGTTGATTCTGCCAGCAGTGGCCCATTTCAGACAAGTCTTTTCTGAACCAGTCCAGTCACCAGTAGTAACACTTCTCCAGTGGCAAGATTCTCCAGTGACCAATACTGGTATTCCACCAGTGAAGTTCTCCACTGAAGCGCTCCAGATGAATGCTCCAGAAGTTTTGTCTCCAGTGGAAGTCCTGATATTTGTCTCCAGTTTCCAATCAATAAAGTTCCCACTGACGTTTGTGGGCCCAATAAAGAAGAATGACAACTGTCAAGGAAGGAGCGTGTGACAACGTTAAGTCTAACGGTATTGTGGGACCACGTGCAGGGGAATGTTTCTAGAAGCTTTGCTTGTCCATTTTCTATTGGTCAATTAATTAGTGGTGGTCCATAGCACATGACAGCTTTTTGAATAATTTATTGTATTTCGTTAATTCCTAGGTAGAGTATGTGGCTATAAATAGGGGCTTTATTTCTCATTGTAATGCAGTTTTTGATGTTTAATGAAATTAATAGAGCAGCCTCTATTTCTTACAAAAATCTTCTTTTACCTTTAGAGATCTTTTGATCTTGGTGGTTAGGAGTGACCCCTTTATCAATATTTGTGGTGACTTGTTCTTTATCAAATATTGTGGTAAGGTCTTTTAAATCTTCGGTTTCCTTTATCTATCATTTTTAATTTTATTGTCTTGTTTTGTTGTTTGTTTCATATAAAATCTAGAAAATACCAAAAATAGTCTTCCGCTGTCGTTGTTGCGTGTTTTACGCATCAAATTTGGTATCAGAGCCAGGTTTGAAAAAGGTTTCTTAATCTTTTTGTCCGTTGGGGTATTGTTTGTCTAGATCCGTTCTAGATCTGTTTGTTGGTTGTTTAGATCTAGTTGTTGCTGATATAGATCTGTTAAGTTGGTTGAATATTAATGGCTTTTAGAAGAAATATGACCTTAGAAGAAGCTCATAATGCTAGGAGAGATAGGCAGATTGAAGATCTACAAGAAGCACTTGGTAGAGTTGTTCATATGTTAGAAGATATTGGTTTAAGATTTAATAGAGACCATGTTGTTGCTAGTGAAAGAGATTCTAAATCTCAAGGTCCTAGTGAAAGATCTGATAGTACGCCCAGAAACTCTAGTGAATCTGATGATCCACATCCCAGAGAAAGACGAAGGAGACATAAGGTTGATGATACTAAAGACATTAATATAGATCCACCAGATTTTGTTGGTTCATCAAACCCAGAAGAATATTTTGAATGGGTTCATGTTATGGATAGAATTATGGAAATAAAAGGTTATGATGATAAAAAAAAGTTTTAAGGTTGCCATTATTAAGCTTAAAAAGTATGCTTCATCTTGGTATGAAAATATGAAATCTGAAAGGGAGTATAAAGGTAAGAGTAAAATCAAGACCTGGTCCAAACTGAAGGAAGTTATGCAGAAAAGATTTGTTCCTCAGTCGTACAAGCAAGATCAGTATCTACTGATGAATAATCTGAAGCAAGGTGCTAAAGAAGTTGTGGAGTATATTAGGGAGTTTGAGCAACTGAAGACAAGAACTGGTGTCAAAGAAACTGAAGAGCATACTATCGCCAGATTCCTTGGTGGGTTGAATGCTACCATTACTGAGAAGATAGAATTGCAGCCCATCTGGACTTATGAAGGTGCATGCAAACTGGCCCTCCAGATTGAAAAGCAACTGAAGAAGAAGGTCCAGTACAAACCTTTCACTAAGGTTACTTCCAGTTCCAGTCAACCAGTTACCAGGCCCAGTGAAACTGTCCAGAAATCCTTCAGAGGAAAGGAGAAAAAAACTGGAGGATCAAAAGAACCAGTAGGAAGAAAATGTTTTAAGTGTCATGGCTTTGGTCACTTCCAGGCGCAGTGTCCCAACCAGCGAGCACTCACTGCTAAGGAGATTGAAAGTTTACCAGATGTTGATACTGAAGAAGGTGAACCAGTGTATGATGAAGATGAAAATGAAGAGACGTATGTAGGTGCAGATGTTGGAGAGATGCTAGTGGTAAGAAAAGTGATGCATGTTGATGAAGTTGCAACTGATACTGCCCAGCGAGAGAATATTTTTCACTCCAGATGTACTGTTAAAGGCAAGGTATGTGATCTGATCATTGACGGTGGGAGTTGTGCTAATGCTGCTTCAACTTACATGGTAGAGAAACTGGAACTACCTACAGTTAAGCACCCTCGTCCTTACAAGTTGCAATGGCTCAGTGAAGGATCGGAGGTAAAAGTTAACCGACAAGTTATTATTCCTTTTTCCATTGGATCTATTTATCAAGATAAAATTGTGTGTGATGTTGTTCCTATGGATGCTTGTCACATATTACTGGGTAGACCTTGGTTATTTGATAATAATGTTTTTCACAATGGTCGTATGAATTCTTATTCATTATTTGTAAGTGGGAAGAAGGTCACTCTGACTTCTTTAAAACCCAATGAAATATTGAAAATTAATAAGAAAGACCCGCCCAGCAAGTCTTTATTTATGTCTCAAACTGAAGTAGAAGAAGAGTTAACTGGAGGCTCTCCAGTTATGATGTTACTGGTGCTTGAACGTACTGAAGAGAAGGAGTTCACTGGAGTCCCCAGTCTCCTGAAGTCTCTACTGAAGGAATTCACTGATGTTTTCCCAGAAGACCTACCTGAAGGTTTGCAACCAGTAAGAGGAATTGAACACCAGATTGACCTGGTTCCAGGTTCAGTTCTTCCAAACAAAGCTGCTTATAGATGTTCACCTACTGAGGCAAAGGAGTTGCAAAGGCAAGTAGATGAGTTGGTTGCCAAAGGTTATGTCAGAGCAAGCATGAGTCCTTGTTCAGTTCCAGCTCTCCTGGTCCCAAAGAAAGATGGTTCGATGAGAATGTGTGTTGATAGCAGAGCCATAAATAATATAATTATTAAGTATAGATATCCCATTCCCAGATTGGATGATATGCTTGATGAGTTACATGGCTCCAGTGTATTTTCCAAGATTGATCTCAGAAGTGGCTATCACCAGATCAGGATGAAGGATGGAGATGAGTGGAAGACTGCATTCAAAATTAAAAAAGGCCTTTATGAATGGCTAGTAATGCCTTTTGGTTTTTCTAATGCCCCTAGTACTTTCATGAGACTGATGAATGAAGCTCTCAGGCCACTTATTGGTCAGTTTGTTGTTTATTTCGATGATATTCTGGTATATTCAAAGTCTGAAGCTGAACATGTTAATCATCTGAAGAGTGTATTTGAACTGTTGAGAAGAAACCAGTTATATGGTAAACTGGAGAAATGTGATTTTATGGTAGAAAGTGTAATATTTCTGGGGTATGTTGTTTGGAAAGAAGGAATTTCTATGGATCCTTCAAAAGTAGAAGCCATCAGATCATGGCCAGTTCCTACTTCAATCACTGAAGTAAGAAGTTTTCACAGACTGGCATCTTTCTACAGAAGGTTTATCAAGAATTTCTCTACAGTTGTGGCCCCAATCACTGATTGTCTGAAGAAAGGAGTGTTTGACTGGCCAAAGTCGGCCCAGTTAGCTTTTGAGTCGCTGAAGGAAAAGCTCAGTTCAGCTCCAGTTCTATCTTTGCCAGATTTTGATCAGTTGTTTGAGTTAGAGTGTGATGCCAGTGGAGTAGGTATTGGTGCAGTTCTGGTACAAGCAGGGTGTCCAGTTGCATATTTCAGTGAAAAGCTCAATGGTTCTAAACTGAAGTATAGCACTTATGACAAGGAATTTTATGCAATTATTCGTGCTATCACTCACTGGTCACATTATCTGAAGCCAAAGCAGTTTGTCTTATTTTCTGACCATGAAGCACTGAAGTTCATTAATGGTCAACACAAGCTTAATGCCAGACATGCAAAATGGGTGGAATTTTTGCAGTCTTATTCTTTTGTTTCTAAACATAAAGCTGGAGTGGCTAATGTTGTTGCTGATGCACTTTCCAGGCGATATTCACTGTTATCTATTCTGGAAGCAAGAGTTCTTGGATTTTCTTTCATCAAAGAATTGTATGCTGCTGATCCAGATTTCTCTGATCGTCTCACTGAAGCTCACCAGAAAGGGCCATTTGTTGTTCAGGATGGTTTTCTATATAAAAATGGAAAGTTGTGCATTCCCATGGGTTCGATAAGAGATTTACTGATAAGAGAAGCGCATGGAGGAGGTTTAGCTGGCCATTTTGGCATTAACAAAACTGGAGAGATCCTCACTGAACACTTCTACTGGCCAAGTCTACTGAAGGATGTCCAGAGTATCATCAGTCGCTGTCCAACTTGTCACCAGGCGAAGACAACTTTTCACAAAGGGTTATATACTCCTCTCCCAGTCCCAAGCCAACCATGGGAAGATCTCAGTATGGATTTCATTGTTGCACTGCCCAGAACTCAAAGAGGTAAAGATTCAATAATGGTGGTGGTTGATCGTTTTTCGAAAATGGCTCATTTTATTCCTTGCCACACCACAAATGATGCTTCAGCAATAGCCAATTTATTTTTTAAAGAAATTGTTCGTTTGCATGAGATTCCAAAAACAATTGTGTCAGATAGAGATGTCAAATTTCTGAGTTATTTCTGGAAGACCTTATGGAGACTGATGGGTACCAGATTGTTGTTCAGTACGTCTCACCATCCTCAGACTGATGGACAGACTGAAGTCACAAACAGAACAATTGGTATGTTATTAAGAACACTGGTGAAGAAGACAATGAAGGATTGGGATATGAAGCTTTCTCATGCTGAGTTTGCTTTCAACAGAGCTCCTAACTATTCTACCAGTAAATCCCCGTTTGAAGTTTGTTATGGTGTCAATCCACTGACTCCCATTGATTTAATTCCATTTTCGATTGAACCAAAGGCAAGTATTGAAGCTGAAACCAGAGCAAAAGAAATAAAGAAAATTCATGAAGAAGTGAAGGCCAGAATAGAGAAAGCAAATGCCAGTTACAAAGCCAAGGCAAATAAGAATAGAAAGCAGCCCAGTTTTGCACCAGGTGATCTTGTGTGGGTGCATCTGAGAAAAGAAAGGTTTCCAGCAAAGAGGAAGAGTAAACTGATGCCCAGAGCTGAAGGTCCATTCAAGATTCTGGAGAGATATGGCGATAATGCTTACAAGGTTGAGCTACCTGGAGATATGGCAGTTTCAAGTACTTTTAATGTAGGAGATCTGATGCCTTATCTGGAGGATGAGTACCTCGAGGACTTGAGGACAAGTCCCTTTTCAGAGGAGGAGAATGATGCAGAAATGTCCAGATTCACTGAACTGGAGAAACCCAGCGAACTGAAGAAGCTAACTGAACTGAAAGAAACTGAACTGATAATGCCATCTGAACAAGCCATGTTGATTCTGCCAGCAGTGGCCCATTTCAGACAAGTCTTTTCTGAACCAGTCCAGTCACCAGTAGTAACACTTCTCCAGTGGCAAGATTCTCCAGTGACCAATACTGGTATTCCACCAGTGAAGTTCTCCACTTAAGCGCTCCAGATGACCAGCTCCAGAAGATTCTCCAGTGACCAACACTGAAGCGCTCCAGATGAATGCTCCAAGTTTTGTCTCCAGTGGAAGTCCTGATATTTGTCTCCAGTTTCCAATCAATAAAGTTCCCACTGACGTTTGTGGACCCAATAAAGAAGAATGACAGCTGTCAAGGAAGGAGCGTGTGACAACGTTAAGTCTAACGGTATTGTGGGACCACGTGCAGGGGAATGTTTCTAGAAGCTTTGCTTGTCCATTTTCTATTGGTCAATTAATTAGTGGTGGTCCATAGCACATGACAGCTTTTTGAATAATTTATTGTATTTCGTTAATTCCTAGGTAGAGTATGTGGCTATAAATAGGGGCTTTATTTCTCATTGTAATGCAGTTTTTGATGTTTAATGAAATTAATAGAGCAGCCTCTATTTCTTACAAAAATCTTCTTTTACCTTTAGAGATCTTTTGATCTTGGTGGTTAGGAGTGACCCCTTTATCAATATTTGTGGTGACTTGTTCTTTATCAAATATTGTGGTAAGGTCTTTTAAATCTTCGGTTTCCTTTATCTATAATCGTGGTGGCTAGACCTTTATCGATTGTAGTGGTGGGGCGGAGTGTTTCCTTTATCCTTGATTCCGGTGGCTTGGCCTTTACGAATCTTGGTGGTGGATTCTTTTATCTATCATTTTTAATTTTATTGTCTTGTTTTGTTGTTTGTTTCATATAAAATCTAGAAAATACCAAAAATAGTCTTCCGCTGTCGTTGTCGCGTGTTTTACGCATCAGAAAACTAATAATTATTTTGTTAGTATAATAATTTTTGGTTTACACATATTTTTTACGTGCATTCGTAGTATTAAGACGTTAGTATTTATTTGTGTCTTAGCTAATGCGTGTAAATATCTTGATACATTTTTATGAAAACCTGATACATATATATTCGTTAGAGGTTATAAACCATAATAACTCACTCCTGAGAAAAATACTTCTGCAACTTAAACAACAACCTTCCACAAGACAATACACAGATAAGCGACCAATAAAAAAATGAGTTTTTTTAATATCTGAACATGTGCTAACTTGTAAACAATAATAAAACTCATCCTAATACTAATCTCAAACATTACACAACTCAACAATATTTCAAACAATCAAAATATAACACATAAAAATTCCTTAAGATTTAAAGATCCAAAATTCAACAAACAATAAATCTATAATAAAACAAATTCACCTATATGCACCCATCTGCCAAAACTAAAAATAAAACCTTCCATCATAGTAACGAGAAATGAATAGAGTTGTTGTTTTATGAACATTCATGCAGGTAAAGCGGAGGGTCACTCTCATATAACGCTAAAAGAATCAACCTACAAATAACATCAAAAGATTTAAAGATTAATTCTTGACTTAACCCGATAAAAGAATTATTCACATTAAAAGAACGTGTTACTCAATGATACAATATCCACACAAAAAATAAAATCCGTATTAACTTTGAAAAAACTTGTTTAAATGTGAACATTGTCTGCCCATATAAGCAGTGAAAGATGTCAGTAAATCTAAAGCAACCTTTGAAATAAGCAACAGATGAGAATAGCAATTGTAAAAGTTTCACATATAAAAAAGGGAATATCAAGGACCACCTTTTCGACGGTATCATCGGGTTCTTCTACTCTGTTGTACTTCTCATAGGCCTCAACATTATCCATAAAAAAAACTAGCGTCAAAAAGAAACAGGCCACGACCACTCTGCATAGCCAAAAATAAGAGGAATATAAAATGTCAGAAAATTCCAACTGAAAATGCCAATACATATGTACCATCTACACAAACAAATGAATCTCATTCGATCGTTCTTAGCCATCTCTGCTCTTTGAGCAGCTAGGCTAGCTTGTTTTTCATCCACCTTCTTCTTCTTCCACCCCATAAACAGATCAGTAGTCATTGGAGTTGTTTTTTTCACTTTAGAATGTTGAAGATATAAGAAAACCGAAACTTATAAGAAATAATGGGTTCCAATATGGGAAAGCAGTAGATGGGATACAAAATTTGACTAATGCTAGCACCAAAACATTCTGCATTGACATAAATTAGTAGGAATTAGCAAAAATACCTGTACATTATATGATTAGCATATGTTTCTCAACTACTGCGTTAGCTTAAATTAGCAGCAGATAGCTTCAAGTTGATTACGTTCCTCATCTCTTAAAATGTCATTAAGTTGTTCACTTTCTGTTTCATTTTCATTAGAAGATGAGAAAAACTCATCATCGGCATGGCACCTGGGAACCGTCTAGATTTTAGACTTACAGCCACATTGTGCATATCATAGACTTTACCCCCACTCCCCAACAGTTTATGTTTTCTCTCCTACCCTCTCCATGAACTTTGTGGCTGCCGTCTCCAAGTATATGCAAAGGAACAGATAGAGCCAGTAAAAATCAGAATAACAACCACCCCCTCTGAACTATATGCTTAAGAAATTAACAGTAATATGTTAGATTTAGAGGTGGCAAGATAGGTGGGTCGGATAACGGGTCAGAATACTTATTCGGTTAGGTTTGACCTGCATACACTTTTTTACCTATTATTCAAGGATAAACAATGCATTTAATATACAAATGATAATATAAATCTACTAATAAATGATACAGGAGGTTGCACACATTATATCTACTAATAAAGCTTTTTTTGGTTTGCGCAGGGGAGTGCAAGAGAACGTGCACCTAGAGCTAGGTTAGTAGTATATACAGTGTGTTGTGTAGCGGCATTTTATGATGGAATTTATGATGGAGTTAATGTGATATCGGCCTCTTTTGGTTCTCCACCACCACTACTTCCTTTTTAAAGCAGGACTTCTGATATTGGGTCTTTCCATGCTATGCAGAAGGGTATTAGTGTCATTTTCTCAACAGGAAATAATGGACCACCCATCTCTTGTCCAAAATGTTGCACCTTGGACTACATATGTTGGAAGAAGCAAATGGCAACACGGACATGGCTGGTGTGATAATAAAAAAGGGGTATTTAGGCTTTGCAAAGAGAAGGGGTCGAGATCGACAGGGAAGCTTGGTTGAAGGAGGCTGAAGCTGCTGAACGGGCCACTGCAGTCGCAACCTGTAATGCGATTATAAGTAGTACTATTGGGATTGGACTTGAACAAGACGACGGTAAGGTAACTTGGGTTGCTGATGCGGAGGAATGCTTGAAACGGGGTTCGGTTGAAACATCTAGAGCTGTTTATAGCCATGCACTTGCAACATTTTTAACAAAAAAAAGTTTGTGGCTTAAAGCTGCCCAACTAGAAAAGTCTCATGGCACCAAGGATTCTCTTGACGCAATTCTGCATAAGCGGTTAAGTATGTACCACACGCTGAGGTATTATGGCTAATGGGTGCTAAAGAAAACAAGTATTCCTATAGTGCACGTATCAAATGTATCATATTAACGTCTCAAAACCATGCACCTTTGTACAGATCCTTCATTGTAATATAGCCCAATTGTTATAATACAATCAACAAGCAAACATTCACTAGCTAGCATATCGCAACATCGATTCGTACAGGCTAAAAGTCTACAACCATAAGCATAAAGACTTTTGAATGTAACTAACCTACTTTAATAGTAGAGAAATTCATCCTACTTATCTCAGAAATCACAAAATCACCATCGTGTATGTAAACAAGTTAACAGTTGATGTCCTTTGTACTTTTGGTAAACTTGTGAAAAGCTAACAAATTGACTAAGTTTAACTTGTGAAAAGCCTGACCCAAATGATCAACATTATATGAATGTAGACAAACCTGCAAAAGGGTCAACTGAGCAGGCAATGCTGTTGTTTATGTTTGCAGTGTTTGGACTTTCCTTTCAAGTTCGGCTATGTAACTCATCTTTAATTGATAACAGCGATACACATGTATTTGAATAACTAATTTTTTTTCAAAAAAATCGACTGGGGTTTCCAAATGGTCTCATCTGGTTACAAAGGTTAATGAGTCATGTGGTATTTTCTATACAATAACTAATTTGGGACATATTAAAAACAATAATAACATTCTGTATAATCACCCTTAATTAAAAGCCAGTAGGCTACCCACAGAATGCGGCGCCACAAAATGTTGTTAATATGTCTACTTAGGGTAGGGTTCGGAAACAGCCACAAAATACTTTGGTTAGGCCGTGTAAATCTGAGCCAAAAGACTCACCATCCCGGGTAACGCAAAAGAAGACGGATTGGGTTTTCCAAGTTAAAGTTACATACAAAAAGGTGAATACACACGCATTGACTGGATTATTTTTACATACCTTTGACTCAAATTCAGCAGGCTTGTCAGAACCCACTTTCTGTGTGTGACCTTCCACACCCTCTTTACATTTCTCCGCAATCTCATTCGCCCATTCCTTCACTTTCGGAGTCAGAAACACCCTCGATTCCCAAATCATTCCCATTCTCCACTTCCCTCTTATCCACCAGAAATACCTCTGATATCACGTCCATAGTTGTCAACCTCGTACGAGTCACGAGTTGACTCGTACGAGTCATAAAGTAGGGTAAACGTTGCAACTCGCTTGATAACTCGTAAATGGTTCTGGCTCGGAAGTTGAATCGCGGTTTTTATCTTGACTCGTACCGAGTCAATACAACTCGTACACTCGTACGAGTCTGGATAGTAATGGTCAAAGATGCATTTGAATTATTAGACTCTTTTTTTTTAAGCCAACAAGGCAACAATATTGACTAAAGTTGAAAAGGTAGTACAGGGGCTACAGGCTTTTAGCAGACAATCCCTCCATTAGATCTTATTCCTTTTTCTTTCTTTAATTTCTTTTTTCTTTCTTTTTCCATTCTTTTCCATTGAAGATGATCTATTGCTCCATTAGGTCTTTGTCAAGTATAACATTAATCTCGAAACAAGACTCCAAAAAAGAAAAGAAAGGGGGGAAACTTATGATCCTATTTGTTTGTCGGACATGGAGTCGGATGATGAGTGGATCACCGAGACAGAGGATGCGTATCTCCCAGAAGATGTCTCATGGATGGATGTTCACGAAATTTTCAAAGAGGATGAAGGAACAAGCTCTAAAAAGAGAAAGAGAGGTAATTAATTACATACTTGTACATCAAAAATTCATTTATGTTATCAGCTTATTAAAATACATCAGGCAATGACAATTATTACTTGTTTATAGGGCCAAGAAATTTAAACAAAGTTTCGGTTGATAGAAACCTAGGAAAAAGTAAACTTGTTGATGTGGATAATGAAGATGAGGATGCGGATGGGCTAGATGAAGATGGACTCCATGAGACAACAGTGATTTTAGATGAAGATGAAGATGATAAGTACTTTGATTCCGAGCCTTAGTTTTATGATGCTATCAAGTCTTTTGTCATTTACTTGATTACAAGATCGCTAGTTACATCATTTCGTATGCTATATATGTAAGTTTGACCCTTTATGGTGTAATTTTGGGATGAATTGTAAGTCTATGACTCGAAACTAGCGCACATGTAATCTTTTGGTAAATGTATTAGGATAGTAAACTTATCTTATTTTTAATGTGTGATATATATATATATATATATATATATATATGCACTATATTGTATATATATAAAATATCCGACTCTTACGAGTCGAGTCACGAGTCAAAAAATCAAGAATTCGAGTCGAGTCGGAAATTACGAGTCGACAACTATGATCACGTCTAATACGTAAATATCGTAGACATCACTCTCTTCGGAGTTTGTTGCAATTATTAGCTCCAAAATCACAACTCTGAAGCTATAGAAATCAGTTTTTCAGTCAATTGTTGGGTCATGTAACATTCAGGATCCATGTAGCCCTGCATCAACAATTTGGTCACAATTTACTATGGGGTAGTTCCTGCTTATCTACCTATGAATTGAGGAAATCGCGATTATGTTTTAATTTTGTAAGCATTAAGGTACCTGAAATACAATGCTAAAAAGGATACAAGCTACGAAAATACATGTATGTGGTAAAGGCATAATGTGTTATAATAATTAGAGAAATCAATATTCATCAAATATTCCATTTTCGATTGAGAAACGGCCAACAATGCGCCATCGTTGTTAAAACGAATCATGGGCTTGCCTTCATTTAATATTCATCTAACATATTGTGGGAAAAATAGTATTACCAAAAGACCTCCATCAGCATCAAGGAATCAGACATATGTAATAAAAAAAAGTATCAACTTTTCTTTAAATAGTAGAATGCATAAACTAAAAACAGGGTCAACTTATTCCACCTGCCAAACACTATCTACTCTAGTTTCTTTGTTTATTTTCATTCATAAAACCACTCAATTGGTACTAATACTATACAAAGCAAAATAATAGTATCATCATTGGGATTAAAATAACAATTAACAATAAAAAGAATACTAGTCCTACTACAACAGCAAAGAATGAAAGATTGATAATAGTACTAATTAAAAAAAAAATTATTCGAGTATTTTGTTTCTATAGAATCAAATGAAAAAAATGTATAATTAGTGCAGAACCGAGTGTCTCCGTACAAAAAAAAGTATATCCAATAATTTGTAGTAATCACAAAGTGAATGCCATATGCAGAATTTTCATCAATAATCATCAAATTATCAAAATTAGGTTAAACTTACGAATAATTATCGGAGTAATGTTGGGATTGCGTTTCTTCATCTGACAATGGAAATGAAAATGGAGATTATATAGATTTCTTCTAATGGTGGAAGTGACGGTGGTGGTGCGACATTGACGTGGCCTTGACGGTCGTGGAAGGATGGTAGCGACGGAATAATAAATCTGTGTAAAATTTGTTGGAGAAGAAGGATTAGAACATTTATGTATGTTTATGTCAAATTACGATTTTACCCTTCCGTGTTTATTTTGGATCTGATTGATCCAACGGCCCTTGGACTTTTTTATTGGCGGAACTCAATTTATCTCACCGATATATATATATCTTTTGATCCGTAAGTCCGTTTTATACGTATGACCTATCGTTGGAATCGTGAGAGATTCTACTTTCTCATAGTGTCATCCTTTCAAAGTAAATCTATTTCCAATTCTAAAAATGACTTGTCAAAGTGTCCTTGTTTATGTTCGGTTAAGCCAATAAGACGTTTGAGGGTTATGACATAACCAAATCGAGTCCCGATTGTCATCCAAAGTTGAATTACATGTCTAAAGCTCCAATTAGAGTTTGGCTCGTGATTGTAATATGTGTACTTGATAGGTGATGCACACGAAGCGATTGTTGGACATTTATAGTTTGACTTTAACTTGTTATAGTCGCCCAAGGTGAGTTTCGTAACTCCCCCTACTCAATTGAGATTCGGGCTAAAAAGTGTACATACTTGATTGATTGTTGATTGATTGATTGTTCGGTTGATGTTTTGACTTATCACTCATTTGATTATGTTTCGATTATGAATATATGTTGTGGTTAGAGTAGTTGTACATACATGGAAGACGATTATGCTTTCAATGAATTGTAGATGTGGTGGGAAGGCTGCGGGTGACCCTATATATAAGCATCTATGATTACTTGAAAGTAGAGTCGTATGAAGTGTATGTGCAATGTGTTGTTGGTTGATGGAAAACGTTTTGATATGGAACGGGACATAGGATCTTGCATGATAATATTTCCCCCCTTAATGTATTATAGATTCGTATTTGTATGCATGTGAATGTGATAACGAGTAAGTCCACGAATTGTGGCATAACGTAAAGTCCATGTTGATGGCATAACGAGTAAGTCCACGAATTGTGGCATAACGTAAAGTCCATGTTGATGGCATAACGAGTAAGTCCACGAATTGTGGCATAACGTAAAGTCCATGTTGATGGCATAACGAGTAAGTCCACGATTAGTGGCATAACGTAAAGTCCATGTTGATGGCATAACGAGTAAGTCCACGATTAGTGGCATAACGATAAAGTCCATGTTGATGGCATAACGAGTAAGTCCACAATTGTGGCATAACGTTGTTGTTAACGATATTGTTTAACGTGTATATTGTATATGAATGTTTAGTTGTAACGTTAACGTTGACTTGTATTGATTTGTGATAACGTGACACCTTTTAGGTATTTTAATCCTCGTATATCGTTAATGGTTGTTATCCCGACACTTGTTTCCTATTGCTTGTCCCTACGAACTCACCAACTTTATGTTGACCCGTTTTAGTACACTTTTCAGGTGAGCAGGTTAGCTCCAGGACGTATTGGATGATTGTTTGCTTGTTTATGTTAGAATTCGATTTGGACTTCTTGGATCCGTGATTCATTATTCCCGATTAGGGGATTATGCTTATGTGTGATCCGGTTACTTGCTCTATTGAATGGTTCGTGTGGATTACTTGATCCTTTTTATGCATTTAGACTTGCTCTACATAATTTCCATGTCGTGCTGTGCTTTTCTTGTGATATCCCATAATTCCGCCTTGTTGGGGTGTTACATATAGTGTTAGTCTAATCATTGGGCCTAAAATGGGCCATATGCTTCTCAATCATTCGTTTGGACCTAACGGGCCAAGTATGTATATAACACGTGTAGTTGGGCCTATTGGGCCAAGTATGTTTATCATCTACATAAATGTGCAAATGGGTCGTGTGTGTTCATCTTTCACTCGAATGGGCTTATTGGACCTTTAACCTTGCTTGTTGTCTCATATGTATATATTCATGTGTGTATATAGAATTATTTCTCTCGCTCTCTGTTAGCTTTCATAAGCTTCATATCTAGTATTAGTCTAATCATTGGGCCTAAATGGGCCCAATATGCTTCTCAATCATTCGTTTGGACCTAACGGGCCAAGTATGTATATAACACGTGTAGTTGGGCCTATTGGGCCAAGTATGTTTATCATCTACATAAATGTGCAAATGGGTCGTGTGTGTTCATCTTTCACTCGAATGGGCTTATTGGGCCTTTAACCTTGCTTGTCGTGTCATGTGTATATATGTATGTAGGTATGTATGCATGTATAGGACTATGTCTCTCTTAGCTTTCATAAGCTTCATATATAGTGCTAGTCTAATCATTGGGCCTAAAATGGGCCCAATATGCTTCTCAATCATTCGTTTGGACCTAACGGGCCAAGTATGTATATAACACGTGTAGTTGGGCCTATTGGGCCAAGTATGTTTATCATTTGCATAAATGTGCAAATGGGTCGTGTGTGTTCATCTTTCACTCGAATGGGCTTATTGGACCTTTAACCTTGCTTGTTGTCTCATATGTATATATTCATGTGTGTATATAGAATTATTTCTCTCGCTCTCTGTTAGCTTTCATAAGCTTCATATCTAGTATTAGTCTAATAATTGGGCCTAAATGGGTCCAATATGCTTCTCAATCATTCGTTTGGACCTAACGGGCCAAGTATGTATATAACACGTGTAGTTGGGCCTATTGGGCCAAGTATGTTTATCATCTACATAAATGTGCAAATGGGTCGTGTGTGTTCATCTTTCACTCGAATGGGCTTATTGGGCCTTTAACCTTGCTTGTCGTGTCATGTGTATATATGTATGTAGGTATGTATGCATGTATAGGACTATGTCTCTCTTAGCTTTCATAAGCTTCATATATAGTGCTAGTCTAATCATTGGGCCTAAAATGGGCCCAATATGCTTCTCAATCATTCGTTTGGGCCTAACGGGCCAAGTATGTTTATTATCTGCATAAATGTGCAAATGGATCGTGTGTGTTCGTCTTTCACTCGAATGGGCTTATTGGGCCCTTAACTTTGTTTGTTGTCTCAAATGTATATATGTATCTCCGTATATATAAGACCACAAACACCAATTACGACTTTCACACAACAAAATATACTATTTCAGAATACAATTGATAGCTTGACACCATTAGTTGTTTCATGTATGATTAACCTATAATAACGACTCATTTGATTGCTCCAAAACCCTTAAAATCAATATGTATACATACTCATAGTGCATATGTGTACACGCTTACACTTTTTTTTTGTTAGTATGTACCTATATATTATTGGTGAAAAATAACCATTTTGTCAATTATTTTGGTTAACCTATCTACATTATTTTATAATAAGAATAGCCCTCATGTTGAAAGTTATATGGGGGAAAATGTTTAAAATAACCTTAATGATTATATTACACCATCACTCTTTTATCTCTTAAAATATCTCCATTAATCATTTACATCAATTATTTTTACATTAATTATCTACATCACTCGACACCGCCTCTACCACCAATAGTCATCCCCCACCACCACACCGTCACCACCAATAAAGATCCAATCTATTTTTTCATCTTTTGACTTTAACTCAAAAAAAAAATCCAAAAGAAAAATAAATTCTACCTTTAGCGAGGACTGTCCTCGCAAAAGTGTTGGTCAAACTAAAAATTCAACACATATCAGATTTTTCGTCTTTTAGCGAGGACATTATGTCCTCCCTAAAAACTTTTGTCACATTTGCTTCATTTTCTTGTAGAGATATTCAGGAAAATAAGCTTATCTTTTTTTTTCTTTCTTACAAAGAATATTAAAAACTAATAAATAAATAATATGATACACAAGTTAATGATTACGTGAAACAAATTATCCAAAACATTAACCACAAGGTTAACCCTCAAATTTACATTTACAATACCAAAAAAAAAATACTTGAACTTGGACATTTATATTTTGATCTCTTTTTTCACACTTCTTCATGAGGTAACTGCAAATTGATACTTATAAAATTTCCTTGATTAGTGCAACTAAAATAAAACTGATCTATTAAACTCATAATTTCAAACACATACTCCCTCCGTCCCATATTAAGTGTCCTAGTTTGACTTTTTGAGTATTTTTCTTTCAACTTTGACCGTAAATATTTTTCTTTGTGTTATATAACACTTGATATAACATATATGAATGGATTGAGTTTTAAATGTACTTTTCATTGATATAACTTTCATCAACTAACATATGACACAAACAAAGATATTTACGGTCAAAGTCGGAAGACAAAGACTTGACATGTCAAAATAGGACAACTAAAATGGGACGGAGGGAGTAGATTAGAAAAACTTATATATTAAAACTCATACCTTATAAATCAAGAAAAGTAAGTAAATGAAAACACTAACATTGAAAATTACCATCATCTTTAAATTATCCTACATAGAAGAACAAACAAAAGAGAACCATAAAAAACCCAAATGGATTTCATCCACCATAAAAATTTAAATGGATTTCATCCAAATTAGTATAAGACAGTTGTATTCATGCATTAAATAGTTGTAACCATATATCAAAAACATCAAAATGAAAAGAAAAAAACCACTTATCAAAAGGTAACAATAAAAAAAATCTAAAACCTTAAAAACTTACTTTTTCTTCATCATCATCTTTATCTCATTGCTTGGAAAAAAAAACCCAAAATTCACATACTAAAGATACATAAACATATAATAATAAAATAAGTGTATATGTATAGAGAAAGAGATTGAAAGAAATCATACCTAAACTTGAAAATATAAAACAAAAATTACACATCAAAAACACATGAACATAGATAATATAATCGAAATACCTGCGAAGATCAATGAAGAAAAAAATGAATGATAAACCTTTTTATTTTCATGGCTTCATCCTACAAAAAGCTTGAGAAAGTTTTATTAATAAAAAACAAAAGGAGAGAGAAAAATCATGGAATAAATGAATTAATGAAATGGAGTTTGAGAGAAGATAGTATAAAAAGACAATAGGAGAGAGAAAGATGTTATAAATAAATAAACTACTCATCGGTTACATAAAAAGCCTTTTTTTTAGGAGATGTGGGCCTGCTTTTTAGGGAAAAGCATGTGAAAGGTAGTAATCATCTGATACGCAGTAGTTTTTTGTCAGTTATCTGACAAGATCGAATGACTCATATTTAATCTGACCCCTAGATCCAACGGTCTTGAAAATCCGAAGAATATGTGGCTAAGATTTAATCTGACCTCTAATCTAACGGTCTTGAAAATCGGAATATGTGGCTAATTTAATCTGACCCCTAGATCCAACGGTCTTGAAAATCGATGAATATGTGGCTGAGATTTAATCTGACCCCTAGATCCAACGGTCTTGAAAATCCGATGAATATGTGGCTGAGATTTAATCTGACCTGGAATCCAACGGCCCACATTCCATGTCAACTTTTCCGGATTTCTAGGACGTCGCGCGAACAATATATTAAGAATTTTTAGTTCGTGAGTAATTATGTCAATTAAATCTATTATTATAAATTTAAAATGTTGCCATAGTTTTATTTAAACTACATAATGATTTTTAGTTTGTGACCTATTTACGTCTATTATATTAATTATAAAATTTCTTTAATATTTTTTATTTTTATATACTTTTTATTGCCGTATCTTTGTCGTTCCCGTATCTTAGATTTTTGAGTTTTGCCGTTTCCCGTTCCCGTATCGTCCTCGTACCCGTTTGTCGTACCCGTTCCGGTGCTACATATTAAAGAACTTGAAGAATCCTTTTTAACTTCTTTTTCTTTTGAGCGATTTTAAATTTTGTATTGTACTTATTCCTTATTGTATGTGCCATATGTTATGATTATATCATCCAAAAGAATGAGACTTGTTAGATTTGTGTCTATAAACGTCGGTAATTCTCCAATCCAATGCACCAAATATCAAAGGCATCATTATACATCTTAATATGCCTATTTTATGTATTTTGCTGAACGGTGCATCGGTGGTACAAACATTACAAATTGCTGAGTTGATAGTTTTTATGAAAAAATTTGTTAAAATGTTCTTAGTTTCTCGTGTTTAACTAGCGTAGATGTGAATAGACAGCAAATTCTGGTAGGTTATTTAGATCAATTCATCAAGTGATGGCAACTATGATTGTCTGAATGGTGATCCATGTATATTGTGTTATCTCTCCCATCGATTTATAAATCTTGCAAATTAACTTCGGCTATGTATGGATGGTTATGGCCTTATGGGTATATTGACTGCACTTGTTGGGTGTAACCAGTTACCTGGACTAAATTTATGCAATGTCATTTTGAATATGATAGAGATCCCCAATTTGTAAGCATGCAATATCTTTTTGAATACGATAAAGCCGAATATAATGACATTTTAGTTAAATATGTCTTGTCCTATAAAGAAACATATTTGTTTTAGAAAATGACTATAGAAAAAAAGGACCATTTTAGCTAACGATAACTTTTCTTATGCAGAAACACGTCTTTTGATTTTATTCATAAACATTACATTTTGGATGATTTTGGTGTATGATAGTTATCAACAATCTACTTATCTTTTCTAGCCATTTTAATACTAGTTATTTAATTTAAAACTGTGACAACTCGTTTTGAATGAAATTTGTAGAATTGTAGCTATTAGTTGGTGGATATTAATAAATAATTTTTATATCATAATCTTGAGTTTCGAAGTTTATAAAAAAGGTTATCCAAATTGGTATGTCATGCATTGTAGATAGTTATGGGATTGATTGAAAAGTCCAATTAATAACATATAATTCTGGATGATGTAGACTTCATCTTGTTTGCTTATTAATATATTCCCGTTGAAATTATATTAGAGTTTGTTCCTATTCAAATATTTGTATACACAAATATTCCATCTTTTAATTGGCTCAAAAAACAATCTTTTGGTCAATTTTATTAATGGTAGAAAACAAATATTGCACGTATTTTTTTAATGTAAAACTTAAAATCTATTTATAACCGAATTATCTCATTTTGAGTAATTATATAATGACAGACTAATCACAAACAAAAAATTACAAATTTACATGTGCGGATAAATAATGTTGTTTTAACCGAGTTCACGCTAGAGAGCCCGTTACTCAATACATTGTACAAAGAAAACCCCCAATATTTGGAATACCTTGCACCTTACACTCGAATTTGAGTTTTTTCAAGTTAAAGCCCTCACAAAGGAACTTTATTATCGCTGGGCTAATAACCTGTTGATAATAATAATGTGAATTAGTATTCATATGCTACTAAAATTTTCATTTCTTTCTTTCTCTTCTATATAAATAAAACATAAACAACATAATAATTATTTAAGAGTATCTATACCCCCTATTAAAGATTATAGCCCGTGTTAAATATTACTCTTTTGGGACATACAAATTGTCCAAATTACATTTAATGAATATATTACACCATCAATTTTTATCTTTTAGAATATTTTGATAAGTATGATAATAGAGTATGTAAATTGGTGAAGTCTTTGTATGGTCTTAAACAAGCACCAAGACAGTGGAATTCTAAACTCTCAAGTGCTTTAATTGAGTTTGGGTTTAATCAAAGCAAATGTGATTATTCTTTGTTTACAAAAGTTTCTGGTGACATTTTTATTGCACTTTTGGTTTATGTTGATGATATTGTTGTGACAGGAAACAATATTGATGAAATAAACAAAGTTAAAAATTTCTTGAATTCTAAGTTTAAAATAAAAGATTTGGGGAAACTTAAATATTTTCTTGGCATTGAGGTTTTGGATACTGAAAATGGTTTGTGTTTATCTCAAAGAAAATATCGTTTGTAACTTTTAAATGACTTTGGATTATTGGGTTGTAAACCTATTGCCACTCCTTTAGAAGTCAATATGACTTTTAAACCTGGAAATTCTAAATCTAAACTTCTTGATAATATTTTTGTTTACCAAAAGCTTATTGGTAAACTTATATATCTCACTTTGACAAGACCTGACATAAGTTATGTTGTTCAGTGTCTTAGTCAATTTATGCATGCTCCTCTTGTTGAGCATTTTCAGTTTGGTCTCAGAATTTTGAGATATCTCAAAAAATCTCCAGGAAAAGGTTTCCACATAAAACCTTGTAAGTCTTTCTCTCTTAATGCTTTGTGGATTCTGACTGGGCTAGATGCTTAACAACCAGAAGGTCAGTTACTGGTTATTCTGTCTTCCTTGGTGATTCTCTTATTTCTTGGAAAATTAAAAAAGAAACAACGGTTGCTAAGTCCTCTGCTGAAGCAGAATATAGGGCATTAGCAACCGTCACTTGTGAAATAATTTGGCTTTTGAACTTGTTAAAAGATTTGGGCATTGAGAAAGGTTTATTACCTGTTTCTGTCAATAGTGATAGTAAATCTGTTATACAAATACCTGCTAATCATGTATTTCATGAAAGAACTAAGCATTTTGAAATTGATCTTCATTTTGTGAGAGAAAAAAATCATTGCAGGAATTATTAAAACTGTTAAAGTTAACTCTGAGTTAAATATAGCAGATTTATTCACTAAAAGTGTAAGTTCAAAGCAACATTACTTTCTTTGTGACCAATTAGGATTAATTGATTTATTATTTGGAGGGGGATGTTAAGGATGCAAAATTAGCCACTAATAAGCTTGGTTAAAAATATTTGCAGAATTAATAAAGTTGAGGGACCATTTGAACTTGAAGAATAAAAGAAAGGGACCAGATATGTTAACAATATATTCTAAAGATGAAGGGTCTTTCTTGAAGATGTAGTAGTATATATACATCATATACTGTTGTAGGGTTTTCAGTTTTTTACCCGGTCGATCATATTTATTCGTATATCTATATATATCTATATTGTAAGTCCCAACTCAATAGATGGTACTACCTGAAGACACCTCAATGTCAATGGTGGAGTTACTTTGCAATATAAGCCCTGAACTGGAGACGACCAGTTGCAGTGAGTATATACCAAGTTCTTGGATAGATTACTTATTTAAGTGACAATAAGTAAAAGACAATGCAATAATAGAAAGTACTTGTAAAGTAAATTGATGAGACAATATGTATTTTTCAAGTGTAATTTATTTATTAACTTTAAATAAATTACAAGGTTGTTGCGGAACCAAGATAATACAAATATGTAAATATCCTAACAACCTATGAAATACAATTGATCTACACTTGGAAATTCTCTTGACAATCGAAACACTTAAAGTTGTGAAATGTTCCTTTTTGCGATTGAAAGAATATTGCACAAGTTCACCAAGAATATTGCAGGTTTGCAAAGTGTTGCAAAGTCTGTTATGCAAAGTCTAATTTCTTGTTGTGCAAAGACCTTTATTTATAGGCAAAGTTGACATTGGGATGTCAACTTTGGCCGTACAAATATGGTTGAGAACATTTAAGGAATAGCATTTAATTCCTTAAATTGTTGTGTAAAGTTACAGAATAAAGTAACTTTTCTCAACCTGCTTTATGTACCTTTTTGTGCTTTATACATAGATAAATCCTTTTATCCGTGTAATAGCACATAAAGCATAAAGGTCAATTCCTCGTAATCAGTGTAAAGCTTTGTAAGAGCTTTCCACTGATGGTCTCCAGTTTGTAACTGAGTAGAATGTCAACTGGGCCTCACTGCCATTGTCATTCTCTATCTTCCACTTGTTGTCTTCGACTTCAACTGGAATGATTCTACAACTGGTCAGTTCTCAACTGGAGGAAGTCTTCAGTTTCGTTAACTGTACGCTGCAACTGGACTTCAATATATTTCCGGACAAATCTTCTTAGTCTCCAGATGCAACTGGAGACTGTCCAGTTTCAGCGAAACTGGTCCTAACAAATTCCCCCTATTTGTCCTGAAATATTGCCAAGTCTTTTTCAGTTCTTGTATCTATACAAGTATGAACTGGAAAGACTTATTCGATTAAACCTATCTAAGTTTTCCAAGGCATTTTTATAGATCAACAAATGCCTTGGGTTTTTCTTTTGAGTTTGTTAGATTTAATCTATTATCTATCTTGTGGTTACAAACTGGTAACTTCATTTATACAAGGAAATGAAATTTACATAAGTTACAGAATGTAAATAAAATTACAAGCAGATAAACTGAAGAGAGAACTTAATCAGATGGCCCTTCGCCAGTTCTCCTTCTCTTTGACACTGAAGAGATAGGACGAGAGTCTTCAGGGTCAATGTTCAACTTCAGCTCCAGATTCTCTTTGTGTTGAATCTTGCCCTTTAAAAAATTGACCCATGCTTTCTCAAACCTATTCTTTTTGTGCCTTAGCTTCCAAAAAGTTCACCATCTCTACCCATTCTGAGAACCCATATTGCATTACACCAGGATTGTCAGTTTTAACTAGTGGCCCTCTAGTATAACTGACTTCAATATGAAAGTACTTGGTGCCTGGCTTGATTGTTACAAAAACACCATTGATTGCCCCACTGTGCTTTCTGGTTGCCATGATCTGGGAATAATAACTTCTAGCTTCAGATGCATTTGAGATTTTAATAGTCCCAGCTCCAGCAGCCTGCACAGCAACCTTGATGTCATCATTTGAGACTTTGCCAGTTGGTTCAAGGAAGGTTCTAAGATCAGCATCTCTATGCAGTGGCTTTCTTGGTTGAGGGTTCCTTCTTGGTGGATTCAATACCCTTTTCACAACCTTCTTCACATTTTCAATTCTTTTCAGAATCCCACTGGCCCTATTTTCTTTTACCTTCTCCACTGATATATTCAAATTTCTGGCATCATGCTCAGCTTCATCATCAGGATAGTGTCTGTCTAATTCAATATCAAGCATTTCTTTCAACATGCCCACTATCCTGGCATCATCTTTCACTCTTGCATATTCCTCCTTAGTGAATCCCAAAAGATGAGCATCACTAATATCAAGCAGTTTGATTTTAGCAAGATGTTCTCTGGCTTCAGCTTGGTTTGCTTGTTTCATTTTCTTTCTTTTATTTGATCTCCAAGCCTTGCCAATCGTTTGCTATTACTTTCTGAAACTGGAGGAAGCAAGTCAACATTGCCAGTTTCAAGCATTGGTACATCAGTGGCCGGCTGGGCAGATTCATCAGATGCTAATCCTTTACCCTTATCCACATTCCCCCTATCAATCACATCTACATTCTCTTCAACCCTTTGCTCACCAGTTTCAGTACTGGCAGCCACTACCATTTCTCTACCAGATTGACTCCCAGATGGAGTACTTCCAGGTGCAATTTGTGCAAGGACTGCACTTCTTTCCCCCTTGGCAGCGTCTAGACCTGCCCTTATAACTTCCCATTCAGAATGGTGAGATGGCAACCGGTCAAGAGGCTGCCATGATTGCATGTCCTTGCATTCTTTGAAGATTGTACACATCATCCTGAAAGTTCTCCACAGATGGTTGGTCTCTTTAGACTGAGTCAGAACATTTGCTGCAACCTGTTCCTGACTAGTTTTCAATTCATCCAAGGTTTTAGAATCCTCATCAAGACCCGAAACCATCCTTTCCTTAACTTCTTCATCTTTTTTCTTCAAATTTTCCACTTCAGTTGTCAGCTTGTCAATAGATTGAGTATGATTGGATACCTGGGTGTTCAAAGTATCAATGCTGCCTCTCAACTGGTTGATCTCATTAGTGAGTGGGGCCAGATCAACCTGAGGAGTGGCCAGCTTGGTAATCTCAGCTATCACCTTTTCAATCAACTGTGTTTCTCTTGCACCCAGCGTATCATCAATTTTCTGACCAACTGAAGTCATCAACTGCTGCCCAAGCTCAGTCACATTCAACCCAGGTTTTTCAACTAACTCTTTAACCTGCTTTTCAATCTCCCTTAAATCAACTTCAGATCTTCTAACAGTATTACCCAGCAAATTTGAGATTGAGGTTGTGACTTTGATCTGAGTAAGGTCAAAGGCTTCTTTTAAAGAAGTGGTCAGATTGTTGCAGCCAGTGACCAACTCATTTAGCTTCTTCAACACCAAGTCTTCATTTGTTGAAAACTTGTTAATCCCCAGATCAACCACTTTAATATTGGTCAAATGATCCTTGTGGTATCTGGAGAAAGACTTAGTGTTTTTGTCAAGTGTCTTTTGAATATCCTCCACCCTGGTAAGAAGATTTTGGATATCGGCTTGGAAAGATACAAATTGACTGTCCAGTGACGGAGGGGAAGGTGTCACTGGATCAGCAGCAGTTACCACTGAGTAACTGGAGGAGGCAAATTTAGAGAAGCCTCCCCAGTTGACGTCGCAACAGTCTAGGGAGGAATAATAGGAGTGGTAGAAGAAGAAGGAACAGAAGTAACAATGTGTTGATCATGCTGAGAATGCTCAGGTGTGATCAACGGCGGCGGTGGTGGTGGCATTTCTCGAAAGAGTGAGAACTGCCCAGATAGTGATGGTGTCATACGTCTGTTTCCAGATATATAGCAATAAGTGGGAAATGGATTTTCAGTAAGCTCAGTTTCTTGGGATGGTAAAATTGAAATTGAAGCATCTGGAGGCGAGACATGAGATGAAGGGTTTTGATCTTGTACAGAAGAATAAAAAATCTCAATGTCTGAGGCAGTACCTTCCGAATCCGAAGATTCAATAAGGATTTCCTCGTCATTAACACTCATGTCCAGATCCATGAATGTAACTGAGGGCTGACCAGATGGGTCAGTCTCCAGATGACCTTTTCCAGTTTCCTGGAAGGTTGCATCTGTTGGAGGATCAGTTACCGAGGTAACTTCACCAGGGATAGAGGTCACTGGGGTTGCCTCAGTTATAACTGCTCTATCCACAATCATAACATCATCCGCAGAGTTGGGAACCTCAGTCTCCAGCAGTGACTGGCCAGAGACGTCGTCAGTTCGTGCAATAGAAGTGTCAGAAGATAGGCCGTGGACACTTTGTGCAGACTCAAACTCTAATCTGGGTTGGGGTAGCCCATTTTCATCTTCACCACCCTCTCCTACAGAAATTTCGAGGGTGGCTGCTTGCGGTTGTCCCATTTGACTTTCTTCAGGTTCCTGTTGGGAGGAAACTGGAGGGCTGGTTGGGTTTCTACTGTCAGTGGCAAGTGCTGACTGAGTCCTAGGGCGACGTGTTCTTTTTGCCTTTGGAACACCTGAAGGACCTGTTGGGAGGTCTCCAGGGTAGATTGTTTCAGGGACAGAAACGCTGGAGCTGGAGGGGTTAGACTGTTGCCCGGGCTCGGCAATGGTCACAATTCCAGTAGACGAACCGGTGGGTCCCTCATTATTTTGAGGCCCGCCCAGTTGTCTTTCCGACTCACCTTGGACTGGTGCATCGGTTTTAGAGAATGCCAGCAACATTCTCTGAGGGATCTCGACCTCCCCATCGACAGATGTTAGGGAGTCAAGATTGCTCAACAACTCTGGGACAGTGTACAGTGATTGAGTGTTGTGATATTCCTCACTGCCCAGAAGTTGAAGGAAACAGAGTGACAAATACCTGGAGAAGGGGATGCATAGTCCCCTGGAGCCCTTCAGTTTAATCACCAGGCTTCTGAACAAAATATCAGCGAAGTCCACTCTGAGTCCATTCCACAAGCAGTAAGCCATCTCTGCTTGTGTGGAGTTGATCTGGTCCAATCCACCAGAACTCCCACCCATACTTTCAACAAGGTGAATAAAGAAGTACCTCCAGGATGGTGAGAGGCCCTTCATAGTCATAGCACCTTTTACGTTCAATACCCCATTCTCCAAGCACTCCTTATTTCCCATATCCAGGAGTACTTGGCGAAAATCGATGTTTTGGGATATTACAACTGGAGATTCACCCTCTCTCCAGTAGTTGAGGTGTAGAGAATCCCTCAACATTTCTGCTGTAATGGCACACTGGACTGATCCATCTTTAAGGGTGAAAGAGATAGATAAACAGTCTTCTGATAATTCTGTTGTGTACCAAAACTCACACAAGTACTCATGGTACAACTTGCGTGGGTTGAGAGAAAAAGACTCGCCAAGGGGAGAATCACGAAGAAAAGCTTGGATTCTCCCGATTAAAGTATTGGCGGCTTGAGTCCCTCTCAAACTGGCCATTGGATTGTTCGGATTTAATTTTATTGTTGTGGGATTTGAAGGGGCACCACTGGCTCGTTTGACATTATTCGATTGATTATAAGGGACTGTAAGCAGATTTACATCCCTACTTCTTGATTTAGGTGCCATTTTCTAAAGATATGAATATGAAACTGAGAATTTGGGAATTAGGGTTTTGATTGATGAAGCAGAAAAAGAAATGAAGAGTTTGATGATGATTGGAAGTAAATGAAAGAATGTAAAGGGAAGTAAATGTGATCAGAGTAAATAAGGGTATTTATAAGGAAATCATGATCCCAATGAAATACCAAAAATTATATTTTATTATCAAAAATCAATTTTGTAGATATTTTTACAAAAGAAGTTTGAATTTTGAACCAAAAAAATATAATTCACCGTGTCAGCATTAAATGCTACGACGACTTAACTTACCCACGCGCCCACTAATTTTCATTTTCCCAATAAAAACTGTTGTCTTTTACAAAAATGACTTTAAACACGTCATATGACGATATTGAGTGGGTTGAAACACTCGAGTACCATCACGTGTCACAAGTATTGACCAAGTATTTTCCAACGTTATGAAAATTAAGACAAGACTGAACCTGTACACTGGAGGATTAGTCTAGTGCCAGTTTCCAACTGGAGAGTTCTCCAGTTGCCATTTTCAAACAAAACAAATTTTAGTCAGAAAATTATTTTGAGTCTTTCCCCCTAAAATGATGATCCAGAAATCGATTAGTGCCAGGATAGTATCACAAAGGCGTTCGATAGCCTGGCGAGCAAAGATTATCTGGACCTCCTCAACTGGAGAACTTCATCAGTGTCATTGACGCGTTCATAACAAAATCTCCAGTTTTAAGGATTTAACATTCCCAGTTCGCTGATGAGATTTTTAAAGGTTTTCTCATCAAGAGGTTTGTAAAAACATCAGCGAGCTGTTTGTCAGTGGGGATGAAATGTATTTCAATGTCTCCTTTCATAACATGATTACGAATGAAATGATACCTGATGTCAATATGCTTCGTCTTAGAGTGCATCACTAGGTTGTGAGATATAGCAATTGCACTGGTGTTGTCACAAAAGATTGGGGTCCTTGTATACTTTTGACCATAATCTAGTAACTGGTTCTTGATCCAAAGAATCTGGGCACAGCAACTGGCCGCAGAAATGTACTCTGCCTCAGCAGTGGACATAGAGACTGACGTCTGCTTTTTGCTGGTCCAACTTACCAGTTTTCCTCCAAAGAAATGACAACCACCAGTTGTTGATTTTCTATTTATCTTACAACCTGCATGATCTGAATCTGAATAACCCATTAGATCTAACCCTGAGCCTTTGGGGTACCAAAGACCAAGGCTAGGACACCCTTTCAGGTATCTGAAGATGAGCTTAACAGCGTACAAATGTGATTCTTTTGGGTTAGCCTGAAATCTGGCACATAGACATGTTGCAAACATTATATCTGGTCGACTGACAGTTAAATACATCAGTGAACCAACCATACCACGATATTCAGTGGTGTTCACTGGTTTGCCAGTTGGGTCAGAGTCCAAATTTAATGGTGCTGCAATAGGTGTGTTTTTCGATGGGATAGAATCATATTTGTATTTTCTTAACAAATCTCTGACATATTTTTCTTGGTTTATAAATATTCCATTTTCAGTTTGCTTAATCTGAAGACCTAAGAAAGATGTTAATTCTCCCATTAAACTCATTTCATACTCAGATGACATGATTTTAGAAAACCTTTTACACATTGCATCATCAGTTGAACCAAATATAATGTCATCAACATAAATTTGTACCAATAAGATTTTACCTTTTTCTTTCAAGATAAATAAGGTATTATCTATTGCACCTCTTTGAAAGCCATTTTTAAGAAGATGTTTAGTTAAAGTATCATACTAGGCTCTTGGGCTTGTCTAAGACCATACAAAGCTTTGTTCAGTCTATAGACCCAGTGAGGATGCTTCTCATTGATGAAGACTGGAGTCTGCTTAACATACACTTCTTCTTCCAATGTTCCATTAAGGAACGCACTTTTGACATCCATCTGGAAGACTTTGAACTGCAGATGGGCTGCATAAGCCAAAAATATTCTGATGGCTTCAAGTCTTGCAACTGGAGCAAAAGTTTCATCAAAATCAACGCCCTCTGCTTGACAATAACCCTGGGCAACTAATCTGGCCTTGTTTCTTACAACATTGCCATCTTCATCCATCTTGTTTCGGTAGACTCATCTTGTACCAATGGGTTATTTCTTTAACCCTGGTGGACAAGGAACAAGTTCCCACACATTATTCCTTTCAAACTGGATGAGCTCTTCTTGCATAGCTTCCACCCAGCTTGGGTCTGCCATAGCCTCGTCAATCTTCTTTGGTTCAATCAGTGATAAGAAGGTGACGTTTAAGCATTGCTCACTGGTGGCTCTTCTAGTCTGAACCCCACTACTTGGATCTCCCACTATCTGTTCAATTGGATGTGCTCGAGTCCATTTAGTGTATTGACTAGTGGTGTAATACAATATCAGTGCATCACCTGATGATCTTCTTCAGTTGCAGCAGCTTCTAGAGGAGGATCAGTCCAAACTACTTCTATATCCTCATCAGAGTCAATGAGGTCACGATTTACATCATGAAATTCTTCATTAAAAGGCATTTCTTGAAGAACTGGAGAAGTTGGGGTTTGAACTGGTGCTGATATTGGAGTGGCACGTACATCAGATCCAATCACCAATTTCTGTGGTAAGTTGAAATTGATGGAAGGATAGAATGAAGTGTCACTGGTGGTGCTCTTCTTCTTAACCGGTTCTAATTGAGTGTAATTGGAAACATCATTTGGTGAGACAACTGACTGATGAACTTGGTCAGTTTCACCAAAATTTATTGGAACGACTGGAGAAATATCAAGGCTTGGTCTCTTGTTGACTGCTTCATTTGATTCGTCAAATGTGACATGAATTGTCTCATGAACCTTTTGGAGTCTATAATTATAGACTCTAAAGGCCTTTCGAATATCTGAATAACCTAAAAATACACCTTCATCAGCTTTTGCGTCAAACTTTCCAAGCTGACTCGAATCATTTAAAATATAAACTGGACAACCAAATACATGAAAATATCCAATATTTGGTTTACGATTCCTGAGTACTTCATAGGCAGTCATCTTATGTCTCTTAATGTAGACTGGCCGGTTTTGGGTGTGACAAGCAGTTGCAACTGCTTCAGCTCAGAAACTGGTGGGAAGACCTGATTCAGATAGCATACTTCTGGCTGCTTCTATCAGTGTGCGATTCTTTCTTTCCATAACTCCATTCTGATCTGGAGAGTGTGCTGATGAGAAGTTTTGAGAGATGCCAGTGTCATTGCAAAATGTTTCAAGTACCTTATTTTGAAATTCAGTACCATTATCACTTCGTAACTGACAGACTTTTCGATTATACTTGAGTTCAATTCTTTTGATGAGAGAGATAATTTCAGCAGGTGCATCACTTTTGGATATGAGGAATACCACCCAACAATATCTGGTGAATTCATCAACCACAACTAGAGTGTACTTCTTTCCAGCTCTAGTTTGAACATTCACTGGACCAAAGAGATCCATATGAAGCATATGAAGAGGTTCAGTGATGCTAAAGTTTTGCCTAGTTTTGAAACTGGCCCTTTTCTGCTTGCCCATCTCACACCCTGGACAAGGCTTTTCTTTATTAAAAGAAATCTGAGGTATCCCATCAACCAGTTATTTGCGAGACAACTTGTTAATATTTTTGAAATTAAGATGGGATAATCTTTTATGCCACACCCAGTTGGTGTCCTCATCAACCTTGGTATAGAAGCACTGCTCTTTTGGAGCTGGTTCCATATCCATGATGTACACATTTCCTTTTCTTGGTGCAATCCAATCCTTGTTAAATATGGTGCCTTGAGCAATATCGAACAAAACTCTGTAGCCATCATCACAAAGTTGGCTGACACTGATCAGGTTGTATTTCAAACCATTCACAAATGCAACTCTTTTGAATTCGACCTGTCCGTTATTGAGCACACATATCCTTCAGTCTTTCCACTTTGATCATTACCAAACGTCACTGCCGGTCCATCTTGGACAGTGAACTCTTCAAGCAGGGGCTTACATCCGGTCATAGTCCGGCCAGCAGCACTGTCCAGATACCAGGTGTTCTTCTTTCGATTGCCCTGCACACCCACAAAAATCATTAGTTATTTTTGTGAACCCATCTTTTCTTGATGGGTTTACTGGACTTCTCTACAGAAGTCTCAGTTGATTGTTGTGGTGGTAAACTAAAGACTACATCTGGATCTTTTTCACCAGATCCAGGTGCAGGAGTAAAAACGATTGGTATTTGATACCTGCTCCCCTTTTTCTTACCAGATTTAGTTCCAGATGGAACGTTCTTTAATTTTGGTTTTGAAGGGGGTTTAATATTGTGTTTTTCAACTAGAGGTGATGAACCTCCTTCCAGATTTTTAATCCGGGCAGTACAACTCTGAACCTGTCTAGACAAAAGTTGGAGTTGACTTTCCAGTTTAAACAAAATATTGTTTTCATTAGGCTGTTGAACCTTTGACCTAGGTTCAGCTGGAGTTTTGGTCTTTTGAGTCTTGGGCTCCTTAGACTTCTGAGGTAAAGGCTTGTTACCAGTGGCCTTTTTAACTGGAGCACTAGCCTGATTGGCTCCAGGTTTAACCTCAATAGGGGTGGTCTCAATGGGTTTAGTTTTGACAGTCTCAGGTTGATCATATGGAGTTTCAACCTTGAGAGTTGGAGGCAATGCATGAAGATCTGGTATGAGAGCTGCCATTTCAAGATCTCCAGATTTCCATGCATTTTTTCTGGGCATCAATTGTTCTAGAAAATGCATCATAATTCTTTCCAGATGCTTTTACCCATGACTTGATAATCAATTGTTCTTTTTCAAGATCAGATACTAATTTTTGATTTTCAAATTCTAAAGCCTCAATTTTCAAAACTGACTCCTTGAGAGCCAACTGGACACTTTGTAAATCATTTAGTTGTGGTTTAACATTGTTCAGTTCAATTAAGATAGTATCAGATATCTTTCACTATCTGCTCTAACAGTTTCCACAAAAGCCAAATCACCACTTAATGATTCAGCAAGGTCCAGTTTCAGTTCTGGGTCAACCTGGTTTTACCTTGTCTTAAGACAAGAACCATATTTTCCCATTTGGAAGGAAGAATATCACAAAACTTCTCAAGAAGAATATCCTTATCCTTCTCTACACCCAAGCCTCTCAACTGATTAATGAGGCTAGAAAACCTGGTGTAAGTACCAGTTAGACTTTCATTGGGAAGAGCAAAGAAGGATTCATACTTCTTGTTCAGGGCAACCTTTCTGGTGACAATGGTGTCATCACCTCCTTCAAACTGAATGACTAATTCATCCCACATTGACTTGGCACTGGGGAACAACACAAGTGTTTGAATTAAGTCTTCAGGGACAGCTCCAAGGATCATGTTCTTGAGTCTGGTGTCCAGATCTACAAGTCTACGATCCTCATCAGACCAGTGGTCTTCGAGCTTTTCTCTTGAACCTCTTCTTCCAGTTGGATCTAGAAGAGGACTTACCCAAAGAGACATGGGTATATATGGTCCATCCTTAAGGATTTTCAACATATACCTCTCTATCCCACCAAAATGCAAAAGCATTCTGGCCTTCCATGTACCGAAGGTCTCACTATTTTCATCAAATTTTGGAACAGGAGTGTTAGAATAATGTACATGGACATGGTTAGGGGCAGTAGGAGGAGGAGGGTTAGTATTAACATTTTGACCAGGTGGAATATTAACATTTAGAGGGTTTTCACCTTGACCAAAACCATCTCCACCTTCAGTGGTAGTCATCTAAGCAGATCTAGGCAAGTATTTTAGCCTTCTGCTCTGATACCACTTGTAAGTCCCAACTCAATAGATGGTACTACCTGAAGACACCTCAATGTCAATGGTGGAGTTACTTTACAATATAAGCGCTGAACTGGAGACGACCAGTTGCAGTGAGTATATACCAAGTTCTTGGATATATTACTTATTTAAGTGACAATAAGTAAAAGACAATGCAATAATAGAAAGTACTTGTAAAGTAAATTGATGAGACAATATGTATTTTTCAAGTGTAATTTATTTATTAACTTTAAATAAATTACAAGGTTGTTGCGGAACCAAGATAATACAAATATGTAAATATCCTAACAACCTATGAAATACAATTGATCTACACTTGGAAATTCTCTTGACAATCGAAACACTTAAAGTTGTGAAATGTTCTTTTTGCGATTGAGAGAATATTGCACAAGTTCACCAAGAATATTGCAGGTTTGCAAAGTGTTATGCAAAGTCTAATTTCTTTTTGTGCAAAGACCTTTATTTATAGGCAAAGTTGACATTGGGATGTCAACTTTGGCCGTACAAATATGATTGAGAACATTTAAGGAATAACATTTAATTCCTTAAATTGTTGTGTAAAGTTACAGAATAAAGTAATTTTTCTCAACCTACTTTATGTACCTTTTTGTACTTTATACATAGATAAATCCTTTTATCCGTGTAATAGCACATAAATCATAAAGGTCAATTCCTCGTAATCAGTGTAAAGCTTTGTAAGAGCTTTCCACTGATGGTCTCCAGTTTGTAACTGAGTAGAATGTCAACTGGGCCTCACTGCCATTGTCATTCTCTATCTTCCACTTGTTGTCTTCGACTTCAACTGGAATGATTCTACAACTGGTCAGTTCTCAACTGGAGGAAGTCTTCAGTTTCGTTAACTATACGCTGCAACTGGACTTCAATATATTTCCGGACAAATCTTCTTAGTCTCCAGATGCAACTGGAGACTGTCCAGTTTCAGCGAAACTGGTCCTAACAAATTCCCCCTATTTGTCCTGAAATATTGCCAAGTCTTTTGTTAGATCTAATCTATTATCTACCTTGTGGTTACAAACTGGTAACTTCATTTACACAAGGAAATGAAATTTACACAAGTTACAGAATGTAAATAAAATTACAAGCAGATAAACTGAAGAGAGAACTTAATCAGATGGCCCTTCGCCAGTTCTCCTTCTCTTTGACACTGAAGAGATAGGACGAGAGTCTTCAGGGTCAATGTTCAACTTCTTTCCTGGCATCATGTGACGCGCTTGCTTCAAAGCTTTGTATTACTTCAGCTGACTTTATGCCACCAGTTAGTCTGTTGTGAAGAAGAGGGTGACCGACTTGCTACAAGACTCGTATATGCTTTGATGGAGGTAAATTATATCTGGAAACAAATTATTATGTCATTTATCAGTTCATGTCAATGATATCCCTAATATTGGGTTGGGTCTGTTAGGACCAGTTTCAGTGAAACTGGCCAGTCTCCAGTTGCACCTGGAGACCAAAGAAGATTTGTCCAGAAATATATTGAAGTCCAGTTGCATCGTACAGTTAACGCAACTGAAGACTTCCTCCAGTTGAGAACTGACCAGTCGAAGAATCCTTCCAGTTGGAGTCGAGGACAACAAGTGGAAGATAGAGAATGACAATGGCAGCGAAGCCCAGTTGACATTCTAGTCAGTTACAAACTGTAGACCGTCAGTGGAAAGCTCTTACAAAGCTTTACACTGATTACGAGGAATTGACTTTTATGCTTTATGTGCTTTTACCCGGATAATAAGATTTATCTTATTATTTAAATACAAAAAGGTACATAAAGCTAGTTGAATAAAGTTGCTTTATACTGCAACTTTACACTGCATTTTAAGGAATTAAATGTTATTCCTTAAATGCTCTCAACCATATTTGTACGGCCAAAGTTAACATCCCAATGTTAACTTTGCCTATAAATACAAGTCATTGCACAACAAGAATGACAAGTGAGATAACACACTTCACACTTTGCATACCTGCAATATTCTTGGTGAACTTGTGCAATTTTCTCTCAATCGTAAAAAGGAACATTTCACAACTTTAAGTGTTTCGATTGTTTAGAGAAATTCCAAGTGTAGATCAATTGTAGTTCATAGGTTGTTAGGATATTTACATACTTGTATTATCTTGGTTCCGCAACAACCTTGTATTTATTTAAAGTTAATAAATAAATTACACTTGAAAATTACATATTGTCTCACCAATTTACTTTACAAGTATTTTGTATTATTGCATTATTCTTTACTTATTGTCACTTAAATAAGTAATCTATCTAGAACTTGGTATATACTCCTGTAACTGGTCGTCTCCAGTTCAGTGCTTATATTGCAAAGTAACTCCACCAACGACATAGAGGCGTCTTCAGGTAGTACCATCTATTGAGTTGGGACTTACAAGTGGTATCAGAGCAGAAGGCTAATAAACTTGCCTAGATCTGCTTAGATGAACACTACTGAAGGTGGAGATGGTTCTGGTCAAGGTGAAAACCCTTTGAATACTAATACACCACCTTTTCAAAATGTTAATACAAACCCTCCTCCTCCTCCTGCCCCAAATCACGTCCATGTACATTATTCTAACACTCCTGTTCCAAAATTTGATGGAAACAGTGAGACCTTTGGTACATGGAAGGCTTGAATGCTTTTGCATTTTGGTGGGATAGAGAGGTATATGTTGAAAATCCTTAAGGATGGACCATATATACCCATGTCTCTTAGGGTAAGTCCTCTTCTAGATCCAACTGGAAGAAGAGGTTCAAGAGAAAAGCTCGAAGACCATTGGTCTGATGAGGATCGTAGACTTGTAGATCTGGACACCAGACTCAAGAACATGATCCTTGGAGCTGTCCCTGAAGATCTAATTCCAACACTTGTGTTGTTCCCCAGTGCCAAGTCAATGTGGGATGAATTAGTTATTCAGTTTGAAGGAGGTGATGACACTATTGTCACCAGAAAAGTTCCCTTGAACAAGAAGTATGAATCCTTCTTTGCTCTGCCCAATGAAAATCTAACTGGTACATACACCAGATTTTCTAGCCTCATTAATCAGCTGAGAGGCTTGGGTGTAGAGAAGGATAAGGATATTCTTCTTGAGAAGTTTTGTGATATTCTTCCTTCCAAATGGGAAAATATGGTTCTTGTCTTAAGAAAAGGTAAAACCCTGCACAGCCATACTCATGCATCGCTCTATGGAGCCTTCAGATTCACTAAAGATAACAATGCTGCAAGACTGGTGGCTGAGCAGGATGCCATGAACCATGCCCAGAGTCCCAAGGTTGCTAGTGTAACTGAGCGACCTTGTGCTACTTTAATGTCTGCAGAGAGTGTCCAGGCACACTTAATGAAGGAGATGTTAAACAGTTTCTTGAACTCTGGCCTGACCACTAAAATCAGTGATGGTTGTGATGAAACTGACGATGATGATCTGGTAGCCATGATTGCTAAAACCTTTAACAGGTTTAAGCATAAATCTAAAAGATTTAATGGGACAAACAATGCTTCCAGCTCCAGCTCTCTGGATAAAACCAATCTTACATGCTATAAATGCCGTAAGAAGGGTCATTTTTTGAAGGAATGCAGATCTAGTCAGATGAACAACCAAACTGGTCCCCGTGTCCCTAATTTCAATCGGCCTGATGATAGCTACAAAGCTAAATATAAGAAGCTTAAGGACCAGATTGCCCTCCTGCCCATGGAAAAAGAAAAGGATCAGTGTTTGATGGCACAAACTGAGGGAAAATGGGAGTACTCTGATGACTCATCAGCTGATGAAGAAGAGGAAAGGGACATGTGTTTCATGACCTTGGAAGATCAACAGCAGCATGTGGCAAAAGAATATGTCATCACTGGAAGATGGGTGGACATCATTTTGAAGAAGGTATGTGACAATCAGGTGGATCCAGAACTGAAACTGGACCTTGCTGAATCATTAAGTGGTGATTTGGATTTTGTGGAAACTGTTAGAGCAGATAGTGAAAGATATCTAGACACTATCTTAATTGAACTAAACAATGTTAAGACACAACTTAATGATTTACAAAGTGTCCAGTTGGCTCTCAAGGAGTCAGTTTTAAAAATTGAGGCTTTAGAATTTGATAATCAAAAATTAGTTTCTGATCTTGAAAAAGAGCAAAAGATTATCAAGTCATGGGTAAAAGCATCTAGAAAGAACTATGATGCATTTTCAAGAACTATTGATGCCCAGAAGAATGCATGGAAATCTGGAGATCTGGAAATGGCAGCTCTCATACCAGATCTTCATGCATTGCCTCCAGCTCTCAGGGTTGAAACTTCTTATGATCAACCTGAAGCTGTTAAAACTGAACCCATTGATACCACCCCCATTGAGGTTAAACCTGGAGCCAAACAGGCTAAAGCTCCAGTTAAAAAGGCCACTGGTAACAAGCCTTTACCTCAAAAGTCTAAGGAGCCCAAGACCCAAAAGACTAAAACTCCAGCTGAACCAAGGTCCAAGGTTCAGCAGCCTAATGAAAAAGATATTTTGTTTAAACTGGAAAGTCAACTCCAACTTTTGTCTCGACAGGTTCAGAGTTGTACTGCCCGGATTAAAAATCTAGAAGGAGGTTTATCACCTCCAGTTTTAAAACAAAATATTGAACCCCCCTCAAAACCAAAACAAAAGAATGTTCCATCTGGAACTAAATCTGATAAGAAAAAGGGGAACAGGTATCAAATACCAATCGTTTTTACTCCTGCACCTGGATCTGGTGAAAAAGATCCAGATGTAGTCTTCAGTTTACCTCCACAACAATCAACTGTGACTTCTGTAGAGAAGTCCAGTGAACCCATCAAGAAAAGATGGGTTCACAAAATAACTGATGATTTTTGTGGGTGTGCAGAGCGATCGAAAGAAGAATATCTGGTATCTGGACAGCGCTGCTGGCCGGACTATGACCGGATGTAAGCCCCTGCTTGAAGAGTTCACTGTCCAAGATGGACCGACAGTGACGTTTGGTAATGATCAAAGTGGAAAGACTGAAGGATATGGTGTACTCAATAACGGACAGGTCGAATTCAAAAGAGTTGCATTTGTGAATGGTTTGAAATACAACCTGATCACTGTCAGCCAACTTTGTGATGATGGCTATAGAGTTTTGTTCGATATTGCTCAAGGCACCATATTTAACAAGGATTGGAAAGTGGTGATGGTTACACCAAGAAAAGGAAATGTGTACATCATGGATATGGAACCAGCTCCAAAAGAGCAGTGCTTCTATACCAAAGCTGATGAGGACACCAACTGGGTGTGGCATAAAAGATTATCCCATCTTAATTTCAAAAATATTAACAAGTTGTCTCTCAAACAACTGGTTGATGGGATACCTCAAATTTCTTTCAACAAAGAAAAGCCATGTCCAGGGTGTGAGATGGGCAAGCAGAAAAGGGCCAGTTTCAAAACTAGGCAAAACTTTAGCATCACTGAACCTCTTCACATGCTACATATGGATCTCTTTGGTCCAGTGAATGTTCAAACTAGAGCTGGAAAGAAGTATACTCTAGTTATGGTCGATGAATTCACCAGATACTGTTGGGTGGTATTCCTCAGATCCAAAAGTGATGCACCTGCTGAAATCATCTCTCTCATCAAAAGAATTGAACTCAAGTATACTCGAAAAGTATGTCAGTTGCGAAGTGATAATGGTACTGAATTTCAAAATAAGGTACTTGAAACATTTTGCAATGACACTGGCATCTCTCAAAACTTCTCATCAGCACACTCTCCAGAGCAGAATGGAGTTGTGGAAAGAAAGAATCGCACACTGATAGAAGCAGCCAGAAGTATGCTATCTGAATCAGGTTTTCCCACCAGTTTTTGGGCTGAAGCAGTTGCAACTGCTTGTCACACCCAAAACCGGTCAGTCTACATCAAGAGACATAAGAAAGACTGCCTATGAAGTACTCAGGAATCGTAAACCAAATATTGGATATTTTCATGTGTTTGGTTGTCCAGTTTATATTTTAAACGATTCCAGTCAGCTTGGAAAGTTTGATGCAAAAGCTGATGAAGGTGTATTTTTAGGTTATTCAGATATTCGAAAGGCCTTTAGAGTTTATAATTATAGACTCCAAAAGGTTCATGAGACAATTCATGTCACATTCGATGAATCAACTGAAGCAATCAACAAGAGACCAAGCCTTGATATTTCTCCAGTCATTCCATTAAATTTTGGCGAAACTGACCAAGTTCATCAGTCAGTTGTTTCACCAAAAGATGTTTCCAGTTACAACAAATTGGAACCAGTTAAGAAGAAGAGCACCACTAGTGACACATCATTCTATCCCTCCATCAATTTCAATTTACCACAGGAATTGGTGATTGGATCTGATGTACGTGCCACTCCAATATCAGCACCAGTTCAAACTCTAACTTCTCCAGTTCTTCAAGAAATGCCTTTTAATGAAGAATTTCATGATGCAAATCGTGACCTCATTGACTCTGATGAGGACATAGAAGTAGTTTGGACAGATCCTCCTCCAGAAGCTGCTGCAACTGAAGAAGATCGCCAGGTGACTTGCACTGATATTGTGTTACACCAGCCTAGTCAATACACTAGATGGACTCGAGCACATCCAATTGAACAGATTGTGGGAGATCCAAATAGTGGGGTTCAAACTAGAAGAGCCACCAGTGAGCAATGCTTAAACGTCACCTTCTTATCACTAATTGAACCGAAGAAGATTGACGAGGCTATGGCAGACCCAAGCTGGGTAGAATCTATGCAAGAAGAGCTCGTCCAGTTTGAAAGGAACAATGTATGGGAGCTTGTTCCTTGTCCACCAGGGTTAAAGAAAGAACCCATTGGTACACGATGGGTCTACCGAAACAAGATGGATGAAGATGGCCATGTTGTAAGAAACAAGGCCAGATTAGTTGCCCAGGGTTATTGTCAAGCAGAGGGCGTTGACTTTGATGAAACTTTTGCTCCTGTTGCAAGACTTGAAGCCATCAGAATATTTCTGGCTTATGCAGCCCATCTGCAGTTTAAGGTCTTCCAGATGGATGTCAAAAGTGCGTTCCTTAATGGAACATTGGAAGAAGTTGTGTATGTTAAGCAGACTCCAGGCTTCATCGATGAGAAGCATCCTCACTGGGTCTATAGACTGAACAAAGCTTTGTATGGTCTTAGACAAGCCCCAAGAGCCTGGTATGATACTTTAACTAAACATCTTCTTAAAAATGGCTTTCAAAGAAGTGCAATAGATAATACCTTATTTATCTTGAAAGAAAAAGGTAATATCTTATTGGTACAAATTTATGTTGATGACATTATATTTGGTTCAACTGATGATGCAACGTGTAAAAAGTTTTCTAAAATCATGTCATCTGAGTATGAGATGAGTTTAATGGGAGAATTAACATTTTTCTTAGGTCTCCAGATTAAGCAAACTGAAAATGGAATTTTCATAAACCAAGGAAAATATGTCAGAGATTTGTTAAGAAAATACAAATATGATTCAATCCCATCGAAAAACACACCTATTGCAGCACCATTAAATTTGGACTCTGACCCAACCGGCAAACCAGTGAACATAACTGACTATCGTGGTATGGTTGGTTCACTGATGTATTTAACTGCCAGTCGACCAGATATAATGTTTGCAACATGTCTATGTGCCAGGTTTCAGGCTAACCCTAAGAATCACATTTGCACGCTGTTAAGCGTATCTTTAGATACCTGAAAGGGTGTCCTAATCTAGGTCTTTGGTACCCCAAAGGCTCAGGGTTAGATCTAATGGGTTATTCAGATTCAGATCATGCAGGTTGTAAGATAGATAGAAAATCAACAACTGGTGGTTGTCATTTCCTTGGAGGAAAACTGGTAAGTTGGACCAGCAAGAAGCAGACGTCAGTCTCTATGTCCACTGCTGAGGCAGAGTACATTTTTGCGGCCAGTTGCTGTGCCCAGATTCTCTGGATCAAGAACCAGTTACTAGATGATGGTCAAAAGTATACAAGGACCCCAATCTTTTGTGACAACACCAGTGCAATTGCTATATCTCACAACCCAGTGATGCACTCCAAGACAAAGCATATTGACATCAGGTATCATTTTATTCGTGATCATGTTATGAAAGGAGACATTGAAATTCATTTCATCCCCACTGACAAACAGCTCGCTGATGTTTTTACAAAACCTCTTGATGAGAAAACCTTTAAACATTTCATCAGCGAACTGGGAATGTTAAATCCTTAAAACTGGAGATTTTTGTTATGAACGCGTCAGTGACACTGATGAAGTTCTCCAGTTGAGGAGGTCCAGATAATCTTTGCTCGCCAGGCTATCGAACGCCTTTGTGATACTATCCTGGCACTAACCGATTTCTGGATCATCATTTTAGGGGGAAAGACTCAAAATAATTTTCTGACTAAAATTTGTTTTGTTTGAAAATGGCAACTGGAGAACTCTCCAGTTGGAAACTGGCACTGGACTAATCCTCCAGTGACCAGATTCAGTCTTGTCTTAATTTTTTTTATAACGTTAGAGATACTTGGTCAATCTTTGTGACACGTGATGGCACTCGAGTGCTTTAAACCACTTGATATCGTCATCCGACGTGTTTAAAGTCATTTTGGTATTTGACAACTTTTTTATTGGGAAAATTAAAATTAGTGGGCGCGTGAGTAAGTTAAGTCGTCGTAGCATTTAATGCTGACACAAATAATTATGTTTTTATTTCAAAATTCAAACTTATTTTGTTAAAATATCTACAAAATTGATTTTGTTAAATAAAATATAATTTTTGGTATTTCATTGGGATCTTGAATTCCTTATAAATACCCTTATTTACTCCGATCACATTTACTTCCCTTTACATTCTTTCATTTACTTCCCAATCATCTAAAAATTGCTTCATTTCTCTCTCTGCTTCATAAATCAAGAACCCTAATTCCTAAATTTCAATTTCATTTTCAAATGGCACCTAAATCATCCCGTTCAAGAGATGTAAATCTCTTAACTGTCTCATATGCTCCTTCACCAGATGTCAAACAGGCACCTGGTGCTCCTGGTAACACTTCGCTCATCAAACTTAATCCGAATAATCTGATGGCGAGTTTACAAGGAACTCAAGGGTCCAATACCCTTATTGGAAGAATTCAAATTTTTTTGAAGGATTCTCCAATTTACGTATCCATTAAGTATCCATTTACGGCTTTGGAAAGTCGAACCTAGTAGACATATTAAAATAGTGAAATGGATATATCTAGGCTTTCAGCACAAATTTCTTCACTTTTCCTGTTTTGTAGATTAGAGGTGGTATTGTATGAAGGAATTGAACACGTTAAGGTTGCAATATGAACCCACTCACTTACGAATGAGTCCATTTGGGTTGTTCTCAATATCAAATGGGTCATATAAGAACAGTAAGCTTGCAGGAATGATTCAATTGGGTCAAAAAGGGCTAATATGTTGCTTAAAGTGTATTTTTAATGCAAATACCACCTCTTAATTCTTAAGCTGTTCTATACAAAGTTGTATGTTATTATTATATAATGCTATACTTATCTGTGAAGTTTCTGCAAATGTACAACAATGTTTTGGCACTTACCTTGCGAGAAGTGATTGCTTTACTCGCTTCATTTAACTGATTCCTTTTATGAGCCCAAATCAAGTTTTTGGTCCACATCAAAGTTAATTTTTTTGAGCTCAGTTTTCAAAAGCCTATTCATTTTTTATCACTGGAAAGACCATATTGGTTTTTCCCATAACCAAAACCTCCGGCTGCTTTCTCTAACAAAACAAAAAAAAGAACCATTTTGGTTCTTTGTTTCTTTCCTTTTTCTGATTCCTTCCATCGCTGCTACCATTACTATAGTATTAAATTGTTACATGTAGAGTATTAATGTATTTTCTCAAAAGGGGGCCTCTTATACCAGAGGCGGTTTTTTTGCCTCTCGCCTTGACTACAAGGACCTTATTGCCTCCGGTCGCCTCACGCTTTTTTGAACCAAGTTCGATATAATGTATCTGCAGTATCTGACTCCTTTTGTTTTCATAAATTCAGGCTTTGAATCTGATTCTGCTAACTTCTTCCGAGTTATCTGACCTAAGAAACCTTTTAAAGCATTCACTGGTGAATACTGCTGGAAAGGACTTATTTCTTTCACTATATGCCTCATGGGCCCATTCATCAATGGCCATAATAAGTCTATGCTTATTGGCACAGGCAAGTCCATATCGTTTTTGTTGTTGGTAATATGTCTATATTTATAACGTAATGATCCCCCGGACTCTACGAAAAACAGAAAGAGTACCAGGATGGTTTATCATCATGTTAAGTCTAATGTTCTTATTCTATTTTGCTTTGTGTTATAGGCTTATCAGCATGCAAGTTCAGTTATTCAATCCCTAACCGAGGAAGATATTAAAGTCAGATTCCTGGTTCAGCTGGATAAACTGATACACTTGTTGGAGACTCCAATTTTTGCTTATCTTAGGTTGCAGGTACATATTTTGTGTTTTCTTTGTCAACTTTTTTTCCTTTTATTAGATAAATTAGAGTTGTTCAATTTTTAAGTTACAGATTTACATGCAATGTTATATTATTCTTATTTTATCACTCTTGTAGTTATTATTTGATTATCTTGTGAAATCATTCAAGTCTTTCCATCTTGCAGCTTCTTGAACCCGGGAGATATATATGGTTGCTGAAAGCCTTATATGGTCTTCTTATGCTCCTTCCCCAGGCATGTCTTCTTACTATGTCAGTTATATACTTACTGTATAGTTGACTATATCAATCTATTTACTTAGGAATGGCTCGATTCAGGTTATATTTTATCTTTAACGAATAATTAAGAAGTTAGCGAGAAAGGAAGTGGGTCAAACTCGCCTTAAGTATTTATTTCCTAAAATAATTTTATTCAAAATAAATAATTAACATCGTAAATAATTTGTCTTTAGTCGAACTTGATGCAAAAGAATTGGATAAAAGTGTTTCGGGTCAAGGTGCGATCCTGGTCTGTTTCAATTGTCACCATATATTGTTTTGAACTGTTACCCAGCTCCCCTGTATTGTCACTGGCTTTGCACTGATGCATGCATGTTTGTATCCCATTTTTAGTGACCTTTGACTACTCATTGCAGCAAAGTGCAGCCTTTAAGATCTTAAGGACTCGTTTGAAGACAGTCCCGGCGTATTCCTTTGACAGGGAGCAACTTAAACGTACTTCATCGGGGATGCATTTTTCTGATGATGGTAACATGAACGATGATTCTAGAAACATGCATAATGGAATAAATTTTGCATCTTGGCTTCAGCGATTTGAACAGATGCAGCAACAGCATCGTGTGCACTTCAAATCACAAGCACATAACACTTCCACGTCCTCCAAGGTTCCTCTCTTTGTTCCTTTTCACTTTGCAGTGTACTTAAACAGAAAATCCACATGGACTGTGTACATAGGGCATCCAAGTTTTAAAAAAGATCACCCCAATATCACAAATCAACACACTTTGGGTCACTCAAATGTGAGAACACCATAAAAAGTAAAAATTTGGGCTTTTTAGAACATCAATTTGTTACTGGCTAAATAGAATATACAAATATTCTTTGGTTTACAGCTTTCTAGCATGTTTTTGGCCAGAATTGACAGAAATGAGACCAGATTTATCTTGGGTGACTCCATTTGAAATTTGAGGTGTAACATATCTAATAGTTGGTGGCCTGGATTATCAAGAAAATGATAATGAAATATAATTGGGAATAATTCACTTCTCTGCAGGTCAAGGAGGTTCAAAAGCCTGAAGAATTCAGGGGACCTCCTGTGCCTGAATTGAGCAGGCCTCCTTCAAGATTATCTCGTAAAGGCCCTGGACAGTTGCAACTATGATGGATATGATCAAAGCTGAAACTCCAGTGATGAATTGTAGATTGTATATTATATTATTCTTTTCATTTTCATTGAACTCGTGAAGGTGGTTTTTTTCTTTTATTGTTTTTCTTTTTGTTTTTCCCAGTTTCAGAATCGTGCTTGGATGTCTCTGAGCTATTATTCTTTACTCTGGACTATTGTTCTTGTGGTTGTATAATTTTTGTTAAAAACCACAGAACCAGAGATCAGGTATATTGAGTTAGAAGTTGCAAATCCTTTTGATAATATTCTTATAATAAGAAATCTTGAAGGCCTTTTTGTTTGGTACATTTGATGTTAATTTCATGATCTTATTATTTGATTTATATTTCTGTGTATTGATAGAATCATGTGAAACAAACAATTGAGAAGAATTTTAGATTATGAGATCTTGAGGCCTTTCTGTTCGACACATTTGGCTATTTGGGTCTCCTATTGCACGTCAATACCAGCATACAGCTGCCATAATTTTTGCAATAAGAGCAAATGTTATACGATAGTGCACCTTTTTATTGTGCCTTTGGCAAGATTATGTGCAACAGACTATTCTATTGGCATACGCAACAGAACGAATAAGGATACTATGCCTTGTTCATAGGTTTGGTAATCCTTAAATTTAGGTCAAAGCAGGTCAGGTCGAGTCGTACAGTCGCCAAAATAGCATCAGATACATGTTTGGAGGACCTCTTAGTATGTTGAAAGAGTCTTGTATTCCTTTCCTGCCAAATGGAATAGGTTGATGCTGCGAGCACCAACTTCATAACAATTATATCAATCGTCTTCTGCTTAGCAACGAGAGTCACTTGAGAAACAATAGCATCCCAATTTGCAGAAAACCGAATTCCAACAAAAGCACATATGGTCTTCCAAACCTCTGAAGAGAAAACACACTCAAAGAAGAGATGAGTATGAGAATCAGGCTCACGCTCACATAACGAGCATAAAAGAGGATCACTTGAGTGTATCTCCCAGTGTCTCAGCATATCTTGAGTCTTCAACTTGCGTTTCATAATAAGCCTAGATGAAATGCATGCTATGGGATGCAATTTGAGAACCAAACAATATGATACCACGAAACTTCAAAACCTCGTGGTCTAATTGCTTCCCACGTATTGGCAACTGAGAACTGGGTAAGGGATCCATGCCTATCCTTCCAAAATAAAACATCTTGTCGATCATTAAGCAAAATAGGAACCTTTAAGTTCAGAAATTTTACATTCCAATCAGCTGGCCAAGTCCAATTACCCTCTTCAACCAAGTCTGAAACTTTTGAATCAAGGCTATAACCCGCATTGCTAATAGCTCTAGTAGATAATACCTTAGATAAAGGACTATGGATACACCAATTATCAAACAAAGCTGATGTGGACAACCCATTACCAACTCGCACAAAAAAGAAATCACGCAACAAAGGTTGAATTTGTAGTAGTTTTCTCCAACTCCAAGTCATGGCACCACTGTATGAAATTTCCCAAAAGTTTCTATCTTTTATTTTGTACATGTGAATCCATTGGACCCATAGGGATTCCTTTTGGGTAATCAAATTCCAAATGTGAACAGACAAAAGAGCTATATTAAAACCATGGAGGCTTCGTATACCCAACCCCCCTTCAGCTTTTGGAAGACAAACAGTTTCCCATGACACTTTGGCTTTACCTTTTTGCAAGATACCTTGAACTAGTTATTAATAATCAATTAGTTAATATATAAAAATTTTGATAAGTCCATGCAACGCATGGGTATAACCTAGTTGTATACAAATAAGCGGAAAACAAACACAAATAGAACAAATCTTTTGTATGCTTATGAATATTGGATAGATAGAAGTGTATATGATATGAGAGAGATAGTAGAGATCATGAAAACAAACATTTGCGTACTAATATCTTTGATAATTGAAGATTTGAAGTTCATCCGCCAGACTCAGCAGAAGTTGTTCGTTATTTCAGTTTATCTTTATAGGTACTCCGTACTCATGTCATTACCGTTCTTAGAATCCAGCATCTTTAGATATGACCTTCAACCAGAGGTGGTGTCGATACCACACCCCACCAAAAAGAGAAGACTAGGTTAACTGGATGCTTCATTTTTCAAAGGTCCAATTGGCTTTCTACAATCTTAGTGTGCTTCTTCTTTTTCTTTCTAATAGCAGAAACAAATGACTTTGGCATGTTTGTCAAGATCAAGTTGTCAAAACTCTGTATCTGCAGCAACGTTTCAGGAAGTTCGTTAAGCTCTATACAGCACCTGATTTCTAAAGTATGGAGATTCTGCATTGATCCTTCATGAACTGTCAATATCTTTAGCTTTTCCAGTTTCCATAGCTTAAGGACCTGAAGGGCCGGGAATCCATTTTCAGGACAATGCATTTCTGTGCCCACATAGGATGCAGCCAACAGCCTGAGGACCATCAAGCTCGGTAGCTGAGATAGTGTTTGCATGGGATCTTCGTCTAGCTTTGAGACTGATAAAGTTAGGACTTTGAGACCAGGTGAGAATTGGTACCAAGCAAGAGACTTATGCAAATGACCCAGTAAGTACAATTGAGAGAGATTTGTGAGACTTGAAAAAGGTTTAATAATGAGTTCTGAAGGCCGACCCATTTTGTCTTTCGACCTTAATCTTAGGGATTGAAGGCCTGTCAGTTTTGAGATCCACGAACCGATTTCTTCGTAGGAGGATGAATGGCTTGTTGTTGTAGTGGTGGTAGTTGTTGCTGTCGTGACAGTGGTTGTTATTACTGTCGAGGAAGACTGTCTTGTAAGATCAAGTTTTCGAAGGTTAGTCATTCTGCTCAAAGTCAAACCAATCTTTTTTGCAATCTTCTCATCTACAAACAAACCCCATAGGGTCTGGAGCTGGTTTAAAGCTCTATGTTTGGTTGCTTGTGCAGGTATACCTAGACGAGCCCCATTCAGACAAAGATGACGGAGATGTTTCATGTTCCAAATAGAACTTGGGAGAGTGGTGATATGTGTATGTTTAATGTCCAGTGTTTCAAGGTAAAGCAGGCCACCAAGAGATGATGGGAGAGTGTCCAAGAAAGTCCATCTCAAGCCTAAATACCTTAAGTGAAGAAGATTTCCCAGGCTCTCTGGTAGCCTTGGACGATAAACACCCTCCAAATCAAGAACCCTTAGTAATCCGAATCCTCTGGATCCAATGATTTTATCTAAGAATGTTCCTACTTCCTCTGCAGGCATATCTTTCTTCCGGCCATTGAAGGATATGTAGGACTGCAGATTCTGGTTTCCTGCTACTGAGATTCGAGAGGACTTTATATTGGTGTATTCAACCACCCGACGAACTCCAAATCGAGGTTCTGCTACATTTGAATTATCATCAGACCTCTGGTGGAGATGGAAGAGACCTATTTCTACAGCCTTCGGCAAGAAAATATCATGCAAGGCGCCAATCATTCGGCATTTTTTGGGACTCTCATCGGATCTCCTTTTTGAAATTTCTACCATGTTCCTATTCACAAGCTCTTCCAGATATCCCTCCACTTGGTCCTCCAGAATAATCCCTTCCAGCGACTCCACAAAGCCCTCTGCAAGCCACAAACGAAACAACCTTCTCACTGGTATTTCAAATCCCTTCCGAAAGAGCCCCAAATAAAGAAAACACGGCCTCAAGTAGAGTGGCAGATCATTGTAACAAAAGGTTATAACATCAAATGATGGAGATTTGGTGACAAAGTCATGCTGTTCAAAAACACTCGACCACTCTTCATGCACCACTTTCCTTGTTGATAGCAAACCTGCAAGCATTGAAATCCTCAGAGGTGTTCCTTTACAGCTTTCTGCTATTTTGTTTTTCAAATTCTCCATGACATCATCTGAGAATGGACTTCCTTTTAGACCCCTAACCTTCTTAACAAAAATTTCCCAGCCATCATCTACATCCAGAGGCTTGAAGTGATAACGATTTGATGCATCTGCGAATAAAGAGGCTTCTTCATCGGGGGTGGTGATCACCACTCTACTTCCATTGTACGTATCCGGTAAGGCACCTCTTAGTTTTTTAAAAAGATCACTTTTGATATCAGCAATGACGATTAAGTACTTTTGACCCTTCAAGAACCCATGAAGCCTCCCTATCAGGTCCTCATCTTTAAGTTTCTCTTTGCCCTGTAAATTAGTGACCTGTTGTAGTATAGCCATCACAAGATTTCTAACTGACCACTTTGTATGCACAAATACGAGTGCATGACATTCAAACTTCTTTTGGACCTCCAACTTATTGTAGATCGCCTTGACATGAGCCGCTTTCCCTGTGCCAGCCTCGCCATAGACACATATAATCTGAAGTGGGAGTGGTCTATTACTTGACAATTGTCTCACCAACTTCTCGACATCTTTTTTGAAGATGGTTTCTTCTTTCTTTGGTACATAATAAGCATCACTCTCTTTCCATGACTTCTCAAGCCGGCGTGTTGTAATAGAACTATGGTGCCGCACTGGAGCCATTGAAGGTATTCCATTTTTCCATTCTTGAACATCTCCAATGAATCCTTCCAATTTGGATCTGAGTCTGCGAATGTCTTGAGAATAGTCCATCTTATCTGGAACTTCTCTACAAAGCTTAAACTCGTTTGCCATGACAAATATATGCTTCTTAAGAAAACCCATTCTTTTCAAATGTGTTTGTGCAATGGCGAAAGATTCTATAGCATCCTCCACATGGTAGACTTTACCCAAAAACTGAACCACCCGATCTGTAACCAACTTGTTACCTTGTTCTTGATGTTCTGCTCGATTTAAAATGTTCTGCACCTCCATAAGCTCCACCATAACCTTATCTACTACATCTCTAACCTTTCCAAACAGTTCTGATTCCTCGGCTACTAAGTTCGTTAGTTTGCGTATCACCACTGATACAACAGCTTCAACAGCCATTACTCTATCTTTACAAAAGAAAAGATTTTTTTTCAGATGGCAATGGAATACAATGTAACCCCCCACCCCCACACACACAAAAAAAATAAAAAATAAAAGAAAAATAAAAAATATGCAGCTTAGTTTATGGCCTGTCATGTGCTTTGTTGACTATAGAATATATCATGATCTGTGGTTATTGACTTGGTTCTTTAATTAATCATTAATGATATTAGTATTCTTTTTCTAATTGCAAGAATCATACATTTCTGTACTTCCCACCTGCTACATTATGCATTCACACAGATGAAAAAGAAAAGCACTATCAAGCTGCCGAGTGGTGATGGGTCCTGATGTGTTCACAAGAAGTCTTAGGTTTGAACCAACCTAAGGTAAATATTATGGGGGTGGATAGGGAAAGAGTTCGGATATGGTGAAGTTAAAGAGAATTCAAACACCCTGGCCGAGTCAAGAAAAAAATGTCCCAGACTTCTACCGAATTCAAATGTATAAACAACTTTTTAGTACCTAAAGTATTGTATATTCATTTTAGACATTAATTAAAATGGAATCAAATATATATTTATATTATAACACATCTTTTTAGCATATTATATATATATATTTTCGAAAATTTATGTCCCCTTTAAAATTATGCCCTGACCGGAAATCGGGTTTGCACACCCTCTAGGCCTCCCCAGATCCTGGTTTAGGCTGCATACAACCGAGTCAAAAATCATCCTTTTACCTAAGGCTGTCTCCAATGCTAAGGACGACCTTAGGCGTCCTTGAGCTGCCACATCATATTTTTACAAATCCTTCAAATCCTTACACATCCTTAAAATCCTTTAGTTTTACCTCCAACCATACAAACATCCTTACATATCCTTACATCTATATACAAACAAAAAAAATAGTATTGGAGATAGTCTAAGGGCATGCCCTTAGGTAAGGACATACATAAAAAAATCCTTAGTTTTGGACAAGCTTCAATGGCAAAGGATATCCATGAAAAACTAAGGGCACCTAAGAACACCCCAATTGAAGATAGTCTAATTACTCGTAGTATTTACAAACAGACAACATATAAAATGTAGGGCAAATATCAAATATCCCCTTCCTAAACCCCCTAAATATCATATATACCCAAATTACAAGTTTTCAATGCATGATGTACAATGGTCTTAAAGCAATGTTTGGGTAAATATGATATTTCATGCTTTAGGAGGGGTATATATGAAATTAACTCAAAAATGTATATATAGAAGTGTTTATTTTTTATTTTCTATTCAATATATGTGCATATGGACTCATTCAAGGTGGTAGTTGGGTAAGCCTCTTTTAATTAAGTTTTTGTTTAATTATCAAGTACAAAGGGTCATGTGCTAAAACTTGCAATTGAAAAAAGTGGTTGAGATTATAATTTTTGTTTGTTGTGGTCTAGTAGTTGGTACATGCCCGTCCCATATTCAATGCTTCGTTAGTGCTTGTTGACTATAAAAATGAACTGTGATATGCTTGAACCAACCTAAGTAATATCTTCGAGTGCAGATAGAAAAAGGTTCGGATATGGTCAAATTAAAAGTATACCCTGGGTTAAGTTTGCATGCATCCGAGTAAAAAATCACCATTCCCAAATAACTTGGAAGGAAGAAAACTTCCATAACTGACCCATTTACTTATGGACAATTCATAGATAGAAGTTTCTATTTTTTATTTTGTTTTTAATTTATGTGTATGTAAGATTGTAAACTCATTCAAGGGTAGTCGGGTATGGCACTTTCAATTTATTTCTTGTTTAATTATTAATACCAAGGGTCATGTGATAAATTTAGATTTCAGAAGAATAAAAAAATACGAGTAGTTGAAACTATAATTTTTATTTGTTAGTAGCTAGTGGTGGGAGATATGCAACACAAAATTGGAGCTTAAATCTCGTCCATGTCCTTTAGCCATAGTGTTATGTGATTTATTTTCTCTCATTTTGGTCATGACCGGTCGCTAAGGGACGATAGTAGATAGATTATCCGTTATTTTAAAGACATATGACTAAATAAATTCAAATTCAAATGATGTTATATAATTATCTGATGCTCTAATAAGTCAACCAGTTTATGCTTATACGGAGTATTTTTATAAAGAATTAAAAAAGAGAGAGTTGTAGATTCGTTTTTTTTATACCCATTGCTTTCGAGTCGTGCAAGGATGAACTCCACTTGTCCAGGTTAAACAAATACTACATTTTTAAGAGTCTCTCAGAGCATAGGTACAAAGAGTTGCTGATGGTCCGGTCTCACTATATTACAATATCTTATCTCCTGTCAAGATGACAAGATCTCACTATAATTAATAAACTTACCCTACATTTCTGCAGAAATCTGATGTAGTTGTTGGTGCATTGATTATGGATGTTAAACTAATGCTAAATACAATAAATAAGTTTTAACATCCACTTCAAAAGCTCATCTCTTAAATTTTATCGTAAGTGTACCACTATTTTATGCACTATAACTACAGCGAACAAGACCCTAATCTTATTTATGCAACCAGTATTCTAACTGAGTCATACTTATCAGTTTATCAATATGCTCAATATATCTGAAAAATAATAAGTTGCAATAACCCATTACCCATCTTGTGCAGACAGAAAAAAAGATTAACAAATATTGTTATGTCAACACTATGAGGCAATTTAAGTATCATTTTAAAAATGAATGTTGATATCGATTTTAGCCTAGAAGATTTTCGGGTTACAATTATTAAAGGGTGTTTACTATTATAGATCGCCTTTGATCAATCATCAATGATGAATTTTCATAAACATTTAGTGGATTCTTACGTAATACATTGACCGAACAACCATCTTACTTGCAATCTTTTCTAGGAATTTTACTAGAAAGTCATATGAACCAAATAGACAAGTTAAAATCAGCATCAAATGTATACAGTAAGTCTGTTTGCATTGTGCATATTACAAATATTAGTGAATGATTAATTCGAACGACTGCAGGTATAGCATTGCACAGCCGACCCTCGTTTTTCTTTATACCACCCCTCAGCCGGCCCTTACCAGTACATTCTCAAACTACATTGCACCTACAAAGCGAGCATTGATAAATTGCTTCTAATATGGTATCATTGTTAAAAACTTAAAAGAAAATTTTGAAGAAAATGTTGCGACGTCTTGATCCACGTTAGACTTTAGGTAACTGCCAACTTAACTCTACCATGACCATCTTTAATCTTAAAGTGTTCAGTGATGCCAAGATGCGCCATCAAAAGCCAGACGTGTGTGATAAGTTCTCCACCCTTTTCAAGCTGTTGAGCATGATCAAATCCTCTGCACTGACTAGCCGCATAACCAAGCATCTCCACCCACACATCAGCAACCATCTTCCACATCTTTCGAGGATCACCCATCTCTTTTAATGAAGCTGCAAGCTTGCAAGCCTCAAACAGTACAGACTTACTCCTGTCCCCCTTAACTGTTGCTGGAAAGACTTCGGTGCTCACTTGTCCCAACATTTCATAGGCCTCAAGCTTACTTGAGCTACTTCTCTCTTTGAAAAATAACAGGGCCTCAGCACAAGTGTCTCGGAACCTAATCATTCCGATTCCAATGGGCAACATGAAAGGACACATGACCAAGACATATAACATGTAGTCTGCTAGTTGTTTGCTGTATATCATATAATCATCCCATTCTTGTTTCGTTTCACTGCCATCTGTGTTGTCGCGTCTCTTACTTTTGTCTAGGTTGTGGCAGAGATCAGTGGCAATATGCCAAATGAGAATGCTATGATCGAATTCCACATCAACCGTCCATTTGAACGTTCCATAACTTTTATGGGCACGTAGGGAAACTGCTCCTCGACAGGTGAACAAGATCTTAGGGTCCAGTTCTGTGTCAGTAGACTTTTCCTTGAAGTGATCAAAAATAAAAGACTTCAGTTCAGGTGTTATATTAAGATGCTTCAACTCGCGAAAACTCACCCATTTTTCTGACAAGTTCTTAAGCCTTTTATTTAAAGGAATAAACTTGGAAATTTTTTGGAAAACTGAAGATTTCTGGTTGAGGCAAAAATCTATCAAGCTGTACTGATACATGGAGTTTGACCATCTTTTTCTTTTCTGTGCAGATTGGAGTGAGAAGTCTAAGTGAAAAAACAGAGGAATTTTGGAAGAGTGCTGGCTAAACCATAGATTTGCCCAGTCGGAAAAAAGCAAAGATATGGCTGCATATACTTCTAATAAAATAGCACCTATCAGCAATATGCAAGTAATCACAACATCAATGAATGAATGTTATCGGTTCATTGTAAATTTAATTACTAAAAGTTCCCTTAAAAATTTGTTATCGGTTCTCTTTTGTTCAAAGTTCCCCTTAAAACTGTTGAGTTTGTTTTCAATTTGTGTCATGGCCCTGACTACATGGCCCGGACAGTGCTTAAGTTTGTCATCATGTAAAAGGAGAGCAAGCCCGTGTAGTTCATTTCATTTTTCTTTCTTATGGCTGCCTTGAGCAGTAAACATCTCTAAGTTTTCAATCATTAACTATATTTTCTTTTTCAACTTCTGCCTGCCCAAATGTCTTATTTTAACGGGTCACAATATATTTGGTGTTCCTTGCTATCCATTTTGAGCATAAGGTGGTGTAATTCCTGATACACTAGCTAAGTTGGTGAAGTTTTCACATCATTTAGAGCATGAATCAAACATGAGACCACATTCACAAAACCAAAGTGAAATCAAATTTATACAAATATTTACTGGGGAATGATTAGGGCTTTACTTTATTGAAACTTAAATACGACCCAAATTGAAGAAGTCTATCCACATTTAGAAATATGAGATAGACAGAGGTGCAAAATAGATAGATATTTTAGTATAGCAGGTGAACAAGGCTTTAAGATTACTGAAGAAACTTGGATACAAGAGGTTCATGTAACAGTAGTGCACTGAGCCAAGATAGATGACTGCAGGGTGAAGGAAGTTTTTCAACCCGGGACAAGAAAGAAAAGTTTGACTTTACAACGTGCTCTACTGTCCAGAAGTCCTACTCATTTTCCACAATCTTAGTATGCTTCTTCTTTTTCTTTCTGGTAGCAGATATAAATGACTTTGGCATGTTTGTCAGGATCAAGTTGTCAAAAGTCTGTATCTGCAGCAAGGCTGACGGAAGCTCCTCTAGCTCCCTACAGCACCTGATTTCTAAGGTATGGAGATTCGGCATTGTTCCTTCATCGGCAGTCCAGATTTTTAGACTTTCAAGCTTCCACACCTTCAGAACTTGGAGGGAAGGGAACCCATTTGTAGGACAATACATTTCTTTTCCTCCATATGAAGCAGCTAAAAGCCTGAGGACTATCAAGCTCGGTAGCTGAGATAATGTTGGCATGGGATCTTTGTCTAGCTGCGAGAATGATAAAGTAAGAACCGTGATTCCAGGAGGGATCTGGTACCAATCAATAGGATTGTGTAAACTTCCCAGCAAGTACAGTTGAGAGAGATTCTTCAGATTTGAGAAAGGCTTGACAATGAGCTCCGTTGGCCGACCCATTTTGTTCTTGGATCTTAACCTTAACGACCGAAGGCTCGACAATGATGCAATCCACAAATTAATTTCCTCATACGAAGTTATATGGGTTATTTTCGTAGTTTTCGTAGTTGTTGCTGTCGTGACAGTGGTTTTTAATTCTGTCGAGGATGACTGTCTTGTTAGATCAAGTTTTCGAAGGTTGGTCATTCTGCTCAAAGTAAAACCAATCTTTTTTGCAATCTTCTCATCTACAAACAAACCCCATAGGGTCTGGAGCTGCGTTAAAGCTCTATGTTTGGTTGCTTGCAGCTGTATGTCTAGACGAGCTCCATTCAGACAAAGATGTCGGAGATGCTTCATGCTCCATATTGAACTGGGGAGAGTTGTGATATGTGTGTGCTTGATGTCAAGTGTTTCAAGGTAAAGTAGGGAACCAAGTGAAGAAGGAAGAGTATCCAAGAAAGTCCATCTCAAGCCTAAATACCTTAAGTGAAATAGGTTCCCCAGATTCTCTGGTAGCTGTGGTCGATAGACGCCCTCTAAGTCGAGTACCTTGAGTAATCCAAACCCTCTAGAACCAATGACTCTATCTAAAAATATTCCGACTTCTTCTGCAGGCGTATCTTTCTTTCGGCCATTGAAGGATATGTAGGACCTTAAATTATGGTTGATGGCATTTGAAGTGGGGTATTCCTTAATGTTAGTGTATTCAATCACCCGACGAACTTCAAATTGAGGGTCTGATAAAACTGTTGAATGTTCATCTGATTTTTGGTGGAGGTGGAAGAGGCCTATTTGTACAGCCCTGGGCAAAAAGATGTCATGTAGGACACCCATCATTCGGCATTTCTTGGGACTCTCATCAGATCTCCTTTTTGTGATTTCCACCATGTTTCTCTTTACAAGGTCATCCAGATATTCCACTACAATGTCCTCCAGAATAATCCCTTCTGCCGGCTTCACAAAACCCTCAGCAAGCCACAACCGAAACAGCCTTCTCACAGGTATTTCAAACCCTTTTCGAAAGAGCCCTAAATAAAGAAAACAGAGCTTCAAGTGGAGTGTAAGGTCATTGTAACAGAAGGCGAAAATGTCATATGATGGGGATTTTGTAACAAAATTGTGTTGCTCAAAAACACTTAGCCAATCTTCGTAGATCACCTTCCTGGTTGATAACAAACCAGCAAGCATTATAATTCTTAGAGGGGTTCCTTTGCATCTCTCTGCAATTTTGTTCTTCAGATCCTCCATGACATCAGTTGGAAATGGGATACCTTTTGGTCCCCATATCTTCTTAGTGAAAAACTTCAAACCGTCCTCCGCGTCTAAAGGTTTGAAGTGATAATGGCTTGTTGCATCTGGAAATGAAGCAACTTCTTCATCGGGAGTGGTGATTACCACCCTACTTCCATTGTTTGAATCTGGCAAGGCACCTCTTAATTGTTTCAAGAGATCTGCACTTTTGACATCAGTCATGACTACCAGGTACTTTTGATCCTTCAAGAACTCATTCAGCTTCATTATTAGGTCCTCGTCTTTTAGTTTCTCTTTGCCTTTCAAGCTTGTAACTTGTCGCAGTATAGCCATTAAAAGATTTCTTATTGAGCACTTAGCGGCCATGTCTATCATTGCACGGCATGAAAACTTGTTCTTGACCTCTAACTTGTTGTATATTGTCTTGACATGAGCTGATTTCCCTGTGCCAACTTCACCGAAGACGGTGATGATTTGAAGTGGTTTGCTATTGCTTGTTAACTGCTTCATCAACTTTTCCATGTCTTTTTTGAAGATGGTTTCTTCTTTCTTTGGTGCATAATAAGCATCACTCTCTTTCCATGATTGTTGTTCATGCTGACGCGTTGAATTAGTACCCTGAAACGGCACTGGAGCCAATAAGGGTCTTCCATTTTTCCATTCTTGAATTTCTTTGCTAATTTCGTTCATTTTAAATTTGAGTCTGCGAACATTCTCAGAATATACCATCTGATCATCTGGGACTTCTCTGCAAAGCTTGAACCCATTTCCAATGACGGAAATATGCTTCTTAACGAACCCCATCTTTTTCAAATGGGTTTCTGCAAGAGAAAAAGATTCTACACTCTCCTCTACACGGTATACTTTGTCCAGAAACTGCAACACCCAATCTGCAAGCACCTTGTATCCATGTTCTTGGTGTTCGACATCATTTAAAATTCCTTGGATTTCACGTAACTCCGTGATAACCCTTTCTACTTCATCTTTAACCTTTTTAAATGTTTCCGATTCCCCGGTTAGTAAGTTGGTAAGATTGTGTATCACCACAGAGACAACAGCCTCGACAGCCATTTTTTCAGAAAAGGAAAATGAAGGTTTAGACAAGTGTGGATGGAAAAATCATTGTAAACACTCTTTTGGATACACTTTGGGTGGCCAAGACTATTTTGATCTTTTTAATAATTCTTATATTCTGTCCATCTCACCTATAATGGCATTATTTGATTTTTCCACGTCGTAATCGCGGCCTATACCTCATTGCATACGAACACCAAGGTTATTTTCCATGTCACAATCTACTTTCATAAGGTCCCAAAAAATGCATTGACTTAATTGTAGACTTTCTTTCCCTTCTAGTCAATCACTAATATCTAATTATTTAAATGTATTCATGTGGACCAACCATCACCAAGTGTTATAGTAGCAAAAGGCTTGTTTCCTCACAAGAGATCTCAAGTTCGAATCCTACTCTAGGCAAATAACTTGTAAAATGGTTGGAACTGGCCATTGGTAAAAAAAACTTGTTACGCTGCTACATGTGAGTAAAAAAAATCGTTTGCCACCCCCGGATAACCCGTACAAGGAAAATCTCCTCCGTATACCCGTTTTATCCATGTGGACCATACATTGGATGACCGACCCATTATTGGTCCCTAACTAGTTCTTTGAATTTCTTTTTTTATCTACCATTCATGATCTACATAACTTATATGATGCTGAGGAAAAATGCTTTGGGGTTGTAATTAGTCCCATTTTCTTGTGCGGTGACAGTTGGGGCAGGCCCGTGCAGTTTAGAGCTAGATAAGTAGATGGTGTAAATGAACACAGTACATTGAAATCGACTGTTAAAAAGAATTAGAAGTTTTTAGCAAATGTGTTAAGGGGTTAGGTATTGTAAAACAAGTATTAAAGTAAAACAAATAGGACAAGATCTTGACCCTTAGATCATGGTTAAATTGATGCACGAAGATTCACGAAGCAATTGATGCACGATGATTTTCATGATGCACGATGATTTTCAGTGAAGAGAAACCTATTGTTTTATTTGTTTTACTTTAATACTTGTTTTATTTTAGGTAAAAGGATACCCTGATGATTTATATAACAACCAAAACGTTACAAAACAAGTAATGTGGATGAATTCCCCATTAGTTCACATTGTGACATGCCACATATGTGTTAACTCGCAGATGCTAGCAAATACAACCAAAAAACACCAACTTCCTAACAGCCAGGACTAGTAGAAGTAATAATGACAAATGAAAGTTTGGCTCTAGAAGTAAACTGCCTCATTAGCAATTTCCCATTCTTCCAGAATTCTTCCCACTTGAACCGTTTCCTTAAATTTCATCAATTTCATCTTCATTCGAACAGTAGCAAGGATGGTTTCTTTTAGTTGATCAGGGGGTCTTGATCTATCATGAAACAATCTGGTATTTCGTTCCTGCCAGATAAAATACGCTGCAGCTGCAACAAGTAATCTTCCAATAATATTTATGGCCGACTTTGATTTAGATCGCGGAATTAGCCAGTCCATAACATCATCCCATGAGCTTTGCACATTTCGCATACCAGCTTTATCTCGAATAGACTGCCACACCTGTTTAGAATAGTCACACTCAAAAAACAAATGGTTATGAGAGTCCATGTCTCGATAACAGAGCAAGCAACACATCATATTCATGTTACTTTTCCTCGTGGTGTTCCATTTGCGAATCCTATCCTGCGTTAGCAATTTCCTTCTGAAAATCAACCATAAATGAAACGCATGTCTAGGAATGCAGTGGGATGACCATACCACATTAACCCATGGTACCTCTAGTTCATGACTACGAATTGCCTCCCAAGCTACACTCGAAGTATAGTTCCTGATGATCCCATTTGTATCCTTCCATTGTAACTCATCTCTAATAGTTGAGTTCAGATGCAATTCAGGCGTATTAATAAGAACAGGAAACATATCATACCAGGCAGTAGGCCATTGCCATTCACCTTCCTTCAGAAGATCAGCTACTGTTGAGTATAACGAGAATCCAGCTTGCATAATGTTCCTTGGAGTTACATAGTTCCGAATAGGGCATAACTCACACCATCGGTCAAACCACACAGATGTGTTTTCACCACAACCCACCTTTGTCCAAACAAATTGTCGAATCCAAGGTCTAAGCTGGAGTATTTTCCTCCACCCCCAGCTACTCCCCGCTTGAATCGGAATATCCCAAAAACTACGTCCTTTTAGTTTATACTCCTTTATCCAGTCCACCCATAATGATTCCCTACCTGTCAGAATACTCCATACATGGGTTGCCATAAGAGCTTTATTTGCTTCAGCAATGCGTCGAATACCTAGCCCACCTTCATACTTGGGAACACAAATCGCCTTCCATGATACCTTAGCTCTTCCTTTCAACATAGGACTTACCTATAACCAATGTGTTAAATTAGACTCTATTATTGGCTGTATTTGTTTGTTTGAATAACCAGCTTAGATACCAAGTTTGTACATAAAAGTACAATGGTACACCTTCATGTCAACAATGGTAGTGTTTGTTTGTTTGTACAATGATGATAATTGATGAGATTATTATATGTGATCATGATGATGGACTAGTTATTTTGTGTACCTGATTTTTTCGCCTTCATATAGATCGTGATTGTGATTACAAGTCGTTATGTGTGTACCATATTGTCCTTTTGCCAAAATTAGTTCTATAGATTATTGTTATGAGTTTAACTACTTCAATAATTGTTTATAATTTATCTTTTAGGTTCTGCTCATATAGTGTAATATACTCTGCACATGACATAGCTTCAGTTCACTCTCAAATTTGATAAGTTTTTTGATTGTCATGACAGAGCATATATGTCCCCACACATACTCGTTTCAGATTTGGGAGAGCTCTAGGAGATCAGAATCGTGTTCTTGGTACTCTTCCCATTCCCTAAGATTATTCATGATAACTAGTTGTCCATGAATACTATAGCATTTTGTTGTTTGTCAAAACATTTCAAAAGTGGCCTAATTATTTTCATTACAAAGAACTGGTAATATTGAATCGGTCAAGTACTTACATACTCTAATTAAGGCGTAACGTGCTTTGGTTTACCCAAGTTTCTTGGTATAGTAATGCAGATCCATTCTGACTAGCGATCAATTATCATGGTACATGCAGTTTTCTGATATGTATGTTACAGGTGACTAAGCATGCGCATGCTACACCTTACTTATCACGTTACATAAGATGTTTTCTGTATTATGATTGGCATAAGAAAAGGTGATTTCTAGGAATACTAAAATACTGAAGTATATTGCTACATGTATCACCTAGCATTTAGACTAATTACGTAACAGCCAGTTTAACTCTGCCATGACCTTCTTCTATCTTGAAGTGTTCGGTAATGCCAAGATGTGCCATTAAAAGCCAGACATGAGTAAGAAGCTCTCCACCCTTTTCAAGCTGTTGAGCATGGTCAAATCCTCTGCACTGACTAGCTGCATAACCAAGAATCTCCACCCACACATCAGCAACCATCTTCCACATCTTTCGAGGATCACCCATCTCGTTCAATGAAGCTGCAAGCTTGCAAGCTTCAAACAGTACCGACTTACTCCTGTCCCCTTTCACCGTAGCCGGAAAGACTTTTGTGCTCACTTGTCCCAACATTATATAGGCCTCAAGCTTACTTGAGCTACTTTTCTCTTCGAAAAATACCAGGGCCTCAGCACAAGTGTCTCGGAACCTAATCATTCCAATTCCAATGGGCAACATGAAAGGACACATGACCAAGATATATAACATGTAGTCTGCTAGTTGTTTGCTGTATAACATGTGATGATTCCATTCTTGTTTAATTTCCTGACCATCTAAATCTTTCTCTCTTTTACTTTTGTCCAGGTTGTAGCACAAATCAGTGGCAATATGCCAAATGAGAATGCTGTGGTCGTACTCCACATCAATCGTCCATTTGAACAAGCCATAAATTTTGTGGGCTCGTAGAGATACTGCTCCTCGACAGGTGACCATCATCTTCTGATCCAATTCTGTGTCGGTTGACTTTTCCTTGAAGTGCTTAAAAACAAAAGACTTGAGCTCAGGCGATATTGTTTGATGTTTCAGCTGACGAAAACTCTCCAACTTTTCCAACAAGTTCCTAAGCCTTTTATGCAAAGGAATAAACTTGGAGATTTTCTTGAAAGCCGAGGATTTCTGGTTAAGGCAAAAGTCTATTAAGCTGTACTGATACATAGAATTCGACCATCTTTTTCCCTTTTCTGCAGATTGGAGTGATGTGACTAGGTGTTGACCAAAAAATTTAACAGTAAGTCTGTTTGCATTGTGCATATTACAAATATTAGTGAATGATTAATTCGAACGACTGCAGGTATAGCATTGCACAGCCGACCCTCGTTTTTCTTTATACCACCCCTCAGCCGGCCCTTACCAGTACATTCTCAAACTACATTGCACCTACAAGGCTCTGATACCATGATAAAATACTGAATCTAAAACTGAACTTTATTAATAAACTAGAATTACAACTCCAAAACAATGATCTATCCACAAACGTGTGTAGATCTAAAGGACTAGGTTGTCCACAAACGTGTGCAACCCTAAACAATCTTCTAATACAGACTCGATAAACGATTATTACTACAAGATCCCTAATACGAACATGAAACAATACTGAGAGACAGAATCAAAGAGAGAAACAAATGAAAATAAACCTAATACACACTTAACCCTAAAATCTGGAATGAGAAGAATATATATGATAAAAAACATCTTTAGCCTTCAACCACCTTCAGTCCTTGTAATTTTGAAGATGATAATATTAGCCCCTCAACTTCATAGTTTTCCTGAAGTACAAGAAAGGTCCTTGCAGAAATAAACTTGTAAGTTTGAACATAAAATAATAAAAGCATTATTTATTTTTAACATCCTCCCTCAAACTTATAAGTTATAAGAGTTTAACATTTTTTAAACAAGTCCAGCATGTTCAGTTTTTTGTATAATTCAAAATGTTGTATTTCTCCCAATCCTTTTGTTAGTATATCTGCAACTTGATCACTAGAATCAACCTTAATAGTAGAAATCATACCTGAACTTACCTTTTCTCTCACAATGTGCCAATCTATTTCAAAATGTTTTGATTTCTCATGAAAGACAGGATTAGCTGCTAACTGAATAGCAGAGTTATTATCACAAAACAAACTTACAGGAAGTAAGTTTGATACTCCTAATTCAGAGAGCAGATTTGATATCCAAATTACCTCACAAGTAGCAGATGCCATACATCTATACTCTGCCTCTGTAGAAGATCTAGAAACAGTTGCCTGTTTCTTACTCTTCCAAGAGACCAAAGAATTTCCAAGAAACACACAAAATCCAGAAACAGATTTTCTAGTAGGACATTTTGCCCAATCTGCATCTGCATATACTTTAAGATCAAGATTACATCCTTTTTCAAACTGAATTCCACTTCCAGGAGAACCCTTTAAATACCTCAAAACTCTAAGAGCAGTTTTAACATGAGACTGAAGAGGAGCATGCATATGCTGACTAAGACAATGAACAGCATAAGCAATATCAGGTCTAGTGTTAGTCAAGTAAATTAGTTTTCCAACTAATTTCTGATATTGACTAACATTGGTAACATATTTATCATCATGAGTTTCTTTATTGTTTAAAACAGTGTTTGCAGGAAGGGGGGTAGCTATAGGTTTAGCTGCCAACAACCCAAACTCATGTAAAAGCTCAAGACAGTACTTCCTTTGAGTCATACAAATTCCTTTATCATTTTCCAAAACTTCAATGCCCAAAAAATATTTCATTTGACCCAAATCTTTGATAAGAAACTTATTACTTAAAAACCTTTTAAAATCTTCAATCTCATGTATATTATTTCCAGTTATTACAATATCATCAACATAAACTAACAATGCAACAAAACCAGAATCAGAATTTTTAGTATAGAGAGAATAGTCATACTTACTTTGCACAAAACCATGCTCAATCAAAGCACTAGTCAACTTTGCATTCCATTGCCTTGGAGCTTGTTTAAGCCCATACAAAGACTTAACTAATTTGCATACTTTATTAGAACCATAATCATCAGATCCAAGAGGTAATTTCATATAAACATCTTCTTTCAAGTCACCATACAAGAAAGCATTGTTCACATCAAGTTGCCATAATTTCCATCCTTTACTAACTGCCAAACTAACCAAACACCTCACAGTGACCATTTTAACAACAGGACTAAAAGTTTAATCATAGTCAAATCCTACTCTTTGACTATACCCCTTAGCTACTAACCTAGCTTTATATCTATCTATCTCCCCTGAAGCTTTATATTTTATTTTGTATATCCATTTACACCCTATGGGTTCTCTGTCATGAGGTAAATCAGTCACAACCCAAGTATTATTCCTATATAAAGCTTCTAATTCATTGTTCATAGCCTCTACCCACATTGGGTCTTTAACTGCTTGATCATAAGACTTAGGCTCAACAGACTTATTAAGATTGGTAGTAAAACAAAAATTTGAGTTGTCTAACCTTGAATAATTCACATATTTATCTAAACCATATCTAACATTAGTACCAACAATATAATCATTAAGTCTTACATTAGGTCTAGAAACCCTTTCAGATCTTCTTAAGATAGTACCATCCTCATTATTATGAACTTCAGGAACCTCCATATAAACTTGTTCTTGAACAAAATACTGATCATTTATTCCCTCAGGGATCACATTGTCATCTATTGGTATTGCAACATTATCTGGTAGCTGTAATACCCTGGGGTCATTACTACTGCCAGCATGATCAGTGCCATTATCATAAGATGTACTAGCATCACTGTTGTTTGTGTCTTTCCCTTCATCATTGGGATTTGAGAAAAAATGACTGCCTTTACTGTAATTAAAAAAGTTAAGTTGATCAACCTCTGTTGACCCTTCAACATCTGACAAACAATTAGGTTTAGAATTGTTTTTCATTCTAAAAGGAAAAATAGTTTCATAGAATTTCACATCTCTTGAATAAAAAATATTTCATTTGACCCAAATCTTTGATAAGAAACTTATTACTTAAAAACCTTTTAAAATCTTCAATCTCATGTATATTATTTCCAGTTATTACAATATCATCAACATAAACTAACAATGCAACAAAACCAGAATCAGAATTTTTAGTATAGAGAGAATAGTCATACTTACTTTGCACAAAACCATGCTCAATCAAAGCACTAGTCAACTTTGCATTCCATTGCCTTGGAGCTTGTTTAAGCCCATACAAAGACTTAACTAATTTGCATACTTTATTAGAACCATAATCATCAGATCCAAGAGGTAATTTCATATAAACATCTTCTTTCAAGTCACCATACAAGAAAGCATTGTTCACATCAAGTTGCCATAATTTCCATCCTTTACTAACTGCCAAACTAACCAAACACCTCACATTGACCATTTTAACAGAACATACAGTCATGTGATGGTTTGCACCAGAATCTATTATCCACCCAAGACTTACATTTTCCCATTTTTTTCCAGAAGAAGCACAAAAATATCTATCAAAATTCACATTAAACATATTAACAGAACATACAGTCATGTGATGGTTTGCACCAGAATCTATTATCCACCCAAGACTTACATTTTCCCATTTTTTTCCAGAAGAAGCACAAAAATATCTATCAAAATTCACATTAAACATATTAACAGAACATACAGTCATGTGATGGTTTGCACCAGAATCTATTATCCACCCAAGACTTACATTTTCCCATTTTTTTCCAGAAGAAGCACAAAAATATCTATCAAAATTCACATTAAACATATTAACAGAACATACAGTCATGTGATGGTTTGCACCAGAATCTATTATCCACCCAAGACTTACATTTTCCCATTTTTTTCCAGAAGAAGCACAAAAATATCTATCAAAATTCACATTAAACATATTAACAGAACATACAGTCATGTGATGGTTTGCACCAGAATCTATTATCCACCCAAGACTTACATTTTCCCATTTTTTTCCAGAAGAAGCACAAAAATATCTATCAAAATTCACATTAAACATATTAACAGAACATACAGTCATGTGATGGTTTGCACCAGAATCTATTATCCACCCAAGACTTACATTTTCCCATTTTTTTCCAGAAGAAGCACAAAAATATCTATCAAAATTCACATTAAACATATTAACAGAACATACAGTCATGTGATGGTTTGCACCAGAATCTATTATCCACCCAAGACTTACATTTTCCCATTTTTTTCCAGAAGAAGCACAAAAATATCTATCAAAATTCACATTAAACATATTAACAGAACATACAGTCATGTGATGGTTTGCACCAGAATCTATTATCCACCCAAGACTTACATTTTCCCATTTTTTTCCAGAAGAAGCACAAAAATATCTATCAAAATTCACATTAAACATATTAACAGAACATACAGTCATGTGATGGTTTGCACCAGAATCTATTATCCACCCAAGACTTACATTTTCCCATTTTTTTCCAGAAGAAGCACAAAAATATCTATCAAAATTCACATTAAACATATTAACAGAACATACAGTCATGTGATGGTTTGCACCAGAATCTATTATCCACCCAAGACTTACATTTTCCCATTTTTTTCCAGAAGAAGCACAAAAATATCTATCAAAATTCACATTAAACATAGTATTGCAGTTATAGAAAGTAGCTCTACCTGCCATATTGGCTTGTATACCTCCTGCAGGCTTATCACTAATCAAGTTTATCAGTTTTTGAACCTGTTCATGAGTAAAAGGAAGCAAAGAACCAGAAGCAGTAGAACCAGAAGTAGAAGCATTATCAAATTCACAATTAGCATTGAAACCAGTTTGCATACCAGTTTTAACTAGCATACCAGTTTGCATACCATTTTTAAAACTACTATGTTTAATAGGATTAGGATGCTTCTTAAAACCTGGTGGATAACCAATTATTTCAAAACATCTTTCAATAGTGTGACCAATCATACCACATTTTTTGCATACCAAATTTGGATTAGGACCTTTATTAAACCTTCTCTTGTTATCAAAAGACTTAGACACAAAAGCAGATACTTGAGGTTTAGAATCATGTTCAGATAAAGAAGCAATAGAACTAGCAGAAGCATTAGAATGTATTCCCCTATGAGATTCTTCTCTAGACAGTATAGCAAAAGCACTTTTAGCATCAGGTAATGGATCTTTAGTTAGTAAAGTACTTCTAATAGGAATATAAACATCATCAAGACCCATCAAAAATTGCATTAGTCTAACCAATTTATCATGAGTTTGTACTTCAGTTCTAGCCTCACATGTACATGCAGGAAGTTTAGTTAGTATATCAAATTCTCTCCACAAAGCATTCATTTTATGAAAATATTCAGATAAAGAAGTACCACCTTGTTTCAGAGTATTAATTTTTTGCATCAGATTAAACACAATAGATCCATCTACTTTGTCATAAGTTTCACTTAATTCTTTCCAAACATCAGAAGCATTATCAGAATACACAGTAGCAAGATATAATTCATGAGAAACAGTTCCTAAAATCCAAGACAGAACAACAGCATTGCACCTTTCCCATTGTTGGGTTAAGACAGGACTATCCACATAATCAGATTTCACAACAGTTCCATTAATAAAACCAGTTTTATTCTTAGTTTGCAAAGCCAATTTCATAGCACTAGCCCAAACCCTATAGTTTTCAGTACCAGTAAGCTTAAAAGAGATTAAAGGTGTTCCAATAGTATCATTAGCATGAAGATGAAGAGGATTACTCAAATCAAGACCATTAACATTAGAAGTATCACCCATTGCAAATCAAACAGAAACAAATAAGACAATGTATCACAGACAAATTATCAAAACACAGATGCACCAAATAAAAACACAAAACAAATAGAAAACACAAATTTAAACAGATATAGATGATTGGAGTTTTAACAGATCACACAAGACTTAATACAATGATGAGATCAAACTACTACCAGGATTCCTTGCTTCTAAAGAAGTAGGTCAAGGCAGCCATATGACCCTATGTAAAAAGTCTAGGCAACCAACCAATCAACAAGAATGAAAGAAGACTTACAGTGCGTTGATTGAAATAAACAATCAACTTACTCAGCGGAAGACTTTCGAAGAAGAAAAGGGTTAACAAGACTGAAACCCTAACACAACCAGAAGCTTGTATCAACAGATCTTTTAAACCGAAAAACACACAATCAATTAATAGAGAGTTAATTGATTATGTTTTCTATGCCGTGAAGAAAACCCCCAAATCCGGTAAAAAACCCTAAATCACGAACAAACCCTAGAAACTTAAATCTTCGAACCAAAACGATCAATCAATCAAACCTGTCTCTGATACCATGATAAAATACTGAATCTAAAAACTGGACTTTATTAATAAACTAGAATTACAACTCCAAAACAATGATCTATCCACAAACGTGTGTAGATCTAAAGGACTAGGTTGTCCACAAACGTGTGCAACCCTAAACAATCTTCTAATACAGACTCGATAAACGATTATTACTACAAGATCCCTAATACGAACATGAAACAATACTGAGAGACAGAATCAAAGAGAGAAACAAATGAAAATAAACCTAATACACACTTAACCCTAAAATCTGGAATGAGAAGAATATATATGATAAAAAACATCTTTAGCCTTCAACCACCTTCAGTCCTTGTAATTTTGAAGATGATAATATTAGCCCCTCAACTTCATAGTTTTCCTGAAGTACAAGAAAGGTCCTTGCAGAAATAAACTTGTAAGTTTGAACATAAAATAATAAAAGCATTATTTATTTTTAACATTGATAAATTGCTTCTAATATGGTATCATTGTTAAAAACTTAAAAGAAAATTTTGAAGAAAATGTTGCGACGTCTTGATCCACGTTAGACTTTAGGTAACTGCCAACTTAACTCTACCATGACCATCTTTAATCTTAAAGTGTTCAGTGATGCCAAGATGCGCCATCAAAAGCCAGACGTGTGTGATAAGTTCTCCACCCTTTTCAAGCTGTTGAGCATGATCAAATCCTCTGCACTGACTAGCCGCATAACCAAGCATCTCCACCCACACATCAGCAACCATCTTCCACATCTTTCGAGGATCACCCATCTCTTTTAATGAAGCTGCAAGCTTGCAAGCCTCAAACAGTACAGACTTACTCCTGTCCCCCTTAACTGTTGCTGGAAAGACTTCGGTGCTCACTTGTCCCAACATTTCATAGGCCTCAAGCTTACTTGAGCTACTTCTCTCTTTGAAAAATAACAGGGCCTCAGCACAAGTGTCTCGGAACCTAATCATTCCGATTCCAATGGGCAACATGAAAGGACACATGACCAAGACATATAACATGTAGTCTGCTAGTTGTTTGCTGTATATCATATAATCATCCCATTCTTGTTTCGTTTCACTGCCATCTGTGTTGTCGCGTCTCTTACTTTTGTCTAGGTTGTGGCAGAGATCAGTGGCAATATGCCAAATGAGAATGCTATGATCGAATTCCACATCAACCGTCCATTTGAACGTTCCATAACTTTTATGGGCACGTAGGGAAACTGCTCCTCGACAGGTGAACAAGATCTTAGGGTCCAGTTCTGTGTCAGTAGACTTTTCCTTGAAGTGATCAAAAATAAAAGACTTCAGTTCAGGTGTTATATTAAGATGCTTCAACTCGCGAAAACTCACCCATTTTTCTGACAAGTTCTTAAGCCTTTTATTTAAAGGAATAAACTTGGAAATTTTTTGGAAAACTGAAGATTTCTGGTTGAGGCAAAAATCTATCAAGCTGTACTGATACATGGAGTTTGACCATCTTTTTCTTTTCTGTGCAGATTGGAGTGAGAAGTCTAAGTGAAAAAACAGAGGAATTTTGGAAGAGTGCTGGCTAAACCATAGATTTGCCCAGTCGGAAAAAAGCAAAGATATGGCTGCATATACTTCTAATAAAATAGCACCTATCAGCAATATGCAAGTAATCACAACATCAATGAATGAATGTTTATGTGATCTTATTCCTATGGATGCAACAAAAGTCAACAATACGAAAAGGGTAATGATAGAAGTCATGAGACGGAAAAATAAACCAAAAGGAGTATAAATGATAGGTGCTTTGGTGTAGAAGACATCGTATGCGAATCCAAGTTCAACTTCAATCACCTCAAAGGCGGTGTCATATTCTTGTCTCTCAAAGAAAAATTGGCTCTCGTCTCGTGGATGGAAGCCAAGAATGAGATCCACAAAAAGCCGCTTGAACTTTAAAGTTTCAAAGAAGTAATTTGCTATGTGCAAAATTCTTGCATCAGGATTAGGATTTGATGGAACAGTTGCTGTGGCGTTTTCAGGGTCTTCTCCTGGTGACTGCCCCTCTTCCACTTGAGCAGCAGTAACATAGTACCCTTCTGCTTCTTTTAAGCTAAACTCTTCCATGAACTTGGCATAACTAGGGCCCGGATCCCTATCTGCCAAAACAGAATCTCGAAATTGGTCTCTGTTAGCCGACATTAGAACCCACGTTCTCTCACCATACTTAATGATACCACACAAAAGCATAGGGAAGTGAGAAAGGAAAGAAGCATGCCTTCCCATGTCAAAAGAGTGATGTAGATAGCTGCAGCTGTCTGGACAACAAGCCCAAGCAAGTGTCGTAACCATAATTCATTATCGGCTAACGCATAAGCAGTGATGGTGTCTGGCCCGCCAAGATGAAGCAACATGAACGGTGCCCAGAACGCCATCAACGTTAACTCTCCATGCCCGCTGTTGCTGTTACTAGAACTTCCAAAATTCCCTTGACGGTCAACAAGGAGGCCAAGGGCGACCGTGGCTATCCAGTCTGCCAACAAGTAAGCACACCATATAAAGATTCTCATTCTTCTTTTCGCAATATACTTTCTTCGGTTACCACTGAAGATTAGTGAAACTTGCAGTGCAAGGCTGAGAAGTACTAATCCTCTTATCTCCCATCTATTCCATTGTTTCCTCACATGATCTGGGAAAACCTCGACCAGTCTCCTGTTACCGTCGGAAAAGACCAAACTGCTCAAAACTGCCGGAAAAAAACAGGCAAGATGTTATAGACTACAAATTCAACAATAAAGATAAGCAAATAATTGGAGCAAGTTCTTGATTTTGAACATGTAGCGACTTACTGCTTAATACCATTGTTGATAATTTGTGGGATCTAAAGTTTAAATTTTCTCTTGTAGAATTGGAAGTTAGATGTAAACTTACGAGTTGATCTGTTGACTTTCTTTTAATAATATATAAATAGTAATATATGCTACATTAGCATGGCCCGTATGTAACATTTTCCTACTTAACAATAACAATAATAATTTATTTTTCTTTTGAACATATGAGAATAAATTAATCAATATCTTTTTTGTTTATCAAATACTTTATTTGGCAGTGTTTCTTTGCTTGAAAACTTAATGGATGCTCTTTTTATGGGCCCCACTAAAACTCAAAGTTGAAGAGCACAAGTGCACAACAATAATAAGTAATTATACTTTTTCAAGTCAGAAATAAGAAATACCTTTTAGTAATTAAATTTGTTATTGGTTCTCATTTATTCAAAGTTCCCCTTAAAACTGTTGAGTTTGTTTTCAATTTGTGTCATGGCCCTGACTACATGGCCCGGACAGTGCTTAAGTTTGTCATCATGTAAAAGGAGAGCAAGCCCGTGTAGTTCATTTCATTTTTCTTTCTTATGGCTGCCTTGAGCAGTAAACATCTCTAAGTTTTCGTGTGATTTCGTTTGACTAATTACTAAATTCTCAAGCAAATTTGTCTCACTGATCCTTCCCTGCTGTGTCATGTATTAACTATATTTTCTTTTTCAACTTCTCTCTGCCCAATTGTCATATTTTAACGGGTCACAATATATTTGGTGTCTCTTGCTATCAATTTTGAGCATAAGGTGGTGTACTTCCTCACGCATTAGCTAAGTTAGAGATGTTTTCACATCATTTAGAGCATGAAACAAACATGAGACCACATTTACTAAACCAAAGCGAAATCAAATTTACACAAACTTTTACTGGGGAATGCAAAATTGCATATCATTAGGGCTTTATTTTATTGAAACTTGAATACAACCCAAATTGAAGAAGTCTATTCACATTTAGAAATAGAGTAAATTACATTTTTGGTCCCTGTCGTGGGTCAAAAATTACAGTTTTCGTCCTTACCTTTCATAAATTACCGTTTTGGTCCAAAAAAGTTTTCTCCGTCAACGGTTTTGGTCCAATTCCTAAACGGACGTTTATTTCCCCATCACGTGACTTGCACGTGATGGGTACTTATGTAAATTGGCTGAAGACACTGCCTTTTTACCCTATTAAAAACCCCAACTACTTCACTTTTCATCCCCATAATTGAGATCGGTCTCTCTCTCTCTTCTCTCTCTCTAGTTTATTTATTTCCCTCCATAAATTAGGTATAATCCCCAAAATATAAGTCAGATCTTTGAAGCTAATGGTTTAAAGGTTGAAAAAATGGTGTTGAACGAGTGGCAACTTCGTGAAGAAGACGGCGATGACATCACAGATGTCGATTATGCTAGGGTATATGGTAAGTTTTTTTTAAATAATTTTTTCAAAATATTTTCCTTTAAAGTTCATATTTTTGATGCATGTATTGGTTATATTTACTAAATATATATATTTTTTATTTTTATAAAATAGGGAATAGCCCGGGTATGTTCACTATCAAGATACACCATGGTGGTGCTTTCACTGAGTGGCCTGATAGGAGGTATGTTAATGGGAAGGTTTCTTATGTGGATTATGTCGATATAGATCTATTTTCAGTGTTGGAGTTGGATGAAATGATGTTAAAGTTAGGTTATAAGGCTGGGCAAATAATGTATTATCACTTTTTAACCCTAAATGGTAACCTAGATACTGGTCTAAATCGTTTGACCTCAGATTCTGATATTCATGCTATGCACAAGATAGTTGCTTTACATAGACCATATGTGGTTGATTTTTACATAGAACATGGGTTCACCAATCTTAGCACTGAATATCTGTCACCTAAAAGGGGCAAAGTTGTTATAGAAGAGTTAACTGATGAGCAAGCAGAGCATATGGTTGTTAAGGATAAATCTAGGAAGGGTAGTTCATCTAGGTTAATGATAGATTGGCAAGAAACTGAAAAACAGGATAATGAGGCATATGAAACTGTGGATTTTAATGACATTACATTTGATGATGTGTACATTGTTACAAATGAGGCAGTTGCTGAGGGTAATGAAAAACAGGATAATGAGGCATATGAAACTGTGGATTTTAATGACATTACATTTGATGATGTGTACATTGTTACAAATGAGGCAGTTGCTGAGGGTAATGATAATGCTTATGAGACAGTTGTTGAGGGTAATGACAATGCTAATAGTCCACAACCAGTTGATAAGGGTAAGGGTGTTGCTGTTGAGGTTGATGGTGATGATGAAACTCAGGGTAGTGATGATGATGAATCTGAGGGTAGTGATGATGATGATAGTGAAGATAGTGATTACATAGTTGATAATGAGAATGAAATTGAAGAAGTTGAGGTTGACATGAGGCATTATCATATGAATATTGATCCTCATGTTGAGTATATGGGTTGTAATACTCCTGTTGCACAACAAGTGCCTAATGAGAATGCTGAGGTGGATGATAACATAGGTGTGATAAATAATAATGAATTTACAAGTGAAGAGGAGTCTGGTGATGATGTTGCTATGGGTCCATTCCCTGGTTGGGTGATAACTGATGTGGGAGTCGATCCAAACAATGGTATCTTTCCTGTTGCATATGGTATTGTGAAAGCTGAGACCACAATGTCTTGGCTGTGGTTTTTGACTGCTCTAGGGGAAGATTTGGATTTGTCTCCACAATCCAACTTCACATTCATCTCTGATAGACAAAAGGTAATTTACTCTATAATATTTTTATGTTATATGTAAATGGATTAGTTATAATATTTTTATATCGTATGTAAATGGATTTGGCTTTTCTAACTTGACTATGCAGGGAATTATACCTGCAATTGCAAGACTGTTCCCATGTGCTGAGCACAGATATTGTGTGAAGCACATCCATGAGAACATGAAGTCCCAATGGAGAGGGAAAGCATACAAGGATTGTCTATGGAAGGCTGCAACAACTACAACAGTGCCAGAATACACCAGGGCAATGGAAGAGTTAAAGAGATTGAATCAGCAGTGTTTTGAATGGTTGTCACAAATCCATCCAAGTCATTGGTCAAGATCCCACTTCTCAGGTAAACTTGGTTAACTTTCTTATGCAGTTGATTACATTAGTAGGGTTACACACATGTTAGGTCTTAATTACAATTTGTATGGAACAGGGAGGCCTAGATCTGATATACTGTTAAACAATTTGTGTGAAGTGTTTAATAGAAGGTTACTTAAGGCTAGGGAAAGTCCAATCATAGGATGTCTAGACTTCATTAGGGAATATATGATGAAAAGGAATGCTTTGGTACAAAAGGAAATTAACAAGTGCCTTGGACCCTTAACACCAACAGCAACTAGGTTGTTAGAAGTGTGTAAACAGGATGCTTCAAAGTACAATGTCATCTATGATGGAGGGGTTAATTACCAAGTATCTGGTCCATGGGGGGATCAGTGTGTAGTGAATGTACAAGAAAAGAACTGTACTTGCAGAAGATGGGAGTTAACAGGCATACCATGTAAACATGTTGTGGCTGCTAATTGGAATATGGGTACAAATGGGGTAGTTGTTGGCATGGTTGAAACTTGGGTTGATGAGTGTTATTGGCTAAGTACATGGAGACAGGTTTATTCTTACAGGATAGGTGGTGTTAATGGTCCAAACATGTGGGAAAGGTCTCAACTTCCTATTGGAATAACACCCCCAATCCATCACAATCCTGTTGGAAGGCCAAAGAAGAAGAGGAAAAGGTCATTCAATGAGGAAAAAATGGTGAAAAAAGGTGATAATAATGCAAGGAAGTTGAAGACACTAACTTGTGGGCTTTGTGGTAATCTAGGGCATAACTCTAGGAGTTGTAAAGGGCAAGGGGGATCCCAGTCTCAAAATGCACAACCAAGTCAGTCCCAAACTGCAGCAACTCAAAGAACACAACCAAGTCAGTCCCAAACTGCACCACCCACTCAAAGAACACAACCAAGTCAGTCCCAAACTGCACCACCCACTCAAAGAACACAACCAAGTCAGTCCCAAACTGCACCACCCACTCAAAGAACACAACCAAGTCAGTCCCAAACTGCACCACCCACTCAAAGAACACAACCAAGTCAGTCCCAAACTGCACCAACTCAAAGAACACAACCAAATCAGTCCCAAACTGCACAACTCAAAGAACACAACCAAGTCAGTCCCAAACTGCACACTCAAAGAACACAACCAAGTCAGGTTCAGACATCAAGCCAACAACAAAGGAGGTTACCTCAATCACCAAACAAGCTTACAAGGCAAGCCATACAAGCACAAAAATTTCCAGGAGGGATACCAGCAGGAAAAAAGACCAACAAGAATGTGTCCAAGAAGACTGTGTCCAAGAAGAATGTAGCCCAGAAGACTGCTACTTGAAGACAATGTTTATGTTTCTATTTTCTGTCTAATGCTTTTGAAACTATGTTTAGCTTTATGTATGTTGGTACAATGCTTTTATGTTTGTGTACTTTGAAACAATGCTTTTGATGTATGTGGAATTTGACTATGTAGTTTCTTTACTTTAGTTTTGCTTATGCTTATTTTTCTGAACAAATGCATTTGAACCAATGTATTCTGCCAAATAAAGTCAAAAATATGTGAACAAATTTAGTCAAAATTATGCATTTGAACCAATGTATTCTGCCAAATAAAGTCAAAAATATGTGAACAAATTTAGTCAAAATTACCAACTTTTCAATTTCATAAGACTTTTACACAATTTCATTGATAAATAACAATAACACAATGAAACACTAACTATATTACTTCATAATGAAACCCTAACCAGATTACAATTAATTCTCAAAAAAGCCCCAAATTACATCATCAAACCCACTGCCACATTGAAACCCTAACTATATTACTTCAGAATTAACAAAAAAATAACAATAACACAAGCCAAGAGACACAACTTTAGTTTCTTTATCTGTTGATTCTTCATAACAATTTCAACCTCCAATGCGTTCTTAGACCTTAGAAGACCAGGAATAATGTCCATCGATCGTTCACACATAACTGGATCATACCATCCAATAAACCTTGTGCAACGGGATCCTCTTTTAGGGCAAGTATAGAACCTTCTTCCTGGGTTTCGCGGAGTCCAAGATGTGCAAATGACAGCGACCTCACCACATGAACAAATTGGCATTTTACTAGAAGATGAAGAAGATGTTTTAGAGATATAGAGAAAGAATATATATATATAGAGAGAGAGAGAAAGAGAGACTGAGAAGTTTTTATCAAAAAATATGTTTTAATAGGGTAAAAAGGCAGTGTCTTCAGCCAATTTACATAAGTACCCATCACGTGCAAGTCACGTGATGGGGAAATAAACGTCCGTTTAGGAATTGGACCAAAACCGTTGACGGAGAAAACTTTTTTGGACCAAAACGGTAATTTATGAAAGGTAAGGACGAAAACTGTAATTTTTGACCCACGACAGGGACCAAAAATGTAATTTACTCTATTTCTAAATGTGAATAGACTTCTTCAATTTACTCTTAGAAATATGAGATAGACAGAGATGCAAAATAGATAGATATTTTAGTATAGCAGGTGAACAAGGCTTTAAGATTACTGAAGAAACTTGGATACAAGAGGTTCATGTAACAGTAGTGCACTGAGCCAAGATAGATGACTGCAGGGTGAAGGAAGTTTTTCAACCCGGGACAAGAAAGAAAAGTTTGACTTTACAACGTGCTCTACTGTCCAGAAGTCCTACTCATTTTCCACAATCTTAGTATGCTTCTTCTTTTTCTTTCTGGTAGCAGATATAAATGACTTTGGCATGTTTGTCAGGATCAAGTTGTCAAAAGTCTGTATCTGCAGCAAGGCTGACGGAAGCTCCTCTAGCTCCCTACAGCACCTGATTTCTAAGGTATGGAGATTCGGCATTGTTCCTTCATCGGCAGTCCAGATTTTTAGACTTTCAAGCTTCCACACCTTCAGAACTTGGAGGGAAGGGAACCCATTTGTAGGACAATACATTTCTTTTCCTCCATATGAAGCAGCTAAAAGCCTGAGGACTATCAAGCTCGGTAGCTGAGATAATGTTGGCATGGGATCTTTGTCTAGCTGCGAGAATGATAAAGTAAGAACCGTGATTCCAGGAGGGATCTGGTACCAATCAATAGGATTGTGTAAACTTCCCAGCAAGTACAGTTGAGAGAGATTCTTCAGATTTGAGAAAGGCTTGACAATGTTCTTGGATCTTAACCTTAACGACCGAAGGCTCGACAATGATGCAATCCACAAATTAATTTCCTCATACGAAGTTATATGGGTTATTTTCGTAGTTTTCGTAGTTGTTGCTGTCGTGACAGTGGTTTTTAATTCTGTCGAGGATGACTGTCTTGTTAGATCAAGTTTTCGAAGGTTGGTCATTCTGCTCAAAGTAAAACCAATCTTTTTTGCAATCTTCTCATCTACAAACAAACCCCATAGGGTCTGGAGCTGCGTTAAAGCTCTATGTTTGGTTGCTTGCAGCTGTATGTCTAGACGAGCTCCATTCAGACAAAGATGTCGGAGATGCTTCATGCTCCATATTGAACTCGGGAGAGTTGTGATATGTGTGTGCTTGATGTCAAGTGTTTCTGTAAACTATGCTAAATCGTGAATCAAGGTAATAAGGCTTAAGTGTGTGTGAGAGAAAGTAGAGAGAATAAGGAAATGTAAGGAAAAAATATTTAAAAGTGTTCTTACAAATGGAGATTGGAGGGGTTTATATAGGGCCAACATTTGCTCTAAACCCCCTCCTTAATTACAACTAAGTCCTTATCTAATTACAACACAAACCTTCCATACTTACTACATTAAATCAAGGACTATTCTATTACATAATTACAAAACTTGCACTAACAAAATAATTAAAGCTAACATCCCCCTTTAGTGCAGTTTTGTGAAGGTTCATCGTCTAGTCCTTTTCTTCTTTCTTTGTCTTCTGTTTCTTTTCTTGGTTGACGATTCGGGTTTGTCTTGATGAGTCCTTTGATCATTGAAGGCCCTTTTCTTGTATTCACTGAACTTCTCTTTCCAGAGGCGCTTGGGAATGAAATGAAATTTCGGATCAGATGGTCGGTTGGGGGTTCTATGATATGGATCTTTAAATAAACGTGATGAGCCCATTTGTTGAAAATCTTCAATGTTGAGTAGACTTTGTAGCTTTCTCTTTATCTTCATCGTCTTCGAGCAACTTTGACTTTTTGAATTCTCAAGCATTCTGTGAAAGCGAAGGCGAAGACTTGGGTTTCTTGTGGAAAGCGGAAGCTTGGAATGAAGTGCGGAAGCTTGGCTTAGTGTTGAGTGTAGAACTTGACTTGGTTCTTACATTACAGTCGTTGATTGTCTGTCTCTCGCTCCCCCTCAAACACACAAGTTTCTCAATAACAGATAATTAATCCAGAAAATGGTTTGTCGCTTTAGCTCCCCCTCAACTTGTCGTATGAGCGAAATCTTCTCTAAATCTTGCCCCCCTCACTCAATCACTCCTTTCAAAATATACAATAAAAAACATACTAAAAGATCCAAGACTAATTTTCCTTTTAGCTCCCCCTCAACCCGGGCATAATTTTTGGAGCAAAGAATTAGACAAGGCAATGTGCTCCCCCTCAAAAGGATAATCAATCTCTGACGCTTTTCTCCCCCTCATGATGAACACATGTAACGTGTTCATCATGCACAATGATTGATGACAATAACGGTAAATGAAAGGTATAACTATGAAGTAACGTCTCAATTACACATGTTTTGAACGGGTTGTACACTGATATGTGTACAAGCCAAATCACAACCACCTACTTGGATCCAAACGTTGGAACCCATGTAAGGGTGGGTCCAACTGGATATTTGAAGAGAGAAGTAGAAGGTTGTGCATAGTAAAACACTTTTTGCACACGAGGGTGAATGACTCGTGGTGCCAACTTAAACAACTCAGAGAGAGAGTATTTAATGGGAGTGCTTTTAGGTTTTGGTTTGGGTTTAGTATGAGAGAACCAGCCATATTGATCTCTATAACGAATGATTCCGGTGGTGGAATCCTTGAATATCTGGCAATGGCTGTTTATAGGCTTGAAGGGAGACCCGGTCTTGCGAGGTGTGTAATATGGGTTCATTTGTTTGAGGGTTTGATGAGGTTTAGGTAGAAGGATTTTGGTTTTGGTGGAATGAGGGTCTTTGGAGAATTTGGGAGTGGTATGAGCTGGTTTGAAAGATGGTTGTGGGTGTTTATTGTTTTGGTGAGATGGTTTGGTGTTGTGAGGATTTGTTTTGGTTTTGAAGGAAGGGTGTTGCTTGGTATTGGTTGATAATGTTGGGTGATTGTGGTTTGGTTGGGCATTTGAAGGAATGGTTTTTGTTTTAGTTGGAGATGGAGTGGTTTGGTTGGGCATTTGAAGGAATGGTTTTTGTTTTAGTTGGAGATGGAGTGGTTTGGTTGGGCATTTGAAGGAATGGTTTTTGTTTTAGTTGGAGATGGAGTGGTTTGGTTGGGCATTTGAAGGAATGGTTTTTGTTTTAGTTGGAGATGGAGTGGTTTGGTTGGGCATTTGAAGGAATGGTTTTTGTTTTAGTTGGAGATGGAGTGGTTTGGTTGGGCATTTGAAGGAATGGTTTTTGTTTTAGTTGGAGATGGAGTGGTTTGGTTGGGCATTTGAAGGAATGGTTTTTGTTTTAGTTGGAGATGGAGTGGTTTGGTTGGGCATTTGAAGGAATGGTTTTTGTTTTAGTTGGAGATGGTGTGGTTTGGTTGGGCATTTGAAGGAATGGTTTTTGTTTTAGTTGGAGATGGAGTGGTTTGGTTGAGAAGAGGTGATTTTGGAGCACGAGTTAAAGGAGGATTCACTTGATTTGACTTGGTTGCAAGTTGACTCTCCAATGACAAGGAATGAACTTGAAGTTGTTGGATTAACTTCAAACATGTTTGCTCATTATTCTTCGAAGAAGTGGACTTGTTTTGCAAATCACGATTGAGCTTAGAAAGTTGTTGTTACAAAACAAGTTCTTTAACTTGGGTTTCGAGGATGGTTTCAATGAGCTCTTTGTAATAAATATCCAACTCATTGGTTAAATTGATAATCTTTGACTGCAAATGATCATTGTCTTTTTGAAGACTTTCCATGTTTGGCAAAATGAGATCATTAGCAGATTTGAGCTCTTTGTTCTCAGATTTGATTCGATCAACTTCAGATTGAAGACTTTCCATGGCGGACAAACTGAAATTATTAGCAGATTTGAGCTCTTTGTTCTCAGATTTGAGTTGCTTAATTTCAAGTTGAAAACTGTTGTGTTGTGTCATAATTGTCTTAAATATTTCCACATTGACTTGTTTTTCCTCAAAAATAACCACTCCACATGGAAACGAACTGGTACAACACATACAAATGTGATTATCATGACGACGTATTTCTTCCCAACTTGGTTGTTCACCCATTAAAAAATCTAACACCGTCTCAACAAACTCATTCGGTATAATAGTTGACATTTTTTTTATTATTTTTTTTTTTTTTTTTTTTTTTTATTATTTTTTTTTTTTTTTTTTTTTTTTTTTTTTTTTTTTATTTTTTTTTTTTAAGTACTAAAACAGGGTTTCAGAAATTTAGTACTAAAACAGGTTTTGGTAAATTTAGTACTAAAACAGGTTTTGGTAAATTTAGTACTAAAACCGGTTTTCAGAAATTGAGTACTAAATCAGGGTTTCAGAAATTTAGTACTAAAACAGGGTTTCAGAAATTTAGTACTAAAACAGGGTTTCAAAATTTAGTACTAAAACAGGTTTTGGTAAATTTAGTACTAAAACAGGGTTTCAGAAATTTAGTACTAAAACAGGTTTTCAAATTGTAGTACTAAAACAGGTTTTGGTAAATTTAGTACTAAAACAGGGTTTCAGAAATTTAGTACTAAAACAGGTTTTGGTAAATTTAGTACTAAAACCGGTTTTCAGAAATTGAGTACTAAATCAGGGTTTCAGAAATTTAGTACTAAAACAGGGTTTCAGAAATTTAGTACTAAAACAGGTTTTGGTAAATTTAGTACTAAAACCGGTTTTCAGAAATTTAGTACTAAAACAGGGTTTCAGAAATTTAGTACTAAAACAGGGTTTCAGAAATTTAGTACTAAAACAGGGTTTCAGAAATTTAGTACTAAAACAGGTTTTGGTAAATTTAGTACTAAAACCGGTTTTCAGAAATTGAGTACTAAATCAGGGTTTCAGAAATTTAGTACTAAAACAGGTTTTGGTAAATTTAGTACTAAAACAGGTTTTGGTAAATTTAGTACTAAAACCGGTTTTCAGAAATTTAGTACTAAAACAGGTTTTGGTAAATTTAGTACTAAAACAGGGTTTCAGAAATTTAGTACTAAAACAGGTTTTGGTAAATTTAGTACTAAAACAGGTTTTGGTAAATTTAGTACTAAAACCGGTTTTCAGAAATTGAGTACTAAATCAGGGTTTCAGAAATTTAGTACTAAAACAGGGTTTCAGAAATTTAGTACTAAAACAGGTTTTGGTAAATTTAGTACTAAAACAGGTTTTGGTAAATTTAGTACTAAATCAGGTTTTCAAGAAATTCTTCACTAAAACAGGTTTTCAAGAAATTCTTCACTAAATCAGGTTTTCAAGAAATTCTTCACTAAATCAGGTTTTCAAGAAATTCTTCACTAAAACAGGTTTTCAAGAAATTTTTCACTAAAACAGGTTTTCAAGAAATTCTTCACTAAAACAGGTTTTCAAGAAATTCTTCACTAAATCAGGTTTTCAAGAAATTCTTCACTAAATCAGGTTTTCAAGAAATTCTTCACTAAAACAGGTTTTCAAGAAATTCTTCACTAAAACCGGTTTTCGTGAAGAAATTTGGGCGGAGTTTTGGCTTAGAAAATGAAGAAATTAAGCACTAATACCGGTTTTGGTGTAAACCAGGTATTATGAAATAAAGATACGAAAGCTGGTATGAAAACCGGTAGGAAAGCTGGTAGGAAAACCGGAAGGAAAGCTGGTAGGAAAACCGGAAGGAAAACCGGAAGGAAAGCTGGTAGGAAAACCGGAAGGAAAACCGGTTTTACAACAGAAATTCGAAGAAAAATGAAAACCGGAAGGAAAGCTGGTAGGAAAACCGGAAGGAAAACCGGTTTTACAACAGAAATTCGAAGAAAAATGAAAACCGGAAGGAAAACCGGTTTTCAGAACTTTAGTACTAAAACGGTTTTCAGAAATTTAGTACTAAAACAGGGTTTCAGAAATTTAGTACTAAAACCGGTTTTCAGAAATTGAGTACTAAATCAGGTTTTCAAGAAATTCTTCACTAAATCAGGTTTTCTAGAAATTCTTCACTAAATCAGGTTTTGGAAAATTTAGTACTAAAACAGGGTTTCAGAAATTTAGTACTAAAACAGGTTTTGGTAAATTTAGTACTAAAACAGGGTTTCAGAAATTTAGTACTAAAACAGGTTTTGGTAAATTTAGTACTAAAACAGGGTTTCAGAAATTTAGTACTAAAACAGGTTTTCAAAATTTTACTAAACAGGTTTTCAGAAATTTAGTACTAAAACAGGTTTTGGTAAATTTAGTACTAAAACAGGTTTTGGTAAATTTAGTACTAAAACCGGTTTTCAGAAATTGAGTACTAAATCAGGGTTTCAGAAATTTAGTACTAAAACAGGGTTTCAGAAATTTAGTACTAAAACCGGTTTTCAGAAATTGAGTACTAAATCAGGGTTTCAGAAATTTAGTACTAAAACAGGTTTTCAAGAAATTCTTCACTAAAAAAGGTTTTCATGAAATTCTTCACTAAAACAGGTTTTGGAAAATTTAGTACTAAAACAGGGTTTCAGAAATTTAGTACTAAAACAGGTTTTGGTAAATTTAGTACTAAAACCGGTTTTCAGAAATTGAGTACTAAATCAGGTTTTCAAGAAATTCTTCACTAAAACAGGTTTTCAAGAATTCTTCACTAAATCAGGTTTTCAAGAAATTCTTCACTAAATCAGGTTTTCAAGAAATCTTCACTAAATCAGGTTTTCAAAATTCTTACTAAAACAGGTTTAGAAATTTAGTACTAAAACAGGTTTTGGAAAATTTAGTACTAAAACAGGGTTTCAGAAATTTAGTACTAAAACAGGTTTTCAAGAAATTCTTCACTAAATCAGGTTTTCAAGAAATTCTTCACTAAAACAGGTTTTCAAGAAATTCTTCACTAAAACAGGTTTTGGTAAATTTAGTACTAAAACCGGTTTTCAGAAATTGAGTACTAAATCAGGGTTTCAGAAATTTAGTACTAAAACAGGGTTTCAGAAATTTAGTACTAAAACAGGTTTTGGTAAATTTAGTACTAAAACAGGTTTTCAGAAATTTAGTACTAAAACAGGTTTTGGTAAATTTAGTACTAAAACCGGTTTTCAGAAATTGAGTACTAAATCAGGGTTTCAGAAATTTAGTACTAAAACCGGTTTTCAGAAATTGAGTACTAAATCAGGGTTTCAGAAATTTAGTACTAAAACAGGGTTTCAGAAATTTAGTACTAAAACAGGGTTTCAGAAATTTAGTACTAAAACCGGAAGGAAAGCTGGTAGGAAAACCGGAAGGAAAACCGGTTTTACAACAGAAATTCGAAGAAAAATGAAAACCGGAAGGAAAGCTGGTAGGAAAACCGGAAGGAAAGCTGGTAGGAAAACCGGAAGGAAAACCGGTTTTACAACAGAAATTCGAAGAAAAATGAAAACCGGAAGGAAAGCTGGTAGGAAAACCGGAAGGAAAGCTGGTAGGAAAACCGGAAGGAAAGCTGGTAGGAAAACCGGAAGGAAAGCTGGTAGGAAAACCGGAAGGAAAGCTGGTAGGAAAACCGGAAGGAAAGCTGGTAGGAAAACCGGAAGGAAAGCTGGTAGGAAAACCGGAAGGAAAGCTGGTAGGAAAACCGGAAGGAAAGCTGGTAGGAAAACCGGAAGGAAAGCTGGTAGGAAAACCGGAAGGAAAGTTGGTAGGAAAACCGGAAGGAAAACCGGAAGGAAAGCTGGTAGGAAAACCGGAAGGAAAGCTGGTAGGAAAACCGGAAGGAAAACCGGTTTTACAACAGAAATTCGAAGAAAAATGAAAACCGGAAGGAAAGCTGGTAGGAAAACCGGAAGGAAAGCTGGTAGGAAAACCGGAAGGAAAACCGGTTTTACAACAGAAATTCGAAGAAAAATGAAAACCGGAAGGAAAACCGGTTTTACAACAGAAATTCGAAGAAAAATGAAAACCGGAAGGAAAGCTGGTAGGAAAACCGGAAGGAAAGCTGGTAGGAAAACCGGAAGGAAAGCTGGTAGGAAAACCGGAAGGAAAGCTGGTAGGAAAACCGGAAGGAAAGCTGGTAGGAAAACCGGAAGGAAAGCTGGTAGGAAAACCGGAAGGAAAGCTGGTAGGAAAACCGGAAGGAAAGCTGGTAGGAAAACCGGAAGGAAAGCTGGTAGGAAAACCGGAAGGAAAGCTGGTAGGAAAACCGGAAGGAAAGCTGGTAGGAAAACCGGAAGGAAAGCTGGTAGGAAAACCGGAAGGAAAGCTGGTAGGAAAACCGGAAGGAAAGCTGGTAGGAAAACCGGAAGGAAAGCTGGTAGGAAAACCGGAAGGAAAGCTGGTAGGAAAACCGGAAGGAAAGCTGGTAGGAAAACCGGAAGGAAAGCTGGTAGGAAAACCGGAAGGAAAGCTGGTAGGAAAACCGGAAGGAAAGCTGGTAGGAAAACCGGAAGGAAAGCTGGTAGGAAAACCGGAAGGAAAGCTGGTAGGAAAACCGGAAGGAAAGCTGGTAGGAAAACCGGAAGGAAAGCTGGTAGGAAAACCGGAAGGAAAGCTGGTAGGAAAACCGGAAGGAAAGCTGGTAGGAAAACCGGAAGGAAAGCTGGTAGGAAAACCGGAAGGAAAGCTGGTAGGAAAACCGGAAGGAAAGCTGGTAGGAAAACCGGAAGGAAAGTTGGTAGGAAAACCGGAAGGAAAACCGGAAGGAAAGCTGGTAGGAAAACCGGAAGGAAAGCTGGTAGGAAAACCGGAAGGAAAACCGGTTTTACAACAGAAATTCGAAGAAAAATGAAAACCGGAAGGAAAGCTGGTAGGAAAACCGGAAGGAAAGCTGGTAGGAAAACCGGAAGGAAAGCTGGTAGGAAAACCGGAAGGAAAACCGGTTTTACAACAGAAATTCGAAGAAAAATGAAAACCGGAAGGAAAGCTGGTAGGAAAACCGGAAGGAAAGCTGGTAGGAAAACCGGAAGGAAAGCTGGTAGGAAAACCGGAAGGAAAGCTGGTAGGAAAACCGGAAGGAAAGCTGGTAGGAAAACCGGAAGGAAAGCTGGTAGGAAAACCGGAAGGAAAGCTGGTAGGAAAACCGGAAGGAAAGCTGGTAGGAAAACCGGAAGGAAAGCTGGTAGGAAAACCGGAAGGAAAGCTGGTAGGAAAACCGGAAGGAAAGCTGGTAGGAAAACCGGAAGGAAAGCTGGTAGGAAAACCGGAAGGAAAGCTGGTAGGAAAACCGGAAGGAAAGCTGGTAGGAAAACCGGAAGGAAAGCTGGTAGGAAAACCGGAAGGAAAGCTGGTAGGAAAACCGGAAGGAAAGCTGGTAGGAAAACCGGAAGGAAAGCTGGTAGGAAAACCGGAAGGAAAGCTGGTAGGAAAACCGGAAGGAAAGCTGGTAGGAAAACCGGAAGGAAAGCTGGTAGGAAAACCGGAAGGAAAGCTGGTAGGAAAACCGGAAGGAAAGCTGGTAGGAAAACCGGAAGGAAAGCTGGTAGGAAAACCGGAAGGAAAGTTGGTAGGAAAACCGGAAGGAAAACCGGAAGGAAAGCTGGTAGGAAAACCGGAAGGAAAGCTGGTAGGAAAACCGGAAGGAAAACCGGTTTTACAACAGAAATTCGAAGAAAAATGAAAACCGGAAGGAAAGCTGGTAGGAAAACCGGAAGGAAAGCTGGTAGGAAAACCGGAAGGAAAGCTGGTAGGAAAACCGGAAGGAAAGCTGGTAGGAAAACCGGAAGGAAAGCTGGTAGGAAAACCGGAAGGAAAGCTGGTAGGAAAACCGGAAGGAAAGCTGGTAGGAAAACCGGAAGGAAAGCTGGTAGGAAAACCGGAAGGAAAGCTGGTAGGAAAACCGGAAGGAAAGCTGGTAGGAAAACCGGAAGGAAAGCTGGTAGGAAAACCGGAAGGAAAGCTGGTAGGAAAACCGGAAGGAAAGCTGGTAGGAAAACCGGAAGGAAAGCTGGTAGGAAAACCGGAAGGAAAGCTGGTAGGAAAACCGGAAGGAAAGCTGGTAGGAAAACCGGAAGGAAAGCTGGTAGGAAAACCGGAAGGAGAGGAAAACCGGAAGGAAAGCTGGTAGGAAAACCGGAAGGAAAGCTGGTAGGAAAACCGGAAGGAAAACCGGTTTTACAACAGAAATTCGAAGAAAAATGAAAACCGGAAGGAAAGCTGGTAGGAAAACCGGAAGGAAAACCGGTTTTACAACAGAAATTCGAAGAAGGCATTTCTTGGGACTCTCATCAGATCTCCTTTTTGTGATTTCCACCATGTTTCTCTTTACAAGGTCATCCAGATATTCCACTACAATGTCCTCCAGAATAATCCCTTCTGCCGGCTTCACAAAACCCTCAGCAAGCCACAACCGAAACAGCCTTCTCACAGGTATTTCAAACCCTTTTCGAAAGAGCCCTAAATAAAGAAAACAGAGCTTCAAGTGGAGTGTAAGGTCATTGTAACAGAAGGCGAAAATGTCATATGATGGGGATTTTGTAACAAAATTGTGTTGCTCAAAAACACTTAGCCAATCTTCGTAGATCACCTTCCTGGTTGATAACAAACCAGCAAGCATTATAATTCTTAGAGGGGTTCCTTTGCATCTCTCTGCAATTTTGTTCTTCAGATCCTCCATGACATCAGTTGGAAATGGGATACCTTTTGGTCCCCATATCTTCTTAGTGAAAAACTTCAAACCGTCCTCCGCGTCTAAAGGTTTGAAGTGATAATGGCTTGTTGCATCTGGAAATGAAGCAACTTCTTCATCGGGAGTGGTGATTACCACCCTACTTCCATTGTTTGAATCTGGCAAGGCACCTCTTAATTGTTTCAAGAGATCTGCACTTTTGACATCAGTCATGACTACCAGGTACTTTTGATCCTTCAAGAACTCATTCAGCTTCATTATTAGGTCCTCGTCTTTTAGTTTCTCTTTGCCTTTCAAGCTTGTAACTTGTCGCAGTATAGCCATTAAAAGATTTCTTATTGAGCACTTAGCGGCCATGTCTATCATTGCACGGCATGAAAACTTCTTGTATATTGTCTTGACATGAGCTGATTTCCCTGTGCCAACTTCACCGAAGACGGTGATGATTTGAAGTGGTTTGCTATTGCTTGTTAACTGCTTCATCAACTTTTCCATGTCTTTTTTGAAGATGGTTTCTTCTTTCTTTGGTGCATAATAAGCATCACTCTCTTTCCATGATTGTTGTTCATGCTGACGCGTTGAATTAGTACCCTGAAACGGCACTGGAGCCAATAAGGGTCTTCCATTTTTCCATTCTTGAATTTCTTTGCTAATTTCGTTCATTTTAAATTTGAGTCTGCGAACATTCTCAGAATATACCATCTGATCATCTGGGACTTCTCTGCAAAGCTTGAACCCATTTCCAATGACGGAAATATGCTTCTTAACGAACCCCATCTTTTTCAAATGGGTTTCTGCAAGAGAAAAAGATTCTACACTCTCCTCTACACGGTATACTTTGTCCAGAAACTGCAACACCCAATCTGCAAGCACCTTGTATCCATGTTCTTGGTGTTCGACATCATTTAAAATTCCTTGGATTTCACGTAACTCCGTGATAACCCTTTCTACTTCATCTTTAACCTTTTTAAATGTTTCCGATTCCCCGGTTAGTAAGTTGGTAAGATTGTGTATCACCACAGAGACAACAGCCTCGACAGCCATTTTTTCAGAAAAGGAAAATGAAGGTTTAGACAAGTGTGGATGGAAAAATCATTGTAAACACTCTTTTGGATACACTTTGGGTGGCCAAGACTATTTTGATCTTTTTAATAATTCTTATATTCTGTCCATCTCACCTATAATGGCATTATTTGATTTTTCCACGTCGTAATCGCGGCCTATACCTCATTGCATACGAACACCAAGGTTATTTTCCATGTCACAATCTACTTTCATAAGGTCCCAAAAAATGCATTGACTTAATTGTAGACTTTCTTTCCCTTCTAGTCAATCACTAATATCTAATTATTTAAATGTATTCATGTGGACCAACCATCACCAAGTGTTATAGTAGCAAAAGGCTTGTTTCCTCACAAGAGATCTCAAGTTCGAATCCTACTCTAGGCAAATAACTTGTAAAATGGTTGGAACTGGCCATTGGTAAAAAAAACTTGTTACGCTGCTACATGTGAGTAAAAAAAATCGTTTGCCACCCCCGGATAACCCGTACAAGGAAAATCTCCTCCGTATACCCGTTTTATCCATGTGGACCATACATTGGATGACCGACCCATTATTGGTCCCTAACTAGTTCTTTGAATTTCTTTTTTTATCTACCATTCATGATCTACATAACTTATATGATGCTGAGGAAAAATGCTTTGGGGTTGTAATTAGTCCCATTTTCTTGTGCGGTGACAGTTGGGGCAGGCCCGTGCAGTTTAGAGCTAGATAAGTAGATGGTGTAAATGAACACAGTACATTGAAATCGACTGTTAAAAAGAATTAGAAGTTTTTAGCAAATGTGTTAAGGGGTTAGGTATTGTAAAACAAGTATTAAAGTAAAACAAATAGGGACAAGATCTTGACCCTTAGATCATGGTTAAATTGATGCACGAAGATTCACGAAGCAATTGATGCACGAAGATTCACGAAGCAATTGATGCACATGATTTTCATGATGCACGATGATTTTCATGATGCACGATGATTTTCAGTGAAGAGAAACCTATTGTTTTATTTGTTTTACTTTAATACTTGTTTTATTTTACCTAAAACCAATGTGTTAAATTAGACTCTATTATTGGCTGTATTTGTTTGTTTGAATAACCAGCTTAGATACCAAGTTTGTACATAAAAGTACAATGGTACACCTTCATGTCAACAATGGTAGTGTTTGTTTGTTTGTACAATGATGATAATTGATGAGATTATTATATGTGATCATGATGATGGACTAGTTATTTTGTGTACCTGATTTTTTCGCCTTCATATAGATCGTGATTGTGATTACAAGTCGTTATGTGTGTACCATATTGTCCTTTTGCCAAAATTAGTTCTATAGATTATTGTTATGAGTTTAACTACTTCAATAATTGTTTATAATTTATCTTTTAGGTTCTGCTCATATAGTGTAATATACTCTGCACATGACATAGCTTCAGTTCACTCTCAAATTTGATAAGTTTTTTGATTGTCATGACAGAGCATATATGTCCCCACACATACTCGTTTCAGATTTGGGAGAGCTCTAGGAGATCAGAATAGGCATGAGCATATGGACCGGAAACCCGAAGCCCGACCAAGACCCGACCGAGACCGACCCGGACCGGCCCGACCGAGCCACAAACGGTCCGGTCTTCGGTCTGTGATTTCATGCAACTTCGGTCTTCGGTCCGGTTCGGTCCAAAACCCGGAAAAAGACGGTCCAGGACCGAAACCCGAGCAGCGTCCAAATGAGTCTTTATTATGTATGGGCTTAATTAATGTATGGGCTTTAGTCTTTATTTGTATTTCAGCCCACAAGCAGCGTCCAGGAGCCAGGAGAAAGTCGAGCGTTTGACAATTGATACTAATATTCTTTTACTATGTTTTATTTATTATATAATTAAATTAACAAATTGAAAAGAAAGTAGGTTTATTGGGATTATTAAAAGATAAAAAAGATGCCTTTTACTCTTCTTCAATAATTCTTTCAAAATCATAATTCATCCTCTGATCCTTTTTCTTCTTGATTTCGATTACAACTTACAATTTACAAGGCTTCAACAATCAAGATTCAAGAATGTCTAAATCATCATCATCCATGGTAAGTTATATGCAAAATTCACTTAATATATGTTTCTTCTTTAATATTAATTCCGAAAAAGAGGCTACTGTGATTCTATTGTAATTGCAAATTTGCAATCCATGGAATTTCGGTCAGGAAGATTTTAGCCCAGCACTCCAGCAGGTTTGTTTAGGCCCATTTTTTGATTTTTTTGTTGCATTTCGGTCTGGCCCAACAATAACCGAACCGACCCGGTAAAACCAAGAACCGGACCGGACCGACCGAGCCACAAACGGTCCGGTCTTCGGTCTGTGATTTCATGCAACTTCGGTCTTCGGTCCGGTTCGGTCCAAAACCCGGAAAAAGACGGTCCAGGACCGAAACCCGAGCAGCGTCCAAATGAGTCTTTATTATGTATGGGCTTTAGTCATTATTTGTATTTCAGCCCACAAGCAGCGTCCAGGAGCCAGGAGAAAGTCGAGCGTTTGACAATTGATACTAATATTCTTTTACTATGTTTTATTTATTATATAATTAAATTAACAAATTGAAAAGAAAGTAGGTTTATTGGGATTATTAAAAGATAAAAAAGATGCCTTTTACTCTTCTTCAATAATTCTTTCAAAATCATAATTCATCCTCTGATCCTTTTTCTTCTTGATTTCGATTACAACTTACAATTTACAAGGCTTCAACAATCAAGATTCAAGAATGTCTAAATCATCATCATCCATGGTAAGTTATATGCAAAATTCACTTAATATATGTTTCTTCTTTAATATTAATTCCGAAAAAGAGGCTACTGTGATTCTATTGTAATTGCAAATTTGCAATCCATGGAATTTCGGTCAGGAAGATTTTAGCCCAGCACTCCAGCAGGTTTGTTTAGGCCCATTTTTTGATTTTTTTGTTGCATTTCGGTCTGGCCCAACAATAACCGAACCGACCCGGTAAAACCAAGAACCGGACCGGACCGACCGAGCCACAAACGGTCCGGTCTTCGGTCTGTGATTTCATGCAACTTCGGTCTTCGGTCCGGTTCGGTCCAAAACCCGGAAAAAGACGGTCCAGGACCGAAACCCGAGCAGCGTCCAAATGAGTCTTTATTATGTATGGGCTTAATTAATGTATGGGCTTTAGTCTTTATTTGTATTTCAGCCCACAAGCAGCGTCCAGGAGCCAGGAGAAAGTCGAGCGTTTGACAATTGATACTAATATTCTTTTACTATGTTTTATTTATTATATAATTAAATTAACAAATTGAAAAGAAAGTAGGTTTATTGGGATTATTAAAAGATAAAAAAGATGCCTTTTACTCTTCTTCAATAATTCTTTCAAAATCATAATTCATCCTCTGATCCTTTTTCTTCTTGATTTCGATTACAACTTACAATTTACAAGGCTTCAACAATCAAGATTCAAGAATGTCTAAATCATCATCATCCATGGTAAGTTATATGCAAAATTCACTTAATATATGTTTCTTCTTTAATATTAATTCCGAAAAAGAGGCTACTGTGATTCTATTGTAATTGCAAATTTGCAATCCATGGAATTTCGGTCAGGAAGATTTTAGCCCAGCACTCCAGCAGGTTTGTTTAGGCCCATTTTTTGATTTTTTTGTTGCATTTCGGTCTGGCCCAACAATAACCGAACCGACCCGGTAAAACCAAGAACCGGACCGGACCGACCGAGCCACAAACGGTCCGGTCTTCGGTCTGTGATTTCATGCAACTTCGGTCTTCGGTCCGGTTCGGTCCAAAACCCGGAAAAAGACGGTCCAGGACCGAAACCCGAGCAGCGTCCAAATGAGTCTTTATTATGTATGGGCTTAATTATGTATGGGCTTAATTAATGTATGGGCTTTAGTCTTTATTTGTATTTCAGCCCACAAGCAGCGTCCAGGAGCCAGGAGAAAGTCGAGCGTTTGACAATTGATACTAATATTCTTTTACTATGTTTTATTTATTATATAATTAAATTAACAAATTGAAAAGAAAGTAGGTTTATTGGGATTATTAAAAGATAAAAAAGATGCCTTTTACTCTTCTTCAATAATTCTTTCAAAATCATAATTCATCCTCTGATCCTTTTTCTTCTTGATTTCGATTACAACTTACAATTTACAAGGCTTCAACAATCAAGATTCAAGAATGTCTAAATCATCATCATCCATGGTAAGTTATATGCAAAATTCACTTAATATATGTTTCTTCTTTAATATTAATTCCGAAAAAGAGGCTACTGTGATTCTATTGTAATTGCAAATTTGCAATCCATGGAATTTCGGTCAGGAAGATTTTAGCCCAGCACTCCAGCAGGTTTGTTTAGGCCCATTTTTTGATTTTTTTGTTGCATTTCGGTCTGGCCCAACAATAACCGAACCGACCCGGTAAAACCAAGAACCGGACCGGACCGACCGAGCCACAAACGGTCCGGTCTTCGGTCTGTGATTTCATGCAACTTCGGTCTTCGGTCTTGTTCGGTCCGGTCCGGTCTTCGGTCTGTGATTTCATGCAACTTCGGTCTTCGGTCTTGTTCGGTCCGGTCCGGTCTTCTGACCGTGCTCATGCCTAGATCAGAATCGTGTTCTTGGTACTCTTCCCATTCCCTAAGATTATTCATGATAACTAGTTGTCCATGAATACTATAGCATTTTGTTGTTTGTCAAAACATTTCAAAAGTGGCCTAATTATTTTCATTACAAAGAACTGGTAATATTGAATCGGTCAAGTACTTACATACTCTAATTAAGGCGTAACGTGCTTTGGTTTACCCAAGTTTCTTGGTATAGTAATGCAGATCCATTCTGACTAGCGATCAATTATCATGGTACATGCAGTTTTCTGATATGTATGTTACAGGTGACTAAGCATGCGCATGCTACACCTTACTTATCACGTTACATAAGATGTTTTCTGTATTATGATTGGCATAAGAAAAGGTGATTTCTAGGAATACTAAAATACTGAAGTATATTGCTACATGTATCACCTAGCATTTAGACTAATTACGTAACAGCCAGTTTAACTCTGCCATGACCTTCTTCTATCTTGAAGTGTTCGGTAATGCCAAGATGTGCCATTAAAAGCCAGACATGAGTAAGAAGCTCTCCACCCTTTTCAAGCTGTTGAGCATGGTCAAATCCTCTGCACTGACTAGCTGCATAACCAAGAATCTCCACCCACACATCAGCAACCATCTTCCACATCTTTCGAGGATCACCCATCTCGTTCAATGAAGCTGCAAGCTTGCAAGCTTCAAACAGTACCGACTTACTCCTGTCCCCTTTCACCGTAGCCGGAAAGACTTTTGTGCTCACTTGTCCCAACATTATATAGGCCTCAAGCTTACTTGAGCTACTTTTCTCTTCGAAAAATACCAGGGCCTCAGCACAAGTGTCTCGGAACCTAATCATTCCAATTCCAATGGGCAACATGAAAGGACACATGACCAAGATATATAACATGTAGTCTGCTAGTTGTTTGCTGTATAACATGTGATGATTCCATTCTTGTTTAATTTCCTGACCATCTAAATCTTTCTCTCTTTTACTTTTGTCCAGGTTGTAGCACAAATCAGTGGCAACGGTCCGGTCTTCGGTCTGTGATTTCATGCAACTTCGGTCTTCGGTCTGTGATTTCATGCAACTTCGGTCTTCGGTCTTGTTTCATGCAACGGTCGGTCTTCGGTCTGTGATTTCATGCAACTTCGGTCTTCGGTCTTGTTTCATGCAACGGTCGGTCTTCGGTCTGTGATTTCATGCAACTTCGGTCTTCGGTCTTGTTTCATGCCTCGGTCTTCGGTCTTGTTCAGCCGGTCCGGTCTTCTGACCGTGCTATATGATAGGTGCTTTTGTGTAAAAGACATCATAGGCAAATCCAAGTTCAACTTCGATCACCTCAAAGGCGGTATCATATTCCTTTTGCTCAAAGAAAGATTGGCTTACATCTCGTGGGTGGAAGCCGAGAATAAGATCAACAAAGAGCCGCTTGAACTTTAGAGTTTGAAAAAAGTAATCCGCTATGTGCAATATGCTTGCATCAGGATTAGGAATGGATGGTGTAGTGCCACCTGTTGGGTTTTCGAGATCATCTTCAGCTGAATTTCCCTCTTCCACTTGTGTAGCAGTAACATAATACCCCTCTGCTTCTTTCAAACAAAATTCCTCCATGAACTTGGCGTAACTCGGGCCAGGATCACGATCAGAGAGAACTGAGTCCCGAAACTGCTCCCTGTTGGCCGACATCAGGACCCATGTTCTCTCACCATACTTAATAATGCCACACAGAAGCATAGGGACAGTGAGAAAGGAAAGAAGCATGCCTTCCCATGTCAAAAGAGTGATGTAGATAGCTGCAGCTGTCTGGACAACAAGCCCAAGCAAGTGTCGTAACCATAATTCATTATCGGCTAACGCATAAGCAGTGATGGTGTCTGGGCCACCTAGATGAAGCAAGAGAAACGGCGCCCAGAAAGCCATCAGGGTTAGATCTCCATACTCGCCTTTATTGTTGTTTGTCAAAACATTTCAAAAGTGGCCTAATTATTTTCATTACAAAGAACTGGTAATATTGAATCGGTCAAGTACTTACATACTCTAATTAAGGCGTAACGTGCTTTGGTTTACCCAAGTTTCTTGGTATAGTAATGCAGATCCATTCTGACTAGCGATCAATTATCATGGTACATGCAGTTTTCTGATATGTATGTTACAGGTGACTAAGCATGCGCATGCTACACCTTACTTATCACGTTACATAAGATGTTTTCTGTATTATGATTGGCATAAGAAAAGGTGATTTCTAGGAATACTAAAATACTGAAGTATATTGCTACATGTATCACCTAGCATTTAGACTAATTACGTAACAGCCAGTTTAACTCTGCCATGACCTTCTTCTATCTTGAAGTGTTCGGTAATGCCAAGATGTGCCATTAAAAGCCAGACATGAGTAAGAAGCTCTCCACCCTTTTCAAGCTGTTGAGCATGGTCAAATCCTCTGCACTGACTAGCTGCATAACCAAGAATCTCCACCCACACATCAGCAACCATCTTCCACATCTTTCGAGGATCACCCATCTCGTTCAATGAAGCTGCAAGCTTGCAAGCTTCAAACAGTACCGACTTACTCCTGTCCCCTTTCACCGTAGCCGGAAAGACTTTTGTGCTCACTTGTCCCAACATTATATAGGCCTCAAGCTTACTTGAGCTACTTTTCTCTTCGAAAAATACCAGGGCCTCAGCACAAGTGTCTCGGAACCTAATCATTCCAATTCCAATGGGCAACATGAAAGGACACATGACCAAGATATATAACATGTAGTCTGCTAGTTGTTTGCTGTATAACATGTGATGATTCCATTCTTGTTTAATTTCCTGACCATCTAAATCTTTCTCTCTTTTACTTTTGTCCAGGTTGTAGCACAAATCAGTGGCAATATGCCAAATGAGAATGCTGTGGTCGTACTCCACATCAATCGTCCATTTGAACAAGCCATAAATTTTGTGGGCTCGTAGAGATACTGCTCCTCGACAGGTGACCATCATCTTCTGATCCAATTCTGTGTCGGTTGACTTTTCCTTGAAGTGCTTAAAAACAAAAGACTTGAGCTCAGGCGATATTGTTTGATGTTTCAGCTGACGAAAACTCTCCAACTTTTCCAACAAGTTCCTAAGCCTTTTATGCAAAGGAATAAACTTGGAGATTTTCTTGAAAGCCGAGGATTTCTGGTTAAGGCAAAAGTCTATTAAGCTGTACTGATACATAGAATTCGACCATCTTTTTCCCTTTTCTGCAGATTGGAGTGATGTGACTAGGTGTTGACCAAAAAATTTAACCTTGGAAGAATGATGACTGAACCATAGAGCTACCCAGTCAGAGAAAAGCAAAGATATGGCTGCATATGCTTCTACCAAAATGGCACCTATCAGCAATATGCAAGTAATCACAACATCAACACATAGATGTTTGTCTGATTTCACATCTATGGTTGCTATAAAAATTATCAACACGAAAAGGGTGATGAATGAAGTCAAGAAACGGAAAATCAAACCAAAAGGAGTATATATGATAGGTGCTTTTGTGTAAAAGACATCATAGGCAAATCCAAGTTCAACTTCGATCACCTCAAAGGCGGTATCATATTCCTTTTGCTCAAAGAAAGATTGGCTTACATCTCGTGGGTGGAAGCCGAGAATAAGATCAACAAAGAGCCGCTTGAACTTTAGAGTTTGAAAAAAGTAATCCGCTATGTGCAATATGCTTGCATCAGGATTAGGAATGGATGGTGTAGTGCCACCTGTTGGGTTTTCGAGATCATCTTCAGCTGAATTTCCCTCTTCCACTTGTGTAGCAGTAACATAATACCCCTCTGCTTCTTTCAAACAAAATTCCTCCATGAACTTGGCGTAACTCGGGCCAGGATCACGATCAGAGAGAACTGAGTCCCGAAACTGCTCCCTGTTGGCCGACATCAGGACCCATGTTCTCTCACCATACTTAATAATGCCACACAGAAGCATAGGGACAGTGAGAAAGGAAAGAAGCATGCCTTCCCATGTCAAAAGAGTGATGTAGATAGCTGCAGCTGTCTGGACAACAAGCCCAAGCAAGTGTCGTAACCATAATTCATTATCGGCTAACGCATAAGCAGTGATGGTGTCTGGGCCACCTAGATGAAGCAAGAGAAACGGCGCCCAGAAAGCCATCAGGGTTAGATCTCCATACTCGCCTTTATTGTTGTTTATACTGGAGCTGGTAGAATTACCCTGCCTATCAACCAATAGCCCAAGAGCCACTGTGGCTACCCAGTCTGCCAACAAGTAGGCACACCATATAAAGATTCTGATCCTTCTTTTCGCAATATACTTTCTTCGGTTACCACTGAAGATTAGTGAAACTTGCAGTGCAAGGCTGAGAAGTACTAATCCTCTTATCTCCCATCTATTCCATTGTTTCCTCACATGATCTGGGAAAACCTCGACCAGTCTCCTGTTACCGTCGAAAAGGATAAAGCTGCTCAAAACTGACCAAAAACCCGGTAAGTTTTTAAACTAAATAAAGAAAAAGAATGAGTAAATGACTTGGTATCTTGATGGTGGATGTGGATTAACTTACTGCTGAATACCATCTTTGACAATTTCTGAACTGTAAAGGAAGATTTTGGTCTGCTGAAATGGTCTTAAGTGAGATGGAAATTAGATGTAAACTATTAACTTGACCTGCAGGCTGGTTATCCCATGGAAAAAGGCCATGGGTGGTTATTCAAAAACATGTTTTCTGGGGACTATGTGACTGTTGTCAACTGATCTGTTTTGTACGCTTATCAACTTGTCAAGGTGACACGATGGGTTGGTTGGGTAATGGACCTAATGGTTAAAAACACTCGAATTTATGTATCTGGCCCCAATGGGGCCTAAAAAAACATCTATATGGTGTTGTATGTACATAATACTAATTTTGTATCCATGTAATTTAGAAATGAGCAGAAATTTGGCATGATTGATTTATGGTGGTTGTAGTGGGTCGTGTGGTGTGAGATGTTTGATGTGGGTGTCACACTTTGTTGCATTATTTGAAATGTTGAAGGGCCATTTTGTCATTGTAAAAAAATTTGAAGTGTAGGGTTTCTTTTGTAAATGTTCAGAAACCGACAATGAAATACTACTATTGTTTGAATCTTGATCTTTGATTTTAATCCAATGATTTTGAGAGGATCTTTATCCGTGACTTACTTGGTGTGCTTTACCTTTATAATCTTCTTTTAAGCCTTTAGAGCATATTGTTTCTGACACGACACGAACCTGTTAAGGCAAAACACGAACACGACATGATAACTAACCGTGTCAATTTTTTCAAACACGAACACGATACGATATTTAACAGGTGATAAAAAAAACCTGGTAAATGACATGTTAACAAAAATCCTAAATTTAAAGCAACAAACCTGCTAAGGAACCTGTTAAAGACACGAAACATGTTAAGACATGATATAAAAACCTGGTAAGAGACATGTTAATAGGTCTTATCGTGTCTTGACATGTTCCTTAGTAGGTTTCATCTAGTATATAATTATTACAGGTTTTAACATGTCTTTTCATCTCTTAACAGGTTCGGACCTGTTAATACACGAAATCTCTTAAGGCCAAACATAAAACCTGTTAAGACCAACTCGTGTCGTGTTAATACACGAAATCTCTTAAGGCCAAACATATAAACAGGTCCGTATCAAAAATTGTCAGCGCTATAAGCCTTAAATTGTAATCACTTTTTAAGAGTCCATAAATTTTGCAAACTTTCAATTTCACCGATATGTCTACTTTTAACCGTAGAACTGATGTGATTTTTTAGCTTTAAGTTGGTGTCATATTATTGTTGTCATAATCATTGCTAAATAAAACTTAGTATGACCGATTAATTAGTCATTCAATGATTATTATTTCATATATATGTTAAAAAAATAAAGAAAGATCTTTCCTATTAAAAAAGGGTACGGCTGAACGAAGGACACTATAAATGGATTTGGACATGAAGCAAAAGTGGGGATTTCGAGGTGAAAAAGGTTAAGAAATTTCTGCGAAGTAATACTGATTATAGCAATAGATATGTTTTCAAATGGTCTAAGTGGACTCCCAAGAAGTGTAAAATTTTCGTGTGGAGAATGGTAATGAACAGGAGTCCCACGGCGATGGCTCTCCAACCAAGGAATTGTAGTTTGGATTCGATTGGTTGTGTGATGTGTAATGAAGGAGAGGTGACGGTAGAACATCTTATGTGTTCATGTGCTGCTGCGGTGGGGGTTTGGCATCGACTTTCTGTTTGGTGCAAAGTTCCACCCATTTTCCTCCTTAGCATCAAAGACATCACTGAAGTGCACAAATTTGTTGGTCTTGGACGAACTGCAAGGAATGTGTTTAAGGGACTTCTTTTTGTGTCATGTTGGTGTATATGAAAAGCTAGAAATCAGATGGTTTTTGACAAAGAAAGATCGGACCCGGATAAAATTTTCCAAGATATTCGATCTATTGGTTTTCTATGGTATAAGAATAGATCAAAGAATAGGAAAATAGGAATATAAATTGGGATGATTGGAAAATTTTCAATCTGATGTAATTTTGTTGTAAATATTGGGGTTTGTATATTGTGCCACTCCATGTTTTGTGTGAGTTGGTCTATGTGAATAAAAGTTTCTTTAAAAAAAATTAAAAGTCAATCAATGGTTTGTTTTTTATTTATTTCTAAAATAATAAAAAAAACCTTAAGCTAGCTAGATAAACAAGAAATATCTACATACGCCACAAAGTCCAAACTTCACAAATGTGTCACTACTCTTCTTGGTCTAATATGACAACTTAAATTAATTATCATCATTGACTTCAAACCATTGACTTCAAAATAATCCCATCTTTCTCTCTAGATTGGGATATTGACTCTCACAAACCATAAAAATCATGGGGGGCTTTTTGACATGTGTAAAATTGATGTTAGTGAGTATGTGAGAGCAACATCATCTAACAAAGATGATGTTAATATCATAAATCATTTTCCTATATATATATATGTATCTACACATATAAAATTTATTTTTAGATTATACATATACAAATACCAAGTATAAAATTTTCATACAAGTTTAAATTTTGACTTTTGGGTATCTGTTACCTTGCAATTTCATCACTTGGGGCACCTTCCTTCTGCTTTCTTTCAGGAAATTCTCTGCTAAAAAGCCCCTTAATTTCCTCATAATTGCAAATCAAGAAAACCCCTCTTCATTTTCATTTCTAAGTGTTCATATATTAAAGGATGAAGCTTTGCAGAATTTTAGCTAACTAGTAATAAGTTAAGGTAATTTTTCTTGTTTTTTTTTCCTATGAACTATGCTTTTTGTGTTTTGGCTATTAGTATAATTTTATTAGTAGTCTAGTGTTGGGAAGCATGTAGTGTAAAAGTGGAGGATGTGTTTCATATCTCGTCCATGATAATGGGTCGGTTATGGATATTGTTTAGGTCCTGTTTTCATTTATTTATTTATTTATATAAGATGAATCTTCTGATTTTAGGGTGGTTTGCATTGATTACTATTTATGGAAGTGTTATTTTTGATGTGTTATATATGTTACTTTTCCTTTTTTTACATGTGTTGTTATCATAAAATGAACTGTTGGTCTTTTAATTTTTGCTTATTTTGCTGAAATTTATATAAAACACTTCTACTTGTAATGAAAGTTGCAACATTTTGGTTCAGTTAGTACTTTACTAAAATGTTATATCTGTTACCTATGTCTTTTTGGTATTTCTTCCTTTTGAAGTACAAGAAACATTTCCATCTATGGAAACTTTTCTAACGGTAGTGGTTGTCTCTTTGACCATTCATTTGTTTTGAATATTTGTTTAGAAAACATTGCAGTTGTTGTTGAACAATGTGTATGGAATTTGTTGCGGATTATGTGGGACGAAGAGAAGATGAAGTTGTGAACATTTGAAATGTATGTGAACTAATATGATTAATCGAGTATGTAGGGATAAAGGTTTACAATTGTGATATTTTGCACGAGGTTTGTTTTCTTTTAGGCGTATAAGACTACCTTGCATCAATTAACTGATACCAATGCTACATGTACCACACTTTCATATAGAACAAAATTTGTTAGTGAACACGTTATATGGATGATTCTTGTTTTTATCCATCACTCCATCATTATACTTGTTGTTTCCAACTTTTAGAGTTTCATCGTTGACCATTTAAACTGTAAAAATATAGGGAAGTCATTTATCCTTCCTTTTACTTTCCTAAAATAAAAGGCAACACTTTTCAGTGATATGTATGCTTTTCTTTTAGAGTCTTCAACCATAAAGAGCTTTTTTTTTAGAACGGCGTGTTAGTTGGTTAGTGGTTCGAACCCTAGCAGTGACATCCAAGCGGGCAGGTGGAAAGTCTATAAAACACACCCAGATAATAAGTGTCATAATATTGTTCTGTAAGCAAATCCACTAGTTATCTATAGAAGAATGTAAGTGATGTTCAACCCGACTCGTAGTGGGCTGTTCTAAATCTGACTGTTTTTGATCTGAACCTGTTTTGACTCGTTACCTGACCCACCCGTCTTGCAACCTTTATGTGCAGGCATAAAAATAAGTAAATAGCCTCTTCTCGACCTTCTCTTTTGGTTACTCATTTATCTTTCTTCACATTTGTGATTACCTTGACTTTATTGTATTGGACATCATTATATATTTTGTTTTTCCACAGAGCACACTTAGTATAATGGCCGAGAGCTGGGATGAAAGTCATGAGCTTGGTAGCCAATCAGATGATAGCTTTCACATAGACCCTATGTATGATGCATTCTTATGCCCCCTTACAAAACAAATAATGAGAGATCCTGTAACCATTGAAAATGGGCAAACTTTTGAACGTGAAGCTATTGAAAAATGGTTCAGAGAATGCAAGGAAAATAACAGAAAGCTTGTTTGCCCATTGACATCGAAAGAACTAAAAACAACTGATATGAATCCAAGTATTGCTTTAAGGAACACAATTGAAGAATGGATTGCTAGAAATGAAGCTGTTCAGCTTGACATCGCCCGCAAATCATTTAATGTTGGATGTCCTGAAACTGAAATTTTACGGGCTTTGAAATTTGTTAGACATCTTTGCCAAAAGAATTATTCAAATAAACATACTATTCGGAACGCTGAGCTGATACCACTGATTGTTGACATGTTGAAGAGCAGCAGTCGTACAGTCAGGTGTTTAGCTTTGGAAACTCTTCGCGTTGTGGTGGAAGACGATGATGATAATAAGGTTGTTAATCATTTGATTCCATTATAGATTGTCAAATTTCCATGTGTTCTTCTGGAGGTGAAAAACTGGATGGGTTAGTCGGGTTTCGTAACGGGTAACTTTTGGTATAGGTTGAAACGCGTCAGCTCATGTAGCAAAGAGTTTCTTCTTTGAAGAAAAATAATTATATGTATGTGAATGTGACTAATAAGTTATTATTAAGGATGCAATCAAAAAAGGAGGATCGGTAGTTACTTATATATATTGTTAACAGTTAATTTGTCATTCTTCGATCTAACTATATATGTTGTATCTATCTTCTGGTAGGAAATAATGGCAGAAGGGGATAATGTGCGGACAATAGTCAAGTTCTTTTCTCATGAACAGTCAAAAGAGCGAGAAGAAGCCGTATCATTGCTTTATGAGCTTTCAAAATTGGAGACGTTATGTGAAAAAATTGGGTCTGTTAATGGAGCAAATATTAGTTGGAATGACTAGCAGCAAATCTGAAAATTCATTGACAGTTGAGAAGGCGGATAAAACTCTGGAAAATTTGGAGAATAATGAGAATAATGTGAGGCAAATGGCTGAAAATGGTCGATTGCAACCTTTGTTGAGGCTTCTCCTTGAAGGTACTTTAATCAACTTCTAAACTTTTTGATATTTGCTAAGTTAAGTTCATATATCATGGCAGTGGGTACATTTGTATTTCACTCCAGAAATTTAGAAGCACTTGGATGCTAGTTGCTAAAGATTTGATTATTGAAAATGTTAACCGCTTTGCTTTCAGGTTCTCCAGAAACGAAACTGTCCATGGCTTCATACCTTGGCGAGCTGGCTTTAAGCAATGACGTAAAAGTCTTTGTGGCTCGAACTGTGGGCCTGTCCTTAATTAACCTCATGAAAAGTGGTAACGTTCAGTCTAGAGAAGCAGCCCTAAAGGCCCTTAATCAAGTTTCATCTTGTGACCCTAGTGCCAGAATCTTGGTTGAAGAAGGTATCCTTTCACCTTTGGTCAAAGACCTTTTTGCAGGGCAGAACCAGCTCCCGATGCGCTGAAAGAAATCTCAGCCACAATACTGGCGAATATTGTGACCTCTTATTGTCAATTTGACTCGATCCCGGTGGGTCCCAACCACCAGACCCTTGTGTCCGAAGACATAATTCATAATCTACTCCATTTGATTAGCAACACCGGACCTGCAATCGAATGCAAACTTCTACAAGTCCTTGTTGGACTCACAAGCTCACCAGTTACTTTAATTGGTGTCGTTTCTGCTATTAAAAGCTCTGTCTCCATTAACAGTTTGGTTCAGTTTATTGAAGCCCCACAGCAGGATCTTCGTTTAGCTTCGATAAAACTTCTGCAAAATCTTTCTCCAGACATGGGTCAAGAACTAGCAAACTCTTTACGTGGTAGTGCGGGTCAGTTGAGCGGGTTAATTAAAGTAATTGCAGAAAACATTGCTATTACTGAAGAACAAGCAGCCGCAGTTGGACTTCTAGCCGAACTTCCTGAACGAGACATGGGCCTCACCCAACAAATGCTAAATGAAGGTGTGTTTGAAATGGTGATTTCACGAATCAGAATGATCCGACAAGGCGAACCAAGAAGAAGCCGTTTTGTAACACCATATCTAGATGGGCTTGTTCGTGTACTCTCAAGAATCACGTTTGTGTTACCCGACGAGCCAAAAGCGGTCTCTTTATGTCGTCAATACGATCTCATGGCTTTATTCACCGAACTCCTTCAATCAAACGGGCTTGATAATGTTCAAATGGTTTCTGCTTTTGCTTTAGAAAATTTATCCCAAGAATCCAAAAACATGACCAAACTTCCCGAAATGCCAAAACCAAGCTTTTGTGGGTTAGTTTTTCCTTGTTTCAGGAACCAACCTGTGATGAGCGGGTTGTGTAGGGTTCATCGTGGTGAATGTTCACGTAAAGATACTTTTTGTTTACTAGAAGGGCCAGTGTTACAGAGACTGGTCTCTCTGTTGGATCACACAAACGAGAAGGTAGTGGAAGCATCTTTAGCTGCATTGTCAACTATATTGGATGACGACGTTAATATAGAAGAAGGGGTAGCAGCTTTATGTTGGGTAGAAGGAACAAAACCGTTTCTTGATGTTTTACTCGAGAAAAAAACAGAAAATTTATGGAGACGAGCAGTTTGGTTAGTGCAAAGACTTTTGAGAACAGAAGATATAGCTTATGAAGTCGCGGGCGATGCAAACGTTATGACAGCACTTGTGGATGCATTCCAGCATGGTGATTATCGTACACGACAGGTTGCAGAACTTGCCTTAAAACATGTCGATAAGATACCCAACTTTTCGGGTATCTTTCCAAACAAATGATCACAAAGAGAAAGACAAAGGTATATATATTTGTCTTCTTACCTTTGCTTTTTTTTGTTGTACAATACAGGTTTTTTACTTTCTTAATTATATTGTTTTCTTTATACACCATCATTGTAAAGATATTTATTACGACGTGTGTATAATTGTTTTTGTTTTGGTTTGTATTGAGTCATGGTAGAGTTTAAATTGTGCAGGTTTGTTTTCTTCTTTCTTTTCTGTAAGTTACATCAAAATTTGTTTTAAAATTTAAAGATTTACTGTTGTTTCAATGATTAATCAATATTATTATTATTATTGTTATTATTGTTGTTGTTAGTTACTACTACTTCTACTATATATTATTATTATAATTATTGTTGTTGTTGTTGTTGTTGATTTGTGGGTAAAAAGGATCACAGTGTATGTATTAGTTATTGCTATATGTTTACCGTTATTACTGTTACTACTAATTTCTCAGAAATGATTTATGAATATGAATATGCATTGTTGTCTGTCTGTGCGTTACTGTGGAATTTTAAGCAAAACATTTTGCTAAGTCATCGAGATGACATTTTGCTAAGTTATCCACACACAAAAAAAAAATGCTACTTGTATTTGTGAATTGAGTAATAACTAGTGCCTATTTGCGTAATGCAACATTGCAACGACATCAACATTTCATGGTCGCGAATCAAAATTTTCCGTATATTATTACTTGTGTCATGCAAGGGTATATATCTTAGTTAAATTAAACGGTTTGTTTTATGAAAATCTGGATACATGGATGTCGGATCAATCTGTGTTCGCCTGCATTTTTTGAAAACGGATTATTAGTTCAATCTTTAATTTTTGTTTTTTTTATAGGTGCGGATCGAATATCACAACGGGGGGTCTAGACTATGTTGTCTTAACTGGGTTCATGCTAGAGAGTCTCTCACCCAATACCTAGAGGAGGAAAAATCTCCTATTAATTCGCCTAAAGGCACGACAACTAATAGGGGTAAGGTTTGCCCACTCAGGACTCGAACCCAGATTCATTGGAAGGACTTCCCGTTGTCACTGGGCTATCAACCCAATGGCAATCTTTGATTTTTGTAATTCATTAGCAAAAGATTATTTGATTTAACTATGTCATGGGTTTAATGGTTTCAAATTACATATTTGAATGTACTTGGATTCAACGAATTTAAGTAAGTTACTATTAAAATATAACGAAAATAATTACATATGTATGTTGCAAAATCTCATATTTGTAACAAGTCAAACAAAAATACAATAAGAGAAAATGTAATAAACTTTGAAATTATATGTATGATTATATATAGGACTATAAAATTTATATATATATTAAAAGTATTAACATATTAAAAGTCTAAGTGAGACAAAGTTTTTTACTAATATGTTGTCGTGCTTTTGAGTAAACTATTAGGTGTTTTTTCCTTCTAATAGATATTGAGTTAAAAGACTCTCCAACGTAAACCATTTAAAACAATATAGTCTAAAACAACTCTAACAATTAACAATAGCAAAAAAGTAAGAATTGTTATGAATTATTAGTTTAAAACAGCCATATACTATTTCTAACTTTGTATCTATATGCTTTATCTATTCTATATATAGATATCATATGTAATAATGTAATGTGATAAATGAATCATATACGAAACAAAAACATCTATTTGATGCTCTTTCTTATCTAACACTTCTTCATCAGCATCATTATCATATTGTGAAACAGTGTCAAAGGCTTTCGAATCGCTTTTTGTTTTATACCCTTGCAGCAATTCAACCGATTCTTCTGGTTCTTTGCATCATTATATCCTCCTGTGCTAGACCAGAGGCTTTCTTTTAAGCTACCCATTCATTCAAACACAACCAACATCAACAACAAGTTATAATAAGAAATTTATAACACGTTATCAGCACGAGAGTGCTCAATCAATAAGATCAACGAAGCAAAGAAGCAGTCACCATATATACTCAAGGTAAGAATTTCATATATATATATATATATATATATAATAATATTTATCTTATTATTTGTTTCATTTCTATGATAAATTAAAATCAGTACATATATATATATAATAAGAGTTCTATGATAAATTAAAATAAGTACAAGGGACCTATGCTATGGAAATAACATTTTTGGGACTACTAACATCTAACATTTTATTTATGCATCTAACATTTTATTTATGCATCTAACATTTTATTTATGTACCTAACATTTTATATATGTACCTAACATTTATTTATGTATCTAACCCTTTTATTCTTATAATATCTAACATTTATATATTATATATATATATATATATATCCTAACATTTATCTTATTATTTGTTTCATTTTTTTTATTTTAATAGTAAAATGTCAAACATTGCAAAGCTTGAATTCTTAGCTCTCAAAAATTCTGGAGAAAACTATATGCCTTGGACAGCAAATGTAAAAAGACACCTAAAGTCAATAGGTGTGTTAGATACAATTACAGAAAACAACACATGTGAAGAGCAAGAAAAAGCAACAGCTGCTGTCTTTATCCATAAACACATCGATGAAATACTACAGATGGAATATTTTAATTATGATGATCCAAGTGTTTTATGGGAAAATTTAAAAAGCAGATTTGGCCATCAAAGGGATTCACTACTCCCTATGGCCAAAGCTGAATGGGACAGTCTCAGATTCCAAGATTTCAAAAGTGTAAATGATTACACATCTGCTCTGTTAAAATTATGTTCAAGGTTTGAATTTTGTGGGCAACCTAAGACCGAGGAGGAAAAGTTAGAAAAAACTTATTCTACTTTCCATGTATCACACATACATTTACAACAAAATTATAGGTTGCAAAAGTTTAAAACATATTCTGAATTGAATATGATTCTCATTATTCAAGAGAAAAATAACGAGCTATTAATGAAAAACCATCAAGCTCGTCCCACAGGATCATTGACAATACCAGAAGCAAATATTGCTTATAATAATGATCATAATGGACGAAAATGGGAACAAGGCCGTGGACGAGGCCGTGGACGTGGTCGAAACAATTTTGACCGGACTCATTTTAGTGGTCGCAACCACTCATTTAAATGGAACAATAATCGTGGTCGCGGTCGTGGTCGCGGTCGTGGTCGTAGTCAAAGAACTAATAATTACCATGCTCCACAGAATAACAATTTTAACCAGCAAAATAAGAATGGAAATGAAGCTGGTGCATCCACAAATAATAAAAGTTCTTGTTTTAGATGTGGAAGTGCAAGTCACTGGGCAAAGACTTGTCGTACACCTTCACATCTATGTCAGCTATATCAAGCATCTCTGAAAGGAAAGGAAAAAGAAGTAAATCATATCGACAATATTGACAATGTCGATACTGGTTTAAACCATATCAAGAATTTTGACAACATCAATACTGAGCTCAACAACTCAGATTTTTTCAATGAACTGGAACCATGAAAGAAATATTATTAAAACCTAATAATATGTGTGTAGTTTTATTTACGAATAAAAATATGTTTAATTATTTTTCTTATGCAATGTAAAATAAAAATATGTTTTAATTATTTTTCTTATGCAATGTAAAATAAAAATATGTTTTAATTATTTTTCTTATGCAATGTAAAAACTATTTGTTTTGTAAATTTATAATGTTTTTAATACACTTCTTATTTTTCTTTACATATGAAGATTAAAAATGGATATCATTGGAACAGAAGATCAAACAAACAATGCAGATATATGTATAGCAGACAGTGGTGCCACACATACTATTCTAAAATCTCAAAAATATTTTTATGAATTGAAACCAACAAAGGGAAACATTAATACAATATCAGGTCCTTCAAACTTGATAGAATGAGTGGGAAAAGCTAATATTGAATTAACTAACGGTACAAAGCTTTTAATAGAGGACGCTCTATTTTCCCCAAAATCAACAAGAAATTTGTTGAGTTTCAAAAATATCTATCACAATGGATATGATACTCAGTCAAGGACTGTTGGTAATAAAAAATATTTATATATTGTGAAGAAAAATGATATATTGGAAAAATTGCCAATGCTTAGTTCTGGTTTGCATTATACATATATAAATGTGCCTCAAGCACATATGGCAATCAAAAGAAAATATTGTGATCCTGGTATGTTAAATATATGGCATGACCGACTAGGCCATCCAGGATCCACAATGATGAAACGAATCATTGAAAATACGCATGGACACCCATTAAAAGGTGAAAGGATTCCCCAGGGAAATAAAATGCCTATGTGCACATCTTGTTCTCTTGGAAAATTAATTACAAGACCATCAACATTAAAGGTTGAAAAGGAATCACCTATGTTTCTTGAAAGAATTCAAGGTGATATATGTGGACCAATTCATCCACCAAGTGGACCATTTAGATACTTTATGGTCCTAATAGACGCATCCAGCAGATGGTCTCATGTATCTTTACTATCGACTCGTAATGTAGCTTTCGCAAAATTCCTGGCACAAATTATTAAATTGCGAGCACATTTTCCTGATTATACAATTAAAAAGGTAAGACTTGATAATGCGGGTGAATTCACATCACATGCTTTTAATGATTATTGCATGTCTGTTGGAATTGTTGTTGAGCACCCAGTTGCTCATGTACATACACAAAATGGTTTAGCTGAATCACTAATTAAAAATCTCCAGCTAATAGCTAGACCATTAATAATGAGAACAAAACTCCCTGTATCTATTTGGGGTCATGCAATTTTACATGCTGGATCATTAATTCGTATGAGACCAAGTGCAGATCACAAGTACTCCCCCATACAACTTGTCTCTGGCCAAGAGCCAAATATTTCTCATCTTAAAATATTTGGATGTGCAGTATATGTCCCTATTGCACCACCACAGCGCACAAAAATGGGACCTCAAAGGAGGTTGGGAATATATGTTGGATATGAAACAACTTCCATCATAAGATATCTTGAACCTTTAACAGGTGATGTCTTTACAGCACGTTTTGCAGATTGTCATTTTGATGAGACAATTTTCCTTACATTAGGGGGAGAAAATAAAAATAAAGAAAAGAATGTCTCATGGTATGAACCTTCTTTGTTATATCTTGATCCCAGAACAAAACAATGTGAGACAGATGTTCAAAAGATAATACATCTACAAGAAATTGCAAATCAGTTACCTGATGCATTTACTGATACACAAAGAGTAACTAAATCTCATATACCTGCTGTTAATGCTCCGGCTCGAATTGAAATTCCAAGTAAGCAAATAAATGAAAATATGTCTCATGAATCCCAGAAACGTTTGAAACGTGGGAGACCAATCGGTTCAAAGGATAAACATCCTCGAAAAAGAAAAGGTCCTGAAAAGGAAATTGACCATAAAGAAAACAATTCAAATATAGAAATCTTCCCTCAGGAAGAAGTAAATGATTCCAACAAAGAATTGTCGATCAATTATGGTCATACACATATATTATGGAACCGAGTTGAAATGGAAAATAATGATATATTTTCTTATTCTGTAGCCAGTGAGATTATGAATGAAGACGATGATCCTGAGCCAAAATGTGTAAATGATTGTCGAAATCGACAAGACTGGGATAAATGGAAAGATGCTATGCAAGTTGAATTAAATTCACTTAACAAAAGAAAGGTTTTTGGACCCATTATTCTTACACCTAAGGCAATAAAACCTATAGGGTATAGATGGGTTTTCGTAAGAAAACGAAATGAGAAAAATGAAATTACAAGATATAAAGCTAGACTTGTAGCTCAAGGTTTTTCTCAAAGGCCGGGAATTGATTATGAGGAAACATATTCCCCTGTTATGGATGCAATCACTTTCAGATATCTAATCAGCTTAGCAGTTTCTAAAAATTTAGAAATGCGTCTTATGGATGTAGTTACTGCTTATTTATACGGATCACTTGATAATGATATCTATATGAAAATCCCAGAAGGACTTAAAATCCCAGAGGCATTAAATTCAAAGCCTAAAGAGATGTATTCAATCAAATTACAAAGATCTTTATATGGATTGAAACAATCTGGGAGGATGTGGTATAATCGTTTGAGTGATTATTTGATAAGTAAAGGTTATAAAAATAATAGTATTTGTCCGTGTGTATTTATTAAAAGAACAACATCGGGATATGTGATAATAGCTGTATATGTTGATGATCTAAATATACTTGGGACACATGAAGAAATTCATGAAGCGATTATTCTTTTAAAGAAAGAATTTGAAATGAAAGACCTTGGGAAAAACAAATATTGTCTCGGTATACAAATTGAGTATATGAACAATGGTATACTTATACATCAATCAAATTATACAGAAAGGCTCTTGAAACGTTTTAATATGGATAATGTCTATTCTTTAAGCTCACCAATGGTTGGTAGATCGCTCAATGTTGAAAAAGATCCATTTCGTCCTTGTGATGATAATGAAGAGATACTTGGTCCAGAGATACCATACCTCAGTGCAATCGGAGCTCTTATGTATCTTACTAACTGTACAAGACCTGACATTTCTTTTGCAGTTAATTTGTTAGCAAGGTTTAGTACAGCTCCTACTAAAAGGCATTGGAATGGCATTAAACATATATTTCGGTACCTAAAAGGAACTGTTGATTTAGGTTTATTTTATTCAAATGATTCAAAAGATGGGTTAGTTGGTTATACAGATGCAGGTTATTTATCTGATCCCCATCAAGCAAAATCTCAAACTGGATACATATTCAAGAATGGAGGAACTGTGATTTCATGGCGTTCTCAGAAACAAACACTTGTCGCAACATCTTCAAATCACGCTGAAGTCATTGCACTACATGAAGCTTCAAGGGAATGTGTGTGGCTAAGATCAATGACACGACACATTCTAACATCTTGTGGGTTAGAGAAAGAAGTAAATCCAACTCCAATCTATGAAGACAATGCAGCTTGTATCTCACAGATGAAGGAAGGATATATCAAAAGTGACAGAACAAAACACATTCCACCAAGATTCTTCTCATATACTCAAGAACTCATTAAAAACAATCAGGTTGAAATGAGACATATCCAATCCAGCAACAATTCAGCAGATCTTTTCACGAAAGCGCTACCTACAGCAATCTTCAGGAAGCATGTTTATGATATCGGGATGCGACATGTGTACAAATGACATCTTGAGGGGAAGCTACAAACTGCACTCTTTTTCCCTTAGCTATGGTTTTTATCCCACTGGGTTTTTCCTAGCAAGGTTTTTAACGAGGCAGTATTTTAAAACTATCATACAAAGTAAAACGTATATGTCTGAGGGGAAGTGTTATGAATTATTAGTTTAAAACAGCCATATACTATTTCTAACTTTGTATCTATATGCTTTATCTATTCTATATATAGATATCATATGTAATAATGTAATGTGATAAATGAATCATATACGAAACAAAAACATCTATTTGATGCTCTTTCTTATCTAACACTTCTTCATCAGCATCATTATCATATTGTGAAACAGTGTCAAAGGCTTTCGAATCGCTTTTTGTTTTATACCCTTGCAGCAATTCAACCGATTCTTCTGGTTCTTTGCATCATTATATCCTCCTGTGCTAGACCAGAGGCTTTCTTTTAAGCTACCCATTCATTCAAACACAACCAACATCAACAACAAGTTATAATAAGAAATTTATAACAAGAATAGGTTTATGTGTTTAACTAACATGTATCAAAATCCAATGTAATCCGACGTGTCATGACACTACCGTCTTTACCACGTGTCACTTTCTGACTGGTCAGAACACTATTGTTCCACGTATCAGTCAATGCTCTCACTTTCTTAAATCTGTGTGTGTTTTTCTGAAGTGTGTTCGCCGTAGAACGAAAAATAAAAGACAGTAGAAGATGGCGGTGACTGCGGCGTTACGACGGCTGATCTTCGCAGTGACGATATTTATAGCTGTATCTATAGGTCAATCTATTCATGACAAATGCAGGGCTTGCAATGCTGTAGCTGTAAGTAAATCAAAATCCATCATTACTACATATATATATATATAATATATATATATATATATATATATATATATCTCTATAAATACATGTTAGATCTGTAGCTTGTTATTCCAAAATTAGTCGATATTTTTGTGTTATATTCATTAAAAATGAAAATTTTTGTGGCGAAATGATTTGCTTTGATAAATGAATAAAATAAGGGTTTTATATTATAACTGTATATATATATATATTGAAATGATCAAGTGAGAACCAAAAGAATGGTGAGAACCGTGAGAACCACTAAAAAACATCTTTAAGGGCTTAGGGCTACGCCCGTACCGTATCAAACCGCCACCCATCTCTTGGATTATATATAATATAATGTGCATATTATATCTCTTGTATTAAACATCTCTTGATTACTTAATCACTTATATATATATATATATATATATATATATATCTATATATATATTTATCTACTTATATATAATGTGCATTTTAGAGTTTTGGGTTTGACTTTGGGGCTGAATTTGTGATTTGGACTATAATTTGCAATCTAACAAGCTAGAAAATACCTGGCATGGTACTCGGAGAATGTCATGCCAACGAATAGGTTATTGGGGGGTTTCTAGCTTTTTGGGGCAGTTTTTGGCAATTTCTTACTGTTTTTGGAGGTGTTCGGTCGGGGCTGGTGGTGGCGGTGTAAGAGAGGGTGATTTGTTACATTCGTATTGAGATGGTGATGTGTCACATTGTTATTGGTAGTGTTAATCTTTATTTACGAGGAGGGTAACTGTGTAATGGAGGTGTTTCGGATTCCTTATTTAAATGCTTATCTGCTTGTTGCCTTCTTTTTTAGTAGATAAGCAATACCAAACTCTCCTGAGAATGTTTTTCTGTTTATTTTACAAAGAATAAGCACCTTGAAATAAGCATGTAAGCTGGCTTGTAGCTGCTTATTTGTTAAGCAGATAAGTGCTTTCAAATAAGCAATCCCAAACAACCCCTAACTACTAGTTTAGTTTAGAAGAAAAATTACGTAAACCTGTTGTTGCAGGTTGTATGTCATTTGATACATACCAAATTAAGGGTTTATTCAGACATTCAGTACATATAGTATGAATTTTTTTTCCCGGGATGCATAAATGAGGAAAACATGGGTAGTTCGATACATATTCGATCAATTTCCCTTGTGCGGTTTAGTTAGTTGTTTGGATATTGTGCTTAGACTGACTGATATAACATGCTTGAGAAAAGTTGAATATTATTTAGCTACATTCTGTTAAGATGCAGCTGTTGAAGTGAGCCTTTTTGAGTTTCTAATTGAGGGTCAACAAAAAGTTGAGATCTTCTTATATGAAGAGAAAAAAAATTGTCATCTTTAAGGCTAGAGTTTAATTTAGTCTATTGGTTTTTCTTTTTGTAGGAGGAGCTGGAACTCGGGATGATGAAGGTATGGTTTCTTCTTTTCTATGATACATTATTTCATTCACGTATAAGAGTGATTCGAACAGCTTAAATGTCATATTCTGGGAAGTGTGCCACGGCCTTGCTTTCATAAACACTTTTCTGATAAATGAGGAAATTGAGGTGTGGTGATGGGAAAGTTTTTAAAATATTAAAGAAAAAGATTGTGTAATACTATGTAGTATCTAAATGGAATTCTTATGTTTGGTTGGCTAAAAAGTTGTAAAGCAAGGTTTTAGAGGATCTAAAGCAATATTACTGATTATCAGTAGAAAGTGTTGAGTCTTTTCTACCATTCCCTACTAGAAAGATACCATCCAATACCGATGAATCAACCTAGTGCCTAAATAACATGCAGAGTACTTTTGAACCTAAATTTTATGAATTGCAAAAGTCATATTTGAAAACTTTGTTGCAATGATATATAATCACAATTCCAATCCTATTACATCTGTAACATCTTCAAGTCAGAGTAGAAAACAAATTAGATAACCTCTATACAATATCAAACCATGATGGGAAGTTTTCCAGACGTGTAGACTAGCTCAATAACCTGAAAGTCAATTCAAACCTTGGTAGGAAGTTATTAGCAAACTAATACTAAAGGCATTTGGAGCTTGTAGTTGACATTTAACCCAATAAAGATGAGATGCGGTTTAGTCTCATTGCTCATTAGTCATTACTTTCTTAGCTTTTACCAGGAGAAAGGAGCATATAGTATATTCTGAACAGCAGATCATTACAAAAAGTATATCTTACTTTGTATCAAGACATATTATTGCTCAGTTCCGATTGGAAGCTCGGCTAGCCTTACCGTTGATGACTTTCTGTGCCTTTGTCAATCGAGAAATGTAAAATAAATGTTTTCAACTTCATCAGTACGATAAAACATGGTGGTTTACCTTGTACCAAACAATCATCAGTACCCTATACTAAATTTTCAAGTTACAATCGTTATATTTCTTCATCTTAAATTCTTAATAGGGGAAAAGAAAGATCATTTCATTCCTCAAACTGTTATATTTTCAAAGGGTCAGCTCCTTTTTCATATGTACTTGTTTTATGAATTTTATCATTTGTTATTTTTATACTGTTCCAGGAAAAACCGAAAAACCATCTGGACATGAGACATCGATTGGACTCCACAGGTCAACGTAGAGGAAAAGTGATAGATTACAGGTAAAAGTTCAAAAATCTTTTCCTCTCTATATTGGATGTTAATTACCTTTTGCAATAAACTATGATAAATATGATAACATAAATGAGCAAATTCTATCATACAGAGTCAGCGAGCTGAGAGTTACTGACCTCTTGGATGGGCTTTGTGATAAGATGCAAGACTATACTCTTCAGAAGGTATTCTTTCTGCGTTATCTGTCATACATTAAATATCAGCATATGCAACTTTGCATAAAATGTTAGACTTAAGAGTATCAAATTGGTCACTTCTTTGTCGGAAATGACATGTAACATTACCTATCAATCATAGTCTCATCTGGTCACTGGTGCTATGTGGTTGTTTGTGCAGATAGATTCAAACAAAAAATTATGGATGAAAGTGGATAACTGGGACGACATCACTAGTAGTATGTATTGGTGACCATGTCCTTCAGTAAGCTTAGCTTATACTTTAGCTTCAGGACTAATCATATCTTGTCACAAAACCTCCATGATTCTCATTATAATATGTATATGCTCCTGCTTCCTAATAGCATATGTGCACACTTTTTATGTCTTCGGTAGATAATCATTTCTGTTGCTGTAGATGTTCTGTAATGCTTAGTGATTGCTGTTAAGTTGACCTTTTGTCTTACAATCTGTTTCTCTGTGTATATAGATAAGCAAGAATCTCGTGCTTACTCAAAGGAGATATCATCTTATTGTGGAAGGTGAGATAAGAAACCAGTTCATCTTAACATATTTTATCTCTGTTGGGTTTTTACTTGGAATAACAAAACATCAAGTTAATGTAAATATGTAATATGATACATGTTCAGGTTACTCGAGGAAACTGAAGACGAGGTGAGTTGATACTTTCTGGAATTAATCATTGGTTGCGAAGGTTCTATCTTGTGGGATAAATATCCATATTATGGGTCCCATTAATACAGTGTAATCTGAAAGAAATATCATCATTGGATTCATGATACAAAGAACGAATGGAGTTCATGTAAATAAATGGAACCCGAGACAATTTTCTTTGGTTCGTTCATTCTTTTTTGATAGTTATGGTATTTGAATGCAGCTCACAGAATTGATAATGAAAGGATCATTTAAAGTAGGAGAAGTTAGCAAAATCCTGTGCCATGACCTTAGCAATCACTGCAAACAGTCGAGGTAGCTTTGAATCACCAATGACAATTTTCTAAATCATCTTTAGTCCTTGTTATGATTTCATATCAAACTTATGCACTTTTGGTATTGGGTTCAGTTTTATAGATCTTATGTTTCATGATCTGGATTAGAGTATACTTCTTAATTCCGGTTCATAGCTTGTTCATAAATCATCATTCAGACTCTTTTGACCAGTAACATGCAGTATTCCAGAAAATCTCATATTTGTTACACTGCTAGTGCAGTAGTGCTGAATGGTGCTTTGAGCTTTTCTGATCTCTAGCATTTGTGTGCAGTGAGAACCATCAGTCGAGCCATGATGATGAAGATGATGATGAAGTTCATGGAGAACTTTGAAGAACCTTTGATCATGGAACTGCAATATAACTAAAGGGGCGGCATAGACGAGCACTTGTATGGATACTAATTTAGGGTCACTTTTTTTCATTTTGTATTTGAATTGTTATGTAACACTTCCTAGAACTTCATACAAGAAAACTTGAAATCTTGAAGAATCACCGATAAATAGGTGGTTTGACGTTTTACGACAATCAGGTTTTGTTTTTTGTGTTGTACGAATTCAAGCTATAATCAATTATCCTACAAGATGATAAAGAATCAGGTTTACTGTTGGTAAAACTGGCAAAGTTTTCTTAACTCGCCTGTTGTTCCTAGAAGGTTTCAACAAATAATCCTGATGTTTTGTATTTCAATCAGGTTTTATCCAATAGTGGCATACATAATCTAAATAATACAAATTTCAAGCTGTAAAGATGGGTTAAAATATGACTAACATTTAAGTTTAAGGTACCTGAACTATAGCAAACTCGAAAATATTGTACAATGGAGAAAATAATTAATTAAGAGTACTATCTATCGATGACACAGCTTACCAAAATGTACAAAACTTTAAGATAATAAAGTAACAAGGAAGCATGAAAGACGTCAATAATATCGGTCTTATTCCCCCAAACCGAGTACACAAAGCGTTATAAACACGAACCATTTCATGCCCCCAGGCTGGCACCATGGTTCAAGTCTGATAGTCTAGTAGCCGGCCGTTAAAACCTCACGAGTTACCATCCAGAATGCCTTTAAGAAAATTTAGCCCTTCTGAAGATATACTCCTCCTATGTCCCCCTTGAGGTTGTATCTCAATCCATGGGGGTGGATCTGGTGAAAAGCAGATCACGATTACTGTTAAATTATCACACGTACTCCTTTTAAGTGCTTCACGAACAAGCTCTCTCGAGCATCTTTCCGGGTCATTATGGATCATCAATGCTTTCCGAGCTATTGTTACAGCGCATTGACTGCTCATGACATCCCATAGTCCATCACATCCCATAATTAGAAATTCATCTTCTTCCATCAATAAGATTTCCTGTAACTCAGGTTCAGCACTTAACGGGCAAGCAGAGCCTTTTGGGCCTTTCATGTGCCAATCCCCAAGAGCTCGTGCAACAGATAATTGCCCATTTAAGTAACCGTCATAAATGACACCACCAAGTTGTTCAATTCTATGTCTCTCGGATATGCTATTAGGCTTGTGGTCATTTGACAATTCTATTGCTCTGCCTCTTTTCCCTAAAACAGCACGACAATCACCGGCATTTGCAACTAACATCATTCTGTATATCCAAAAATTCCATGAGCTGGCAATTCCAATCCATATAATTATGACTAAGTTATTTCGGGTTATGTTTATCTCTAACAGGTCAAACGGCTAGAAACTTGCCTAAAGTGGAATTTTAATACATTAAACTTCCAAAATTATGTTATTCAAAACATTAAATTATCTAGATCCTATAAACTTTGTAGTCATATTGAACATGCAAAAAATTAATCAAAAGATTAATGTTCACAGGAAAAAAGCGTTTTGGGTTAACCAATCAAACCCGCCATACCAAAAATTACCCATATTGACTCATAAACGAACCAGCCAAAGTACCAAACCCACTCATCTTGCCAGTGTTTATATATGTATGCAAGTTCGTGTGTATGTGTCTATAATCAACGGATATAAGACTAATTAATGAAAGCAAAACTTCCTCATTACAATTACCAAGTAATCTTAAACATAAAAACAAGAGGCTCACCTACCTTCCAAATATAAAAGTGGTCAACGCAGTGGTTCCCGATGAAATATCAACCGTACTGTTCCCTGCAAATGCTTGATCAACTTTCAAGTATGCACTTCGTATTGCCTTCTTTAAGCAACCTGGAAAATGTGGATCCTCTAATATGAACTTCAGTATGTTCTTTCTAACATAACATGCAGCATCCGTACCACCGTGGCCATCAAAGACCTGTTAAGCATAAAAAGCACAATAGTTTTTTATAAATAGGGTATAATGTGTAATCTGAAATGCATAGATGACAACCTAATGGGCCTACATACCGACTGTCAAAAAATATTAATGAACAAAATCGATACCCCAAAAAAAGCTCCAAGGGAAGGGAAATCTTCTGTTCTGTCTAAATGTTCTAGAAGGTTATCTATACATATATGTTCATCTTCCATGTATTCCTTTGGCCCTTTCTCTGCACAGCTTCCTGATCGGATGATCGGCATATATTCCGATATACCGTCCGAAGTTGACTTGACTCCAACAATCCCAAGGTCAAAGTCCTGCCGAAGTTATAAAAGAGTCAACACACAAGGTCTTAAGTAAAAGATAAGTAAAGAAATACATGACACCTCTAGAGCTATGGCATAAATAAGTTGTCTTTCAATACACATGATATATTTACAAGGCACAAGATCGCTGTGGACTGAAATAAATATTATATATTACTTTCTAACGATTGCTAATGCAAAAAAGAGGTGTCTAGGGATGGATTTTCTTCAAAGAAAATGTAGTATTTATTGCACGAAAAATGTTGGATCGACAGAGATCGTGTTAACCTTTGTATATAAAACAAATATCACACATCAAAGCAAAAAAAATGGTAACTAGATGAGCTCACATCTTATCAGGATCGACATCCTTAAATGACATAAAGACAAAATGATAACTATTTTACATATTTGCTCATCAAGACCAAGATCGCTAACAACGTCAGATGCAAAAGTCTACAACTACTTCATCAGTGCTTGATGTTTCCTAAACAGAAAGGTAATATATATTACTAAATCTTTGTATTGAAACAAGGATCAAAAACCTATAAAAGTCGTAATTATACGTATCTGTATTTCCGTAACACCATCACTTGTAATTGGATACAATTATTAGTCTTATAAATGACTATTGCAGCTACTATCACAAGTTTTAACAATGATGACTAGCAAACAGATAATAGGAGAATAGAACATAAAGCATATACAACGATAATCATAAATGTTCATCTTAGCTACACTAATTCCATAAACTGAACATTTCTAAGTTCTAACACATAAATGAGACCCACAAATTTCATCTGAGGTCACAATGGCCATAAACTGACACATATCCACTATGTGTATATCTATACATATCAAAATACCTATTCAAAACACTAACAAATATCTTTCTAATCAACAAACAATACCATAAGCAATAAATAAACATCTTTCAACATAGAAATGACTTATATACCGGATCTGTAGGCGTCAGTAGCGTTGCAGTGCTGATACTATGACGAACAACCGCTAGATGTCTTGGAGGTTTTCTAACCGCCACTTGATTCAAATTATCCAAATTCTGAGACTTCTCTTCAACCCCAGAAGAAATATCATTATTATTAAAACCATCTTCTACCATTACATAAGATGGCGAAAAATCGGTTCCAGCAGCCATACTTGCTATTTTAAACGCATAAACCAATCAAACCCGAAACCCCGAAATGAATCCTCTTTCAATAACAACTACTAATCCCTCAACAAATTCTTCAAAAATTCCAAAAATAAAAAACTAAACAATAATTTTTATTCTTTTTCCTATTTATTCAATATCTAAATACATAAAGTTTGCAACTTTATCCTTTAATTCCACTAAAAATCATAAACCCGTAAACACTAACTTAATTAACACAAAAACTAACAAATTAAACTTCAAGTTACAGCATAAAGAAACAATAAAGTTTGCAACTTTACAGTAAATCTTGACTAATTATACCTAATGAAGGAAATCAAAGATTAAATCTTGAACAAAAAATGAAACTAAAAAAACCCAAAAAGATATGTATCTTGGATCATATTTATAAAAGTATGAACTTTTTTTAAGCATCAAGATCCAATTTTTATTAATGTGAATGATAGATTATGATGCTTTTTTGTTGTTATCAGTATATCTCAATTGTGACAACCCCAATTTAAGAAACCCTAGAAAAGGTACTACTTAGAAATGGAAATCAGAAAGAGAGAAAAAGGAGAAATGGACAAAGGGGTGTTTATTTGATAAAAATATTTTAATTAAGTTAGATCCCTTGAGTAATAATGTCTTAACAAACCCATAATAATAATAACAAGTTTTTTTTTTGACCCCGGGCGTTGTCCCGGGAGGGAGTTGCCCGTGATCGACGTTGCCCGGGAGGGAGTTGCGTCATGCAAACATATATACATATAACATTACCTAAAAGTTTGGACACTTAAAGTTTTGGTGGTCAAAACTAAAAGTTTGATGGTAAAAGTTAGAGACCTTAAAATAAGAGATAGAAAGTAAAAAATAAATAAAAATTGATGATTAAAATTAGAACTATAATTAAGTTTGTATACAAAAAGTTGGACTAAAGTTAAAAAATCAAAAGTTAAGTGGTAAAAATAAGTTTGAAGCGTTAAAATAAGGGGTAAATTACACTTTTGGTCCCTGAACTTGGCACATTTTTCACTTTTAGTCACTAAACTTCAAAAATTGCAAATTATACACTAAACTTACCACTTTTTTTCACTTTTGGTCACCGCGTCAACTTTGTTACCTTTCCTCCGTTAACTTGCCCAGATTCGTTAGTTTTTTTTTCACTTTTCGTCCTTTCCATATATTCCATTATTAAAAGTGATAATCGGCCTAACTTCAAGTCTTAGATATTGTTTTGTTCGATTAGTGAAAATACATATTCATTTGTGAGGGGTTTTGAAACAGTTTTTTTTTTATGTTTACAGTTTACTACTTTATTGATTATAAAATAGTTTGATTAGATGAAATAATTGATTTTCTTTTTGAACGACGATGACATAATTGTTAGTTGAAATTTTTATTTATAAAGTTAGATTTTTTTTAGGGCCTCTGTTTGAATTTTTTAGTCTTCTTATTTCTACTTTAACCGTAAATATTTTTTTTGTGTTATATAAATTTATATAGTTTTCCATAATTCATTTTATTAACTATTGCTAAAATATAATAAAAATAAGATATTGTAACGGTTATCCGGAGTAACGTGTTCTAGATTTTTTTCCTCTGAATAATCGATAACGCCTTATGATTTAACCGTAAATATTTTTGTTTGTGTTATATAAATTTGTAATAAATCATATAAATGGATTGAGTTTTGAATGTACTTTTCATCGATTATCACTTTTAATAATGGAATAAATGAAAATGACGAAAACTGGAAAAAAAACTAACGAATCTGGGCAAGTTAACGGAGGAAAGGTAACAAAGTTGACGCGGTGACCAAAAGTGAAAAAAGTGGCAAGTTTAGTGTATAATTTGCAATTTTTGAAGTTTAGTGACTAAAAGTGAAAAACGTGCCAAGTTCAGGGACCAAAAGTGTAATTTACCCTAAAATAAGAGAAAGAAAGTAAAAAAAAATAAAATTTGATAATTAAAGTTAAAATCCAAAGTTAATTGATAAAAATTAAAAACTTTAAAGGTAAATTATACTTGTATACAAAAAGTTAGACTAAAGTGATAAAACCTAAAAGTTAAGTGGTAAAAATAAGAAACTCTAAATGTATACTATCGTAAAAAAAAAAGAAGGAATAAGACGAAATTGCTGACGTCATGCTGACGTCAGCCTCGGTTAATGTAGCTAAGCTTTGTATAATTGTTATATATATAATAGTGTTTTAATATTAAAATTTATGTTAAATTTAAAGTTTAAATTAAAATTTAAATGGCAGATTAAATTAGCATCGAAGGATTGCTATCGGGAGACCCAGTTTTGAGTCAGAAGTTCATCCACGCGATGCAGAAGCGACAATACACAGCTTGGGAGATGCAGTAAAGATATTAATTTCAAACCAAACACTTGTGTAAATAAATAATAACATAGTACACACGCAAAGTAAACTAAATTGATAATTAAATACGGTAATTATACAAAAAGAAAGTTTGGCTAAACCGAAAAAAATAAATAAATATTAAATATATCAAATAAAGATGTTTAAAATAGTTAATAAGGATAAAACAGATTAGAATATAGAGTTATAGACAATCCATTCCATTTTCAAATATTATAGCAATAATAATAACAAACACATTTTTTATATAGTTATGTGTTAGAAAATCTATAAGTGATGGTCACTATCTTTCTACGCACGTACTAAATAGAGTTTACGTATTTTGTGTATACTACAATTTTAATTTTTCTAAAAAATCATCCACCATTATATGTTGAACAAATACCCTTTTAGACTTCTAGTATAATTATACGAGGGGTCGCAAGATTTGGATCTTAAAACTTCACTTAATTACTGTTGTATGTTCCTAATTGTAGAGTTGTTGGCACAATGATTCATATAATTTATAAATATGTTATTAAGCTATGTGTTTTTATCATATACTCGTACATTTTAGCTTTTTTTAACCTATGTAAAGGTTGGCGAGCATCAATCAAGTATAAGTAAATTAATAGCAAGTATATGATGTTTAATATTATTTGCCTTATGTGTGACGTTTTAAACCAATAACATAACAAACGATACCAAATTGGGTTGACCTTCAACTTCAAATATTGAAAGAAAAGTAAAGATAGAGGTTGACTGTCTTGGCTATTTGACCATATGTTTTGACTTTTTATGGGTGTAACGAGTTTTCTTTTGATTTTATAAGCCAACGCAAAAAGTATTGCGCAGAGAGGATTACCCGTAACCTTAAGGTTACCTTGCGACCCGTGACCTTATGAGCCTTGCGAGCTACCAAACTGCTCTACCCCGAGCCGAAGACTTATACAAGTAAATTAAATAATTAAACTTACCCAACCTACTTACCCCAACAAAATGATGCGTCACTTAGATATGTTACATTAGTTTCAATCAATGAAAAAGTATACCATTTATCTCATCTAATTGAAAGTAATGTATGGTTGTTGTTTTTTTCCGACCACGCATAAAAAAAAAAATCAAAGAAGACTAAAGGTCAAAAAGACCAAAAACAAGTTTGAAGATAAAGATTTGATCAAAATTAAAAATCTAACAACCTTAGGGTTTGCGGGCTTCGAAGACTTGACCCATACAAGTGTGTCATCACCTTCACTATAGTCAAGGTTGCGAAACTTGGGAATCAGGATCGGATCGGAAAGGGGGGAGTCAGGATTTTTTAAAAATCGGATCGGAATCGGATCGGTGATAGTGAGTTTTTTATGTATAAAATAATAGTTTTTCAAATTATATGTAAGAAAAAATTAAAAATATATATAAAACTTCAAACTTAAACATAACATAATTTTTCAACTTAAACATAATTGTCTAGAAACAATAACATAATTCATAAAAGCTTTAACAAAAAAAAAAAAGTTTGACTTTGGTTGACCCGATCCGATACAGCCGAGTCTTGACCGATACGGCCGAGTCTTGACCAAGTTGACCCGAGTCTAGAACCCTGGCCGATTTTCAGACCGAGTATGCAAACTCGTATCGCCAGTCGGCCGATACACGATCCGACTCGGCTGTATCGGCCGAGTTTCAAAACACTGACTATAGTTAATGTTCGATTTTTTTTTCTTTTTCAAAAACCATAAAAAGCTCTAAATTATATATTGGATCATATACTTTTAAAGTTCATTCATATGTGAAAAGTTATAAAAAAAATATGTTGGAATTTTTTTTTCAAAACCTTATATATTGAACAAATTAATTCATTCATAAGTTTACAAAAGATTGTTTTAAAAGTTTTTCTTGAAAAAAAATTCTTCTACAATAGATCAACTTTAAAAACATGTGATCCAATATATAATTTAAAATTTCTCATGATTCTTGTAAAAACAAACCGTTCTCGAAATAAATAAATAAAAATTCTGCTAAATAGTTATTTCTTTCTTTCAAAGTATAGTAATTCATTTGCATCTTACAAGAATGATAATACTATTAATTTATGGATGGTCAAATAGGATGATCAGGAACTTAATTTATTAACGTTAATGAAAGATCAAATGTCTAAGACCCAAGAGACGAATGGATGACATTAAGAGTTGATTTCGATGTGGTATACAAACTCCTAATTACCACAAAAGTTACAGTTCCTATTTTGAAATATTGAACCATATATATTTCCATAGGATTCCCATATTCCATAGACCCTTGCTACATATGGGAGTACATGCACGTTCCATAACCTGTTTAAAGCCATCAGAAAAATTAGATCAGTAAATTACTTCAAAATAATATCAGAAGTATTATCAATTTGCAAACAGCATGCCCAATTCGTCTATAGATGAGTCCAATATTAGAGATAATCTGGAATAAATGTGTAAAACAAGTCAAGGGTGTACGATAAACGACATTGATACTAGCTAGTTAACAGGCTACAATTATTCAATATCCAAAGTCAGTATCGAAGATCTTAACAATAGTCATTCAAGTCTTATACAAAGTAATTATCTCATATAAAAGTATTTTTCTATGAACATTAATTAGATTTTTGTTGTGCTATTGAAAGATTGATTTTCCAATATTCTTTTCACATTGTTTTACCTTTTATCACAATAACATTGATTCAACTCTAAGATGAAATAATTTCATCATGCCAAAACTGTTATATCTTCTCTAAGTATATATGTTCCCATAATTACTCATTACCATGCGTTTGCATTATTAGATAGACAATCATAGTTGGATTAAACATATAAAGCTCGATCTAACTAACAAATTCACAAATGTTAACACTCAGTCACTCACTAATTAACAATTAAGAAAAATTAAAGCAATTTTCCAGAAAAGGGATAAAAGTAGAAAAGATGGAAAATACTTACTTGGATCACTGAAAGTGACAAGACCACTTCCTTTGAAATCACAATTCCAATAATTTCTTCCATGCATTTGGTAATATGCATTCATTGCATATGATGCATGTGCATGAACCTTATTGGGCCCAAAACAATTCCCATTCTCATCAATCTCCCTACAGTCCACACCACCTGGGCCACAACAAAAGTCCAACACACCCTGAACCACTTTCTCATCCGCATGTGGCTTAGCCACACACCAAACTGATGGACCCCTTTGTACTATCTTTGACCCTTGCCCAAACCCAAACTCCATTTTGGCTCCACTACAAAACTCACAGCTCAAATCCACATCATAAACCTTTGAACCATCCCCATTGAACAGCCCAAAGTTTCTCTCACTTGAACCACCTTGTTTCTTGTTTTCATTAAATAAAGCAAATAGGAATATATCTATTTTGTCATTAGGTTTCACTGGGGTCCCTTTGTTTGATTGGGCCTTGGTGATTAGCCTAGTATTGTAGGTTTTTGCATTATCCGGTGAGGCAGCTGTCTCACCGGGCTCACCTTTCGAGGGCCATCCAGATTCAGAAACCGTTATATGAATGGATCGGTTTCCAAATCCTAATGACGCAATAGCTGAGCGTATTGCGTCAATTTGTGCGTCTAACATATTTGTATAGACATAGCCTTTGGGGTCATGGACCCCACTTGAGTTACCAAGTAAGGCGTATTCAAGTGGGACTGTGGTTGGGTTATCACGATAAGCAAAGTAAGGATAGGCATTGACCATAAATGGTGAGCCCGTATCGGCTAAGAAGGTGACAATGGAAGTCATTATAGGCATTAAGGTGGTGGCAAATGTGGAAGCCGACGGTGGAAACGAAGTGGCTAACACCGCCATGCTATGTGGGGTGGTGATCTTGATTTTTCGGTCAAGTCCATGTGACAACAATACTTCATGAAGGTTTTGCATGGCTTGAATAAGTGCATTAGGGTCCATATCATCATCACCATCCATGGCTAAGTACTCATTACCAACCGCAATGCCTACAATTGAGGTGGCAGGGATGAAAGGGGCGATACGGGCTGAAAACCAATCCTCAGCCACGGACTTGGAAGAGCTTATATTAGCAACATGGCTGTTTTCGACCGCAACTATAAGGTCAATGCCCGAGTTGGAGAAAGCTTGTAGGATTTGAGGGTTAGTGTCATATATTTTGACTTTGTCTATGAGTGTTGATTGCAAGAGTTGGGCTACTGTTTTTGGGGAAGGAAGGTTGTTTCCGAGAGTGCCGTAGTTTATTCCTACAGCAGAGACGGTGGTGAATAGGCGGAAGAGATGGAGGAAGACGGTAAGGAGACATAGAAGGGCCATACTGATTCAAGTGAACTTATGCTAGTAAAGAAATGGAGCTAACCAAGATATGAATCCTTTAGTCCATAAATAGATATATAGCATATATATGCAAATCTTGTGTAGTAATGCAAAATATATTTATCTTTTCAAATAATGTATTACAGTAAAACTTTTGTACATTCTTTATAAAAGTGAGACATGATAATTATAAATGTTGAAAAAAGGAATAAATCTAAAAAAGAGTAGTGAAAAAGTGTTCTTTTTCTTATAATGGAATTGGTCTTTGGTCCAGCTGGTTTGTTGAAACAAAATAAAGGTACAATCCCTTTTCCTTGATTGTTGTAGAGTTGTAGTACATGCCTCATTCATTCTACCAAGATTCAAAAATTGCTAACTAAGAGCATCTTCAATGATGTTTTTGAAAGAAAAAGTCTTTGTAAAGGTTAATATCATTAAAGTGAATAACTTTTTTGATGAATATGTTAACAATCCTCGACCTTTTGCTAAAAGCTTTTTCCTTGTTTAGTGGTAAAAAAAGCTTTAAAAAAAGCTTTCCATTGGAGGAGATGACTTTTTAAGAGGTTGAAGATGGTGGATTGATTAAGTGGCAAAATAAAAAGCTTTTAAAAGCTTATTGCCATTATGGATGCTCTAAGTATACCCACATACAATCGATAATATTTCATCTATGACCTTTATGGTAGATAACTAGATATATCTTTCTCTAACATAAAAAAGGCAGGACTCATGTAAAAATATTTTGGAGACGCTGAAGATTACAATGCATGAAGACTCCCTCTCGTAACCAAATTTATACATTATCCAAAAGAATAAAACTCGTTCGTCCTAACAAAAAGGTATCAAAAGGCAAAAATACCTCTTGTTTTTGTTAGTTTTATATCTTTATTTCTTTACTAGGAATAAAAGTTTTTCACCTTTCTATTTTTAAAAAGAGTTAATATTTTGTGAATTGAACAAAGTATTCTTAATGAACCTCCCTTTGTAAATAATTAGATGTGAAATGATCATTTTTACCTTTAATGAATTAATTTACACCATAAGTTCCTTATCTTCTAAAATATATTCATTACCGCTTTAGATCAATTACCTTTACATAAATTACCTTCACTATTCGTCGTCACTACCACCACCAGTTGTCACCACCACCATGCCGCCATTGCCGTCAAAATTGTCGCATTGCACGGTTATTGTGCTAGTTTAATATTATCAAAACTCGAATCATAATCAAAGTTGGGGGATGTGGGGATAATTAGACTAATATGTCCCTATGGATTGAGATTCTCTAAAGTTGGAATCAACTTTATAGGTAAAGTTGACAACCTTAACCATTGGTTTAAAATCAATGGTTAAGATTCAAAGATTAAGTTTGAATCTTGATCTTTGATTTTAATTAAGGGTTAAATTATTCCAACTTTACCTATAAAGTTGATGATAACTTTATCCTCATCCTTTAAATCATCACTTTCAGGGAAATCAAAATTGGGGTAATTAAAAAATATATAAATCGGAGGTAATTAGACTAATATGTCCATATGTAACCTGATTTAACGATCAATTTTAACATCCACGGTGAACCAATATTAATTATTAACATAATTCCAAAATCAGAAATTAAAAACTATAATTTCAAATCTGTTATTTCGTGACCACGAAAAAGATCAAGTTTGTAATTTACTCGAAAACTTATCTAATTTCAATTTTTGACCATCATCAATCCAGAAGAAGAAAAAAAACAACACATTTTTCAAACCCAAAAATACACTCTCAAGTCTCAACTGGCAAGAAGCCCAACATGGGAACTAACTATATAAACCCACCCATCCATCCTAGGGTTTCTCTTCTTCACACGCCGCCATAAACTCAACAATAAAAAGATATGCTATCTCTAATTCTGTATTCATATATATGCCTCAAATAAAACACGTAAGTAATTTCTAACTATTGTTTTTATTTTGCACACACACATTCGGGTTTCTTCTATCAAACTGTCATCTCTTTTCAATAGTTGTTCGTAAATCGTTCAAGCTTTATATAGTACTTCCTCCTTTTTTCTAGAATTATTTTTTAATTCGCTTTATCCCTTGGTAAACAAATGTTCTTCAGCTTTATTAACTTTAGTTATTGGAATTTAATCCTAACTAACGAGTTAGTAGTTATCAGTTAACATTAATTGGAAGCTAATTATCGCCCTGAGGGTTATAAATAAATAAATAGAATATGTTTAATAGGGCTATAAATAATTAGCATTTACTTGATAGATTTGTTAAGTTAAATAAAAAGAGGCATATACGGTGGTGCAGCATATTTTTGCATATGATGGCTTACACTTGATCTCTGAATAACAGGTAAGTACTGTTGACAACATTCATATTGCTGATGCAAATTATTTGTTGCACCGCCTATTTCGGAACTTAAATAAAACCTTTCTTACCTCCTTTGTAACTGTAGTGAGTTGGTTTAAGATATCATTATATCAAACTTAGGGCCCGTTTCTTTTTAGTCGTATTAAGCGGCTAAATGTATAAAATATGTCTCAATGTAATTTACGTTTATTTTTTGTTTATTAAGTCTAAAAAGAAACGGGGCCTTAGCTTTTTTGCAGAGGCGGTTGAAATACCCTCGATGGGTATTCATGTCATTCATCGATTATAAAAAGTAGGTATTCGTGTTCTAAAGTGAAGTCCAACATATGTTCGTTAATAAGGATTGCAAGGTATTGTGACATTGTTTTCGATGTTTCATTTTTGTTAAGATTCCATATGGCGAGTGAATAATACGAAAAGAACAAGATAAAGGTAAAGTAGACAAAATCCATTCTCTGGATGATTAAGATGACAACTTTAAGCTTCATATAGCTCCTATAGTTGGTTATATAAAAGCCGGAGATCAATTGCATAACTTATAGAGGCTGGGAGCACCATCTGATCTGGATAGATCAAGGCTGCATGTGTTTACCGGGAAAGTTGCTCTGTAATTTGTTGCTCTGTGAAATGGGAAGAGAATAAATATATGTATTGGTGACACATGAGTAATCTATGTTCTTGAAATCGTGTAGTGTATGTGGTGAGGAGCCCTACGCCCATCATTGGCCGGGAGCATCTCGTTATGCTTTACTTGTGTAGCTAGAAGTTTTATTTTTTGGTTGAGTTGATGATAGCATTATTGGTTGGTTTTCTCTGCTTCTGATGTTAAACATGAAGTGATCAACTGATTGTTTACAGCATCTTGTATTTCTATTTAAAAAACCATACTATTTATGATAGAACTTTTAAGATACACAAGTTTGATAAATTTCTTGTTTGTATCTAGTGCATATATCTTATGATCTTGTCATGATAAGACATTTTATCAAATAAACTGATCAATTTTATGCACTTCTACAGAAAATTTGATGCATAAGCGTTCTGTATTTGATCTGTGTACATAGACATAACTTCTGTACCAAAAGAGGTGATAATAGTTTAATAGATCTACAAAAAATGTATATATAGGGGGTGTTTGACGTAGCTTATTTTAGAGGGCTTATGGTTTTTTTGGTTTTTTTCACTATAAAAGCCATTTAAGTGTTTGTTTTAGCTTTTTAGCTTATAAAAGCCATTTTTAAGAAGCCAAAAAACATAGCTTTTATAACAAAAGCCAAATGTTTCCCTTCTTTTTCTTTTCAAAAGCCAAAAGTTAATCCAAACACTAGAACAATAGCTTAGGGTGATGGCATTGAGGCGTGGAGAAGGTAGTGAGTGGTGCGGCCCCTCACATGAACACCGCCGCTGCCCTTTAAGAACGCGTGAGTGGAAGAAAATGAGTGGTCTCACCACGCAGAAGAGAGAACGAATGGTGCAACTTCCTAGGCAGACAACGACTAGATTTTGCAACGGTTCTTTATTTTTTTTTACTGCCATGTTTGTATACAAACATATAGATATAGATATCTACCAATAAACTAAAACAGGATTGAGATATTCTTGAAACGAAACGTGGCGTAATCTTTGATCGACACGTGTCCTTTTAATTTACCTATTTTGTTAAATTAGGTTTTTTAATTGTATATAGATTCAATTTCCTTATTAGACTTAGAATTAAACTCTAACTCTTAGCTTATAGATACAAAACACATAATACCTTATTTGAATCGAGTTTACGATCCGAGCTATTTACCGTCATCCTCTATGTTTACAATTTTTGATTTTGATGTGATTTTAAAAATTTAAGGTAAATCCAAAACTTTAACTAAACATATATTATATTTATCATTATTGTTTATTATAACTTAGCTTCGATCATCGGTTTACTTTAACCACAATTTATTTCATACTCACAAATCATGTATGAGACATATTCGAATTTCTTTATGATACAATCTATATAGCTACCGTACATCGTACGGGTATTAGGACTAGTAGGATATATATGCAGAGCATGATGAAGACGACCCTTTTTGTTTTTTGTTTTTTAAATTTTCGTTTTTAACCCTCAGATTTTGGTATTTTTTCAAAATCACCCCCAATTTTCAATTTTAACCCTGAATTTGTTACTTATATTCAAAATACCCTCAAATTTTGTTATTATTATTATTATTATTATTATTATTATTATTATTATTATTATTATTATTATTATTATTCTTATATTATTATTATTATTATTATTATTATTATTATTATTATTATTATTATTATTATTATTATTATTATTATTATTATTATTATTATTATTATTATTATTATTATTATTATTATTATTATTATTATTATTATTATTATTATTATTATTATTATTATTATTATTATTATTATTATTATTATTATTATTATTATTATTATTATTATTATTATTATTATTATTATTATTATTATTATTATTATTATTATTATTATTATTATTATTATTATTATTATTATTATTATTATTATTATTATTATTATTATTATTATTATTATTATTATTATTATTATTATTATTATTATTATTATTATTATTATTATTATTATTATTATTATTATTATTATTATTATTATTATTATTATTATTATTATTATTATTATTATTATTATTATTATTATTATTATTATTATTATTATTATTATTATTATTATTATTATTATTATTATTATTATTATTATTATTATTATTATTATTATTATTATTATTATTATTATTATTATTATTATTATTATTATTATTATTATTATTATTATTATTATTATTATTATTATTATTATTATTATTATTATTATTATTATTATTATTATTATTATTATTATTATTATTATTATTATTATTATTATTATTATTGTTATTATTATTATTATTATTATTATTATTATTATTATTATTATTATTATTATTATTATTATTATTATTATTATTATCATTATTATTATTATTATTATTATTATTATTATTATTATTATTATTATTATTATTATTATTATTATTATTATTATTATTATTATTTACGAATCAATGAAAGAATGCGTAAGCATTCGGTCGAAACCCTTGGCACAAGGACTGCATTGTCAATTGATCACAACGGGTTTAAAAGGGTCGGTTTTTATACAAAATAATGTGATTAGTATGTATGCAGGCTGTGGGTTGATCGATGAGGCGTTGTTTGTGTTTAATAAGATTGAGTTCAAGAATGTGTTTAGTTGGAATGCAATGATTGAAGGGTTGGTTAATAATGGGCGGGTAAGTGATGCAGAGAAGGTGTTTGATGAAATGCCTCAAAGAGACGTTGTTTCTTGGAATTCTATGATGTCGGGTTATTTTCGTAACAGGTTGGTGGAGAAGTGTGTGGAGGTGTTTGTGGAAATGGTTAGAGGGTTTGAATGTGTTCCTAATGTGTATTCATTTACTTGCGTGATGAAAGCGTGTGCTTGTGTTAAAGATTTGAACTTGGCTATGCAAGTGCATGGTTTGGTTACAAAGTTTGAGTTTTTAAGGTATGATTCTGTTGATTCGTCGGTGGTTGATATGTATATTAAGTGTGGGAAGCCGGATTTTGCTGAACGTGTTTTTTTAAAGATGGTGAACCCAAATTTGTTTTCTTGGAATTCCATGATTTATGGTTACTCGCAATTATATGGTGCGCCGAAGGCTTTGGAGTTGTTTGAAAGAATGCCTAAAAGAGATGTTGTTTCTTGGAACATGATTATTTCTATTCTGTCTAAGAATGGGAATGTTGTGAAGACACTTGGTATGTTTATTGAGATGTGCCATCAAGGTTTTAGACCGAATTCCATGACATATGCTAGTGTTCTCAGTGCTTGTACCAGCGTTTATGAACTTGCATGGGGGACTCACTTGCACGCCCGGATTATCCGATCTCAACAAAGTGTTGATGTGTTTGTCGGTAGTGGTCTGATTGACTTGTATGCTAAATGTGGGTATTTCATGAAAGCACGCCAGGTATTTAATGATTTGACAGAGCACAACATAGTATCGTGGACTTCACTAATAGGAGGTGCAGCACATTGTGGCAATGAAAGCGAGGCGTTTTCATTGTTTAAAGAAATGAAAAAAGTACCCGTGGTTTCTGATCAGTTCACACTAGCAACTGTTCTAGGATCTTGTGGTAACTTGAAGGACATTAATCTTGGAAGCCAGATTCATGCATATTCAGTCAGAATCGGTATTGACCGTTTAATCCCAGTAGCAAATGCTCTTATTACAATGTATGCCAAATGTGGTGATATTCAGAGTGCAAATAACACATTTCAGTGGATGTCACATAGAGATATCATATCTTGGACTACAATGATCACATCATTCTCTAATTGTGGAAATGTTGAAAAGGCTCGAGAATATTTTGATAATATGCCTGAACGAAATGTTGTTTCTTGGAACTCAATGTTAGCGGGATATGTACACCATGGATTATGGGAAGAGGGTCTCAGAGTTTATGTTTTGATGAGACAAAAAGGGGTAAAACCAGATTGGATTACTTTTGTTAGCTCAATTGGTGCATGTGCAGATACAGCCATACTAAAACTTGGGAACCAAATAGTTTCTCAAGCTGAGAAATTCGGTTTTGCTTCTGATGTTTCAGTTAAAAATAGTATCATTACCATGTATTCAAAAAGCGGTCGTATTAAAGAAGCAGAAAAAACATTTGATTCGATGCATGTCAAGAATTTGATTTCATGGAATGCAATGATGGCTGGGTATGCCCAAAGTGGTCAGGGTAGTCAACTAATTTATACTTTCGAGAAGATGATTAATTCGGGAATAAACCCCGACAGTATAAGTTATGTGTCGGTTCTATCAGGTTGTAGCCATTCCGGATTATTACCTGAAGGTCACCATTACTTTGATATGTTGATTCACGATCATGAAGCAAATCCAACATGTGAGCATTTTGCATGCATGGTGGATTTACTGGGGCGTGCAGGGTATGTTGAAAAGGCAAAAGATTTAATCGACAAAATGCCAATGGAACCAAACGCTGCTGTTTGGGGAGCTTTGCTTGGTGCTTGCAGGATCCACGGCAATTCAACAATGGCAGAAACTGCTTTAAAGAATCTTGTTGAATTTGATGCAGAAGATTCCGGAAGCTATGTTCTCTTAGCCAATCTTTATTCTGATTTGGGGAACTTAGAGAATGTCTCTAATCTAAGACGATTTATGAAAGATAGAAAGATAACAAAGGATCCAGGGTGCAGTTGGATAGAAGCAGATAACAGGGTGCACGTATTTACAGTAAATGATACTAATCATCCACGAATTAAAGATGTTTATGACACGTTAGGGGAGGTTATTAAAAAGATAGAAGAAACGGGAATGTATGTTAAGAAAACCAGTTCCATGTATCATAGTGAGAAACTTGCATTGGCGTTTGGGTTGATGACTTTACCAGCTTGGATGCCGTTTCATATAATGAAAAATCTTAGAATATGCAATGATTGTCATCAGGTAATGAAGTTGGCATCTCGTGTTAGCTCAAGGGAACTTATAGTTCGAGATACAAACCGTTACCATCATTTTACAGATGGGTGTTGCTCGTGTCGCGATTACTGGTAAACTGGCAACATGAGGTATGATGTACTTTACATATTTTTAGCAATCTTTAGCTCAAAATTCACATTAAAACCAATGAATTAATAAAATAACTAACACTCTTCTTCCTGAATGCAAATCAAACACAAATGCTTTTTTAACTTATCACAATATAATAAAACTTCTAGTTATACCAACAACCTCTGATCATTGCCACACCACTGAGACTACTTTACAAGGATGGTTGAACACAAAAAACTCGGAGAAATCTTCTTGCATCTAATAAACAGAAATGTGAACATTAATTTATAGGTGTTTGCTCCGTTTCTCTGTCCCTCAATTTATGAGGCCAGAATCTCACAAACCAAACACCTGTAAACTCGTCCACATTCTCATTTTTCTCCAATGACCGCCCCATTGTCTCTCGAGTAAAAAAGTAGGTCACGAAAAACCCTAAGACACAAACCCCGCCCATTGCCATTAAAGTGTCAGACACCCCCTCTCGAGAATCACGGGAAGACCAAATAAACCCTATGGATCCAATTATTGCCCCAACTTTTCCAACTGCACCAGAAATCCCATGACAAGTTGCACGAAACCTTGCTGGGAAGAGTTCTGCTGGAACTATGAACGTGGTCGTGTTTGGTCCAAAATTGGAAAAAAAGAAGGCGAGTCCATACAGTAATATGAACCCAATACCTGGATCGGATCCCCAACCGCCTTTGTTAACTTTCGCAACTGTAAACAGGCTGACGGCCATTAAAAGGAACCCGACTGCTTGAATTTTTACTCTTCCAACATAATCAATCATGTAAACGGTCACAAAATAGCCAGGGATAGTCGCGCAGATTGCAACAAGTGCCTGGAATTTCGCTATTTGCAATGCATCATCGTATATATTCATATGGCTCTTATGAGTCATATAGCCTTTAAACGCATGATATTGGAACAGATTGAGAGGGTAGAAAACAAGATCGATCAAGAACCAATTGGTTGAAGCAGCTATGAGATCACGACCATGTCGTCGCAAAAATTCTCGTGAAAAGAAAGGGTAGGTGTTCGATAAAGCTGCACGAGTGTCCGGTGTGCTAATCATCTTAACATCTTCGCGTATTGAGCTCGGTGTGCTAATCATCTCAACGTCTTCCTGTATTGAGCTCAGTGATACCTTCAACACTTTCTCCATATCTTTTGCTGCTTGTAAAGTGTTTTTCTCTACCAAAGCTGTGAACCTATGAAACAGTATTCAAGAAACACAATTAGTTATAGTCCCAAAAAGAAACCTCATTTGTAGTGAAAACAATCATGTTGTTTTAAGGACCAAAATTTCGGTGTTTCGGTCAAGGACTGGTATTTGAAATATCAGTTATTTCGGTGGTATTTCAGTGGTATATCGGTAATTTTAATATTAGAGTAAACGACATAAATCGTCCCTGTGGTTTACTTAAATAGTCATCTTTCGTCCCTGAGAATCAAAAACCTCATGGATCGTCCTTATTTGGAAAATAAGCTTCGCCTTTCGTCCTTTGACTATTTGACCGTTAACCTCAATCCGTTAACCCCCCACGTGCCTACCACGTGAGGGGTATTCTTGTCTTTGCGCCCACTATAAATAGAGTAAACGACATAAATCGTCCCTGTGGTTTACTTAAATAGTCACATTTCGTCCCTGAGAATCAAAAACCTCATGGATCGTACATAAAGCTGGTTGAATAAAGTTGCTTTATGCTGCAACTTTACACAGCATTTTAAGGAATTAAATGTTATTCCTTAAATGTTCTCAACCATATTTGTACGGCCAAAGTTGACATCCCAATGTCAACTTTGCCTATAAATAGAGGTCTTTGCACAACAAGAAAACAACTTTGCAAACCTGCAATATTCTTGGTGAACTTGTGCAATATTCTCTCAATCGCAAAAAGGAACATTTCACAACTTTAAGTGTTTCGATTGTTTAGAGAATTTCCAAGTATAGATCAATTGTATTTCATAGGTTGTTAGGATATTTACATACTTTGCATTATCTTGGTTCCGCAACAACCTTGTAATTTATTTAAAGTTAATAAATAAATTACACTTGAAAAATACATATTGTCTCACCAATTTACTTTACAAGTACTTTCTATTATTGCATGGTCTTTCAAGTGTAATTTATTTATTAACTTTAAATAAATTACAAGGTTGTTGCGGAACCAAGATAATACAAAGTATGTAAATATCCTAACAACCTATGAACTACAATTGATCTACACTTGGAATTTCTCTAAACAATCGAAACACTTAAAGTTGTGAAATGTTCCTTTTTGTGATTGAGAGAATATTGCACAAGTTCACCAAGAATATTGCAGGTATGCAAAGTGTGAAATCTTTCGAAGTGAAGAAGTGTTATTCTTGTTGTGCAATGACTTGTATTTATAGGCAAAGTTAACATTGGGATGTTAACTTTGGCCGTACAAATATGGTTGAGAACATTTAAGGAATAGCATTTAATTCCTTAAAATGCTGTGTAAAGTTGCAGCATAAAGCAACTTTATTCAACCAGCTTTATGTACGATCCATGAGGTTTTTGATTCTCAGGGACGAAATGTGACTATTTAAGTAAACCACATGGACGATTTATGTCGTTTACTCTATTTATAGTGGGCGCAAAGACAAGAATACCCCTCACGTGGTAGGCACGTGGGGGGTTAACGGATTGAGATTAACGGTCAAATAGTCAAAGGACGAAAGGCGAAGCTTATTTTCCAAATAAGGACGATCCATGAGGTTTTTGATTCTCAGGGACGAAAGGTGACTATTTAAGTAAACCACATGGACGATTTATGTCGTTTACTCTTATTATTATGAAATATTATATATAAATATATATATACCAAAAAGATTGCAATTATACACACAAATAGCAATTATTATTAAGTTAATACTGATCTAAATATCAAAATCAAGCTTAAAAGTCTCAATATCTGATAGATTAGTGTTAATACTTGCAAAAATTGTTTCTTATGTTGCTTTTTAGTTTGGAAACAAAATTAAATTAATAAAAACTGAAAATCTGGTATACCACCGAAATTTGGACCGAAATTTGACCGATTTCGGTGAGATTTCGGTAAATTTCACCGAAAATCTCGGTACCGAAATTTTGGACAAAAATCTGGACCGGTATACCAGTGGAGGACCGAAAACCGAAATACCACCGGTATACCACTGGTATACCACCGAAATTAACTACATAGATGCTATGGTTCAAGACCGGACTCTTATGGTAGTGTCGTATGAGTATTGCATACCTGACCATTTTATACTGGTTCCATATCAGTTTGGTACCGGTTGGATCTCAAACAAATTTTGTGAACCAGACTCAAAACTTGTGTAGTTGTTTACTTTTTCATCAGAAGAAAGATAAAGATGGTGTGGACTCGGACCGTAACTAGGTATATGTATAGTACCTGGCTGTTTCAGGCATCTTCATCCGCCAATAATAAGTCATAGCTGCTGGAATTGCACCAAACATGAGAATAAGCCGCCATGCCAAACCCGACTCAGGTGGGACGGGAGCAGTGTTTTCCCATGGTTGGAGTTCTAACGGCGTTGTTAACTTGTCAGCAAAAGCTTTGAAAATGGAGCACACGGCCATGGTAATGACCGACTCAAAAGTATTCCAAACCCTTGCATAGAGAACACACCAGCAATGAACGCTCCACGAGTCTTCTTATTCGCAAACTCGGACATAATTGTGGCTGATAACGGGTAGTCCCCTCCAATTCCTATCCCAAGCAAAAACCGAAAGAACCCAAGGCTCACAAACACCATCGAGCTTAACCTTGAAAGCGAGAATCCACATCCTAGAGATCCCACAACCATCATCATAAGTGAAACACCGTACACATGACGACGTCCAACACGGTCACCTAGCCGTCCAAAAACAAGCTGGCCGACCACGGTCCCCATCAAAGCAACACCAATCATTGCTGATGCGATAGCTTTAGGGACCTCAAACCAATACTTGTCATTCCCATTTCTATCTACCTCAAACCAATCCTTTTCGTACTCATTTCTATATATCTTGGGGTAATATATCCTTCCGATCATGCTCATGATCGGAGGGATACAGAATAAATCGTAACTATCAGTAAATAAACCCATACCCGCAATTATGATTGCTTTAAAGTGGTAATATTGTGTCTTTGCAGCATCAAGTGCTGATAAAACTTTCAGTGCCATTTCGGAATGAATTGTACTTGATTCGAACACTAGTATATATAATATGTAAAATGTATCAAAAAAACATATCTAAAACTATGTGTTTTTAATAGGTATAAAGAGACAGAAATACTAAAGATATATGGAAGTAAATTGCTAGGGAGTTTCGTAGTGAAAAATCCTTTGGCATATACTACCTCGGATGTTCTCCGTTTCCAATATTTTGAAAGAAAGTGTCAAGGTTAAGGTTTATTGTTTGTTCTTAATACGTGATGTGCTTCCATTTGGTAAGAAATATAAAATAATAATGAAGTCGTGAATGTCAACTTTGTTGTCGTTAATTGATGGATTATGTCTCTTGTTGGTTAATTAAATTAAGCTATATATATATGTTATATATATATGTTAGAATGAATGACACAAGTACTTGGTGTTTCCAATAATTTCTTAAAACACTGTTTTTGTTAATAAATTAAAAAGAAACAAGAGAAATAATAGAGATAATTGTATTATTCATCTCATAATAAGATTTCAGGGGATGGATTGATTCGCCATCCATCCATGAATATTCTTTAGATCAATTACTTTCATATTAATAACCACACTGTTACTGTTGCCGCAATCACCTGTCGCCGCCGCATTGCGCGGACACCCCTCTTGTAAATCAAAACAAATAACACAACAATGATAGCAAACAAATTACGTGAAATTCGGAAGTGTTATTCAGAGTGTTATTGTCAATGTATTTTTATACTGTATGTACTCAGTATAAAGCAATGTATGCCCGAGACTAAAACAACGTGGGTCAATGATACTGAACCCCTTACATGGTGTAGGCATACCTTTGATAGGTCTTGTGCATACCTAACTACCATTAAATGTTCCCAAACTCCGAGGAGAAGGTTTGGGTAAGCTAATTAAAACTGCCATAATTTTGTATTTGGGACGCATACAAGAACATGTGTATTCTTTGTGAATTTAATTTCGTGTATTAATTTTATCATGATCTAAAGATCAATATCTCGTTCTATTTGTTTTACTTTAATAATTGTTTTACAATAATCAACCAGACATAAGGAATATCCATTAATTAGCATTTGGTCCATGACATAACGTACTACGTTGGACTCATGTTAAAATCCAAGAAGAGTGAGACACCCTTTCATCTTGTCTTGCACATTAGCTTGCTAATACAATAGAGTAAGCTCTAAAATAAATGTCAATTTCACATATAACATATTCTTTTCATATGTTGAATCTTTGCATATTTTCTAGAATATTGTTGAAACTTTGCATATTCTCTAAAAGATTCCAACAATAAAACAATGTTTTTCAACCATATTTGCGTGTGTTTGATTGAGATGCGATATTAGAGAGACCACATATTCATTAACATGTACGTAGTAAATGGATAATATTTTTTCTGTTCGGGTTACCCGAGAACGATGAATCTTTTTGACTTAGGTATACGTACGTGTCATAACCAAGTTAACTTGGTGACCGTTTTTGACCATTTTTATGACCACTCCCGAGATGTTTAAATAGGGATGTTTTGTTAAGAACGTAAAAGAGAATTGATTTCTATTGATGATAACTCAAACGATTACATGACCTCTGTTTATATAAGAATAGAAAAATCAGTTTATGGAAACTTAGGGCAAATTTAATTCTGAGCCTAACTTTAATTCTGGGCCTAATCTTGGACCGACTTCAATTGTTGGGCTTCAAGTCTTGATCTCTTACTTTCGGGAAGTGATGACATTGAATCTGATCCCACACATTCTAACACTCCCCCTCAAGTTGAATATCGGGATTACCGAAATTCAACTTGCTTAGACACTTATGAAACATAGATATTCCCACGGATTTGGTTAGGATATCAGCAAGCTGTTCATCAGACCTAACAAAAGGTAACTTGATAATTCCACTTTCCAATTTTTCTTTTATAAAAAGACGATCAACTTCCACATGCTTGGTTCTATCATGTTGAACTGGATTCTCTGAGATCTGGATAGCAGCTTCATTATCACTCATGATTCGAATGCTTTCTTTGGGAGCAAAACCTATTTCAGACACCAGCTTTTTCAACCACAAAGCTTCTGCTAGTCCTCTAGTTATACCTCTAAACTCAGCTTCAGCACTTGACAAGGAGACAACTTTCTGTTTTTTACTTTTCCATGTAACCAAGTTATCGCCTACTAACGAAAAATACCCAGAAGTGGATCTTCGATTGCCTTTGTCTCCTGCCCAATCTGCATCTGTATATATCTGAATCTTGAGATGACCATTATCCTTAAATAACACCCCATGACCTGAAGTCCCTTTGAGATACCTAATAATTTGCAGAACTGCATTCATATGATCTTCCTGAGGTTGATGCATAAACTGACTAACTACTCCAACAGCATATGCTATGTCTGGACGAGTATGAGCCAAATAAATAAGTTTCCCCACCAACCTTTGATATCTTCCTTTATCAGTAGCTTTAGCATATGTCTTCACAAACAACTTCTGATTAATGACCATGGGCGTGTCTGCTGGCTTGCAATCAATCATTCCTGTTTCAGCCAAAAGATCTAATATATATTTCTTCTGACAAATAAAGATTCCACATTTAGACTTTGAAACTTCTATTCCAAGGAAATACTTCAGATCTCCCAAATCTTTCATTTCAAATTCTGCAAACAAAGCTGATTTTAGTTGGTTAATCTCCTTTTCATCATTTCCTGTTATAATCATGTCATCAACATAAATTATTATACATGTTACAAGATTCCCTCTATGACGAAGAAACAAAGTGTGATCTGATTTGCTCTAGTGATATCCATACTTCTTCATAGCAAGAGTAAACCTTCCAAACCAAGCTCTGGGTGATTGTTTAAGCCCATACAAGGCCTTTTTCAACTTACAAACTTCCCCATTCTTAAAATTGTGGGAAAAACCTGGAGGAGCTTCCATATACACCTCTTCTTGTAATTCTCCGTGCAAAAAAGCATTCTTCACATCAAATTGATGAAGAGACCAACCCTGATTTGCTGCTACTGAGAAAAGAACCCTTATTGTATCTAGCTTTGCAACCGGAGAGAAAGTTTCTGAATAGTCAATGCCATAGGTCTGAGTGTACCCTTTGGCAACAAGTCTTGCTTTGTATCTCTCTACATCCCCATTTGGTTTATATTTGATGGTATATATCCACCTGCATCCTACCGGATCCTTTCCTGTTGGAAGAATACACTTTTCCCACGTGTCATTCTTAATAAGAGCCTCCATTTCACTATCCATAGCATCTTTCCAATTTTTTAATTTCAAAGCATGCTCTACACTTGGTGGGATCTCTTCAGAATATAATTTTGCTGCAAATGCTCTTGCTTCTTTGGAGAAAAAACCTTCAACAATATTAGCAAAGCTGTCTACCGGATACTTAGTAGACCGAGAATTCCTTTCTGGAGAATATCGCTTTGCAGGTATTCCTCTGGTAGACCTCGGTGGGAGAATATATCTTTCTGGAGCACTTTCTGGCTCTCCATTAACATTTTCCTGTACTTCATTAGCTGGAATATCTATATCATTCAAATCATGGCTTGGTTCAGAATTACTTACTTTGGATGTCAGGTCTGGACTTGGGTTGTCACTTTGAGAGGAGGACTGTAAATCTTTATCAGTAGACTTGTTTTGTGATGGAGTAGTGGTCTGAATTTCTGATGAATATTGAAGCCAACTCAGTGTGTCACTTTGTTCCTCCCCTGACCACTGAGTTCCTGAGAGTAGAAATACTTGGTTTCCAAAAAATCACAATCCATCGTAGTAAACATACGACGAGTTTTAGGATTATAACATCTATACCCCTTTTGAGTAACCCCATATCCCACAAAAACACATTTTTCAGCACACGGTTCGAGTTTATTACGATATGATTTTGGAATATGAACAAATACTGTACATCCAAACACTCTAGTGTGCAAAGTAAGAATTGATGGGAGCTTATGAAACTCAGAGAGGACTTTCAAAGGGGTTTTCATATCGAGAATCTTTGTAGGAAGACGATTGATCAAGTAGGTGGCAGTAGCTAAGGCTTCGGGCCAAAAACTTTTTGGAACTAAGGACTCAATAATAAGTGCCATAGTCATCTCTAAAAGAATCCTATTTTTCCTTTCAGCTACACCATTTTGTTCGGGGGTGTGAGGACAAGTGGTTTGATGAATTATCCCTTTGGATTGAAAAAACTGGTTCATTTGTGAATTCACATATTCTCCACCATTATCTGTTCTCATGATTTTGATAGATTTTTGAAATTGAGTTTGAACCATGTTATAGAAAACAATGAATCTATCATAAACTTCATCTTTATTTTTCAAAAAATAAATCCATGTCATTCGGGTGCAATCATCAACAAAAATCACAAAATACTTGAAATTATGACCTCCAACAACCGGTGCAAGACCCCACACATCTGAATGAACCAATGAAAAAGGATATTCAACTATAGTATTACGAGGTTTAAAAGTTTGCCTATGACTTTTTGCTAAAATGCAAGTTTCACAATCAATCTTTTTATTCAAAGGAAAAAATTTCGGAAACAAAACATGTAAATAACTAACTGAAGGATGTCCCAGTCTTCTATGCCATAACCATGCTTCTCTTTTACTTGTTTCATGAGCTAGCATAACACTTCCACTTGAATTCACTTCATCAACATAGTACAGTCCCCTCTTTCAGTGCCACGCCCAATAATCTGTCCCATCCTGATATCCTGTAAAAGACAAAAATTCGGATGCATGAGAACGGAGCAATTGAATTCTTTTGTCACATGACTGATTGACAAGAGTTTGTGTGACAAAGAGGGAACATAAAGACAATTTGACAATTTGATGTCTGGTGAGATTTTAATTGTTCCTCAAGTTTTAACATCCATTTTCCCCTTATTAGCTGCTTTAATATGAGTTTTCCTAGGTTTGGAGACTTCTGAAAAATCGGATAACTCATATGTCATTGTATCTGTCGCCCCACAATCAAAAATCCATGGCCCATTTGACTCATTATTATTTCCATGGGTACTAAGGGCCTGTCCATTCAAATCTGATGGGCTTGGATTACTAACAGGAAATTTGTTCGGCCCATAACTAGTGTTAAGCCCACACATATTATTATGATTAAAATTATTATAAGATAAGGGGTATTTTTTATAAAGGGAAAGAGTTGTTTTAGGGAAATAAGGACCATATGTCTCGATCCCTTTTCCCTTGCTACCTTCCACCACCGAAAAATGTTCCTCCTTTCTCTCTCTTCCGGCCACCGCTGCTACCCCACCAAATCCGGTTGATCGCCGATCACCACCACCATCTTTATTGGGTTTTGTAGCGGTGGTAGAAGTGATGTTCTTCTCGGTTTTGGCAGATCTGGTGCTCTTCTTGGGACCGGTCCACCAATCCGGGTAACCCACGATTTCAAAGCATTGTTCTTTGGTGTGCCTTGACATACCGCAAGCATCACACATCAGATGTGACTTATCATCTGGATCCTTTTTCTTGCCGTCAAATCGGCGGAAGCTTTTTGTTACAAATCCGCCGCCGCTGGTATGGTCTCCGGCGATTAAGCCGGAGGCAACCCCGTGTGTTTCGTTGACGGCTGCTCCCATAATCAATTGGTGAGCGGCTTCCTTTCGAACCGTGGCATATGCGGACTCGACGGATGGAATCGGGTCGACCCGAAGAATCTCTCTAATAATCGGCTCAAACTTCCGATCTAAACCATTCAGAAATTGGAACAGTTTTTGATCGGATCTTATCTTGGCATATTATTTGATATCGTCTGGACACTTCATCGGGTTGGGGTCAATTCGATCGATTTCGCCCCATACCCCTTGCAGCGAAATCCAGAATTCTTCAAGGGTTTTATTGGCTTGTTTGAGTTCATTGGCTTTAACATGAAGATTAAAGGCTTGGAGTTTATCTTTGCCACTACTGTAAGTGATTGCTAATGCATCCCACAATTGTTTGGCAGTAGCAAATTCGGTAAGATTTCCGGCTAATGTTGGTTCAATATTTTGGATGAGCCACGAGAACACTATCAGGTCTTCTTGTTCCCATGACTCTTGTTTTTCAGATGTTGATAATTCTGGTTGTTCTTCGGTTAGATGTGATAACAAATTTTTTGATCTGCCGCCTATAGCAACCCGAATCATTCGGGTCCATAAGGCATAGTTTGTGCTATTTAATTTCAGATTAATCTGAAGATTATCGGACAATTTGGGGTTTTGAAACTGTTGGCTGGTATTGTTTTGTAAAAGGTTGGCTAATTGTAATGCCAAATCGGAGCCGCCGGCATCTGCTGCCATGGTGGCTGTAATATCGATTTAGGTGATACAAAAAAGTGTTTTTAATCGGTAGATGATGAAGCCCCGAATTGTGGCTCTGATACCATGTTAAGAACGTAAAAGAGAATTGATTTCTATTGATGATAACTCAAACGATTACATGACCTCTGTTTATATAAGAATAGAAAAATCAGTTTATGGAAACTTAGGGCAAATTTAATTCTGGGCCTAACTTGGACCAACTTCAATTGTTGGGCTTCAAGTCTTGATCTCTTACTTTCGGGAAGTGATGACATTAAATCTGATCCCACACATTCTAACATGTTTCAAACCAAACATGACTCCTAACTTCGTAGCGTGCTTAGTGTTACTATAAAATGTTGAAATCTCAACTTTGAGTCTTTGACATTGAACAGGACGGAAGACAAACCAAACCAAAAATCTAACCCGAATTCACGAATAGATATAGCCTGAACAACTCAAATATTATTCTAATCTTGTATATCCTATTACATATTTCTGAAACACTCGGAGACATGATCATCTTACAAGGATGCTTGAACAAACACATTAATTTCCAGGTGTAGGCGCGGTTTCTCTGTCCCACAATTTGTGGGGCCAGAATCTCACAAACCAAACACCTGTAAACTCGTCCACATTCTCATTTTTCTCCAATGACCTCCCCTTTGTCTCTCGAGTAAAAAAGTAGGTCACGAAAAACCCTAACACACAAACCCCGCCCATTGCCTTTAAAGTGTCTGACACCCCATCTCGAGAATTAAGTGAAGTCCAAATAAACCCTATCGATCCAATTATCGCCCCGACTTTTCCAACTGCACCAGAAATCCCATGACAAGTTGCACGAAACCTTGCTGGGAAGAGTTCTGCTGGGACTATGAACGTCGTTGTGTTTGGTCCGAAATTGCAAAAAAAGAAGGTAAGTCCATAAAGTATTATGAACCCAATACCTGGATCGGATCCCCAACCGCCAGTATTAATTTTAGCGATTGTAAACAAGCTTACGGCCATAAAAAGGAATCCGGCTGCCTGAATTTTGACTCGTCCAACATAATCAATCATGTAAACTGTCACAAAATACCCAGGGATAGTCGAGCTGATTGCAACGAGTGCTTGGAATTTCGCTACTTGCCATGCATCATCGTAGATATTCATATGGCTCTTATGAATCATTTTGCCTTTGAATGCATGATATTGGAACAAATTGAGAGGGTAGAAAACAAGATCGATCAAAAACCAATTGGTTGAAGCAGCTATGAGATCACGACCATGTCGTCGCAAAAATTCTCGTGAAAAGAAAGGGTAGGTGTTGGATAAAGCTGCACGAGTGTCCGGTGTGCTCATCATCCTAACGTTTTCATATATTGAGCTTGGTGTGCTGATCATCTCAACATCTTCTCGTATTGAGCTCAGTGATACATTCAACACTTTCTCCATATCTTTTGCTGCTTGTAAAGTGTTTTTCTCAACCAAAGCTGTGAATCTATGAAAACAATATTCAACAAACACAATGAGTTAATTAGTGTCACAAAAGAAACCTCATTTCTAGTAAAAACAATCATGTTGATTAAGGGTATGTTTAACAAAACTAGTAGCTAATCAAACTTCTACTCCGTAATTAATATATATATATATATATATTATATATATATATATATATATATTTAAGATTTTGATAGAGTACCTGAAGCTATTAATAATAAGTGTAGAAATGAGTCAATGACAAGAGATTTCACTTAAACTAAGAGTTTTAAGGTCCTGCAATCAAATGAGACATTTGTTTAAGAGAATTGAAGTTTTTTCCTAAAACCTAAAAAACTGCTAGAAATCCTAAAAAGCTCCTTGCCAAAAATCCGTCGCTAGTTGACCAAAAAGAGTTGCTAGTCGAAAAGTAGTTACTATATGTAGTTGCTATTCGAAAAGTAGTTACTCTATGTAATGAACGAGTTATGATATCTTAGGGATATGCTATGGTACAAAACTATAGTTGTTAATACTCGACCTAACTTAAACCGAGTTACAGTTGTAGATTCTCGAACAATCAACCCACTAATGTGATTTTTCGGGTCAGGTTCAGGTTGACCCATTGGGTTAATAGGTTGAATCACACCGAAAATACTTTAAGCTTATAGTTTTTCGGGTCGGGTTCAGGTTGACCCATTCGGTCATTACCATGACCTGTCAACCCGATTTGTTGAGGTTGATGGGTTGGGTTCGAATTGACATGTTGTAGGTTTAGGGTTCAAAAATTCTGACCTGGAACTTCTGGTGGGTCGGGTTAGGGTTAGAGATTTCCGGGCCAACCCGAACGCGATGACAACCCTATACAAAACCTAGACTTCAGTGCAATATCGAGTACGGTACCGGTTGTATCTCAAACAATTCTGTCAATCGATAGGACTCTAACTTTTGTGTAGTTGTTTAGCTTACTTTTTCATCACAAGAATGAAAAAGTCGGTTTGGACTAGGACAGTAGGATCGTATATGTAATGTACCTGGCTGTTTCGGGCATCTTCATCCTCCAATAATAGGTCATAGCTGCTGGAATGGCACCAAACATGAGAATAAGCCGCCATGCCACATCTGACTCAGGCGGGACCGGAGCAGTGTTTGCCCATAGTGGGAGTTGTAACGGGGTTGTTAACTTGTCAGCAAAAGCTTTAAAAATGGAGCACACAGCCATGGTAATGACCGAGCTCAAAAGTATTCCAAACCCTTGCATAGAGAACACACCAGCAATGAACGCTCCACGAGTCTTCTTATTCGCAAACTCGGACATAATGGTAGCTGATAACGGGTAGTCCCCTCCAATTCCAATCCCAAGCAAAAACCGAAACAACCCAAGGCTCACAAACACCATTGAGGTTAACCTTGACATCGAGAATCCGCATCCTAGAGATCCCACAACCATCATCAAAAGTGAAACACCGTACACTCGACGACGTCCAACACGGTCACCAAGTCGTCCAAAAACAAGCTGGCCGACCACGGTCCCCATCAATGCAACACCAATCATCGCGGATGCGATGGATTTAGGGATATTAAACCAATACGTGTCGTTCCCATGTTTATCTACCTCAAGCCAATCCTTTTCGTCCTCATTTCTATATACCTTGGAGTAATAAATCCTTCCGATCATTCTCATGATCGGAGGGATACAGAATAAATCGTAACTATCAGTAAATAAACCCATACCCGATTATGATTGCTTTAAAGTGGTAATATTGTGTCTTTGCAGCATCAAGTGCTGATAAAACTTTCAGTGCCATTTTGGTATAATTTTACTTGATTCGAACACAAGAATTTATATGATATGTAAAATGTATTAAAATAAAACATGTATAAAACAATGTGTTTTTAGTAGGTAAAAATAGACAGAAATACTAAAGATATAGTGAAGTAAATTGCTAGGGAGTTTCGTAGTGGTAAAATCCTTGGCATATACTACCCCGGATGTTCGTCATTTCCAATATTTTCAAAGATCGACGTTGTCAATGTTAAGTTTTATTGTTTATTTTTAATATATGTTATGTGCCTCCATTTGGTGACAAATATAAATATAAATAATAATGAAGTCGTGGATGTCAACTTTGTTGTCGTGAAGAGTCCGAAGACAACTAGACAATCCCCAAACCAGACCGAATTTCCCAACCTACCATTCAAGTTACATGGTCCAGGTTTTGTTTGGGCCATCTTAGAGCTCATTTTTATGCAATAATATTAAGAAATGAAAGTTAAAATCTGTTAAAATTTTAGTGTGCTTTTATACTGTTTAAGAGGTACAGAGTGTACTCGGTATAAAGCAATGTGTACATGCCCGGCCGGGACTAAAATAACGCGGGTCAATGGGACCGAACCCCTTATAGGGTTGTAGGCGTAGCCCCCCTTGTGGTACCTTTGATAGGTTTTGTGCATCCCTAACTACCATTAATTGTTCCCAACTGTGAGGAGAAGATTTGGGGAAGTTAATACTGCCATAATCTTATATTTGGGGCGCATAAAATAACATACACGTATTATTCCAATACAAAATTCATGATACATAGACTGTACACGGTCAAATTGTTGTATTTGGAAAGTGATCTCATGATTCGTATCGATATCCAGTCATTGAATCACAAACCCGTTTTTATACAATACTAGCTTATCATCCCGAGTAATATCCGGGCATATCATAGGTGTTTAGGTAATGAGCATACAAAATATGTATACAAAAATACAACACTACTTACATCTTTATAAAAGTTGACAATAAAAATAAAGAACCATAGAATCGTTATCATGCTACAACTGGAAATTCTAAAATAGGTGACTAACACTCAGGCTAAAATGTTTTTACGTAGGACAAAAACGTAAATGTGTTGATCAAATAGATAGTAATTATACATCTTACTTGTACTTCTTTTACTATACGATAATACGAATGTCTAACTATCATTATTGTACTCATACTAATAATAACAAAACATAATTAAGAAAACAAAACTAAATTAAGTAACGTAACACGTGTTTTTCGAAATCAAATTTAAATTGCAAAAAATGATAATGATCAAGTTAAAAAGAAAATGAAAATAAAAATAATGAGATGTTATTCTAAAAAATTGATATATGATTAGATCTTCAAAATATGTTATTTTACATTAAGTTTGATTATTTTTGAGAAATTTTTTAATGATGGATTAAAAATGAAAATTTAATATGATGTCATAAATCTATTATATAAATAAAGCAAGATTTTGATTACATCATTATGTTTAGGGAAAACCTTATTTGGCATATCTAGGCTTTTTCTAAAAAAGTTAATTATAAGAAAAAGCCTAGATATGCCAAATAAGGTTTTCCCTAAACATAATGATGTAATCAAAATCTTGCTTTATTTATATAATAGATTTCTAACAAAACCTTTGAAAAAGAAAGTTATTATGGTAAGCCTGGGGGGTGTTTTTGCTCGGGAAGATGTTTACCAAACTCAGTATGCATTGTATATAAAAGGTTCAATGTATTGACTAAAGGCATTATATCAAAGTAATTATAAATATAATATGAAGAAGATTACGCATAAGAAGTATTTAATTAGCATTTGGTCCATGACATAAAGTACTATGTTGGACTCATGTTAAAATCCAAGAAGAGTGAGACACCCTTTCATCTTGTCTTGCACATTAGCTTGCTAATACAATAGAGTAAGCTCTACACTAAATGTCAATTTCACATATAACATATTCTTTTGATATGCCAATCATTATGTTGATCTTTGGATATTCTTTAGAATATTATGTTGGATCTTTGCATATTCTCTTAATAGATTCCAACAATATAACAATGTTTTTCAACCATCTTTGGTGTTTGATTGAGATGGGATATTTGACTATTTGAGAGATCACACATTCATAAACTTATTTGTTTGGAGACTTAGAAGAGATTGTTTACCCACATCTGTGAATTTGTTTGCCAAGGGTATTGATATCACTACGGTTTCATGTTTGTTGTGCTCTAATGGTACGGAATTCACCAACCATATGTTTCAACTTTGTCCAGTTGCATATGATACGAGAAACATGTTGAATTTGTGGGTTAAGAACAAGATTCCTGATGACACATTTGATAATATTCTTAATTGGTGTGACAACTTGAAGTATGCGATTGGTGTTCGTCTCAGACTTGAAGCCATTTTATTCATATGGTGGTGGCACATCTGGAAATCAAGAAACAATAAGCTTCACAATAATTTGAGTGAAACAAGTCTGAATATTTTCAACTCAATCGTTTCTTCCTCTTACATTTGGCTGCATTCTCGTGATAAGAAGAACAATTTTTCATGGGATGAATGGGTCGCGTTTCCTCTGGCGGACTGTTAGTTGGTTATGTTTATATGGTTTATTATTAGCCTCCCTTGGAACTTGTTTGGGGTTGCAACAAAAACATCACGAAGTGAAAACCGGTGGCTCGGCCTTCGTTGATGGGGTTTTTTCTTATGTCTCGGGTTTCCTGTAACCGGCATAAGTTTTTTTCAACCCTTTTTGCAACCTTAGCAGTTAAAGTTCTAAGAAGAATCTAGTCTATGTTTAGTGTGTATTTCTAGATTTTGTACATTGTATATTGATCACTAGTAAATTGCTAGTTGATCGTTTGTTATATAATATATCTTTTTTGCCGTTCAAAAAAAAAATAGATAAAAATCACACATTCATAAAGATGTGCTTAGTAAATAGAGATTTTTCCTGTTCAAGTTACCCATAAATGATAGTTTTTTTACTCATATGTACACATCCTAACCGGTTATCCAATTGACCGTTTTTACCATATTCATGGCCACGCCTGAGATGTTTACCAAGGGAGGTTTCAAATGTGAAATATGACTCCTAACAATCAGGCCACCTTGGTAGTGTGCTTAGTGATACAATAAAATGTTGAAATTTCAACTTTGACATTGAACAGGACGGAAGACAATTTGTTGGAGAATAACCAGAAACAGAAGAAGCTGTGAATACGGTTAAACATCACAAACATATTATAAACCCACATTTAAACACTTTCAGCTACACATACGAGTTGAAAAGTAGAAAAAGAAACACTGGAACTTATAGATGCATGCAGACTGGACACAATTTATTCATTCGCATTTCATGACAATGGCTTCAAAAATACCATCTGATCGAAAGTTAGGATAGAACAACCTTGGATCCACAGGTCCTGGGAGAGTGAATGATAGAGTAAATGGTCCAGGAGGGGATTGCTGTTGAAATTTCATTTCAAAAACTCGAGATTGTCGAGTGACTGTCTTACCACCTGTGGATGTTTCTCCCTTGACATGAACCATCCCATTCCGTTCAATCTCACAGCTAAATTGACCTGCAAAGTCAAAGATGATATGCTCGATCACTTGCATGCAAACACCCCATAAAACTTATAGTTGAAAAGCAACTGAATGACAGAAAGGATAGAAAGCGCACCAGCATCCTTCTTGACACCAGGTAGAGCAACTTGGAAAAAATATGCGCTTTTGCTAATACCGATGTCAAACGCTCCAACAGGTGGTCCTAGTTCACCCTTTTTAGCCGTTCCAGACAATACGATAGACGCTTTTGAACCTTCTTCTTCCAACTTAGGAATTGATATAAGGGGCATCACATAAGGTCCGTCATCAATCCTCTGCTTTTTATTGTAATTATCTTCAAAAGTAGGTAAAGTCCCGTCTTCATTTGAATCTTCCGTTGCCATTGTCTCCTCTGAGTTCTTCAAAAGCATTATTGCCAACAACTTAATTGATTACTGGGTTCGCATCACATGTAGATAATCTTCAACAAGCGGTTGATCCAATCTTTCTTGTCTCCTTTTGTGAGGTATAAATTAATAAAAAATCTTGATTACTAATCAAAATTAGCATAACAACATAGTATATACACAAATCTTGACCTATTGGTGCTTGTAGCCATGAGTGTAAATTATAAGACAGTAATAAAAACACATGCAAGGTTTCACGGGCCTTGAAGATTTTGAAGCGACTAATAAGGTACCACCATGACAAAGATATTCAACGATTCAATATCTTTGTTAGCTAATCAACGATTCGGGAGAATCTTTTGCAGAAAATATGATGTGACGGCAATGCACATTAGCATTCCGGCATGACAAATGATTAAGCAATCCTGCACTAGGATGTAGTTAACTCAACTTTTGAAAGACCAAATTTTCATGTTTGTTAACTATCATTTCTGATTGTCAAATGAGGAAATGGCTGATGTTGCATACATTTATATACTTTATTCGGTAATTAACGCATCTAAAACGCACAAAAAGGTAACATTAAGAATATCGACAAATTATAAACTAAAAGAGAGATCCTTCAATATGAATGTTAACCCATATATATATATATATATATATATATAGGGAAAAGATAAAATGAGTCCAGCTTATTTTGAGTCCATTGATTTTCTTCCATCTCCTCAAATTCCAACCACCTCCTACCACCACCACCATCATCTCCGACCACCACCATGATTTTCCGGCGACGGCGACCACCGCCACCACGACTTACACATGTGTAAGTTAACTTACACATGTGTAAGTTTTGTGTAAGTTTTACAACTTACACATGTGTAAGTTACATGGACCCTTTTTGGACTCAAATTAAGCTGGACTCAATTTATCTCACCCCTATATATATATATCTTTTCCTAAATCATCAAGACATCAAGAACTACACTAAAGTCAAAATGACCAACATTGAGCTATAAAAACCATTTACACAATATAAAAACAATGGTGTAAAAAAAGTTGGAATTTTTTTTCTAAATAAACCACCACCAATAACCTAGTGCCAAGAAGTCTTATTTCGTCACAAGTTCGAAATGTGTCCAAGAAAATGGATACAAGCTACAACCCGAGTAAAAAAATCGTTAGGCCGCTGCATCCAAGTAAAAATTGGCTTGCCATCTAACATGATCATGAAAAACTTTAAAAGAAGCCATTTTTCTAAATGCTAGTATATCCAAATAGAGCTATCTTTCAATGAGAGATTCTTTTTACATATTATAAAAAAAAAAAACACAAAATTGGTAGCTTTAAGCACCTAAAGCATGTTAGCGAACACCCACAAATTCCAACAAACTTAGACAGGTAAAAAAAAATTAACTATAGTCTATATACATTTACATAGATCTAAAAAAATTAATCTTTTTTTCTACAAAATCTAAACATGACCCATGAAACAATTTCAACATGCAATCAATCATTCTATTTTGTAAATTCAAAATTATAATAGAATCCGCAGTGCATTTGAAGCAAAAGGGTTTTACCAGAATCAATTTTGAAGAAGAAAAGGTTTGTTGTTGGCAAAATGGAGATTTCGGTGGAGCATTTCATCAAACATGTGGCCGGCAATGGAAAAAAAAGAAATAAAGAGTTGTGTTTGGGTTATGATTTGATATATTAATTAATTGAATGAGAGAGGAAGGGTCATTGGTGACACTTTGAAACTGCGTGAAATATTTACATGCTCTTTTGGCCTTTTTTCCAGTAATCTATCTATACTACTCTATAAAACAAACTATCTCTTTAGTAATTAAGATTTTGAAAGACCATATTCCTCACTTTTTTATTCACTAATTTAAATCTACTCACCTATTTACCTATAATACCCTTAAAGAACCATATTAACCTCTCTTACATCAATTACTTTACATTCATCACCACGTCACCGCCACGTCACTGCCGCCACTGCCAAATCTTCGTCGCTACCACTATCACCGCGCATTCTGCGGGCATCCATCTAGTATTGGTAAAATGATATTCGAGTACATAACATTGGCTTATTATAAACACTTAAAAAACTCGTAATGATTAGAAAAACAAATTTTTGTTAATAACAACTTTAAGAATTATCAACTACATACATTAAAAAAAATTATATTTTAAATATAAAAAGCTTACTTTCTAAATTTTATGATAAAAAATATATAATTTTATGACTATTATGACAGCCCATAATTAACAAAACTAAAAAAGAATTGATTTTATGTAATATGTCAAAAAACTAGATTATGTCATATGTTTTGGCATCGATATCTATAATATAACTAAAAGAGGGGGTTGGGGGTACACTTGGCACCCCTAATCCCCTTCCTAGAGCCTAATCCTCTCCTTATTAATCCTCTAATTTTTTAATATTTATTTAATAGTTATATTTATTAAGGCCGACCTTTATATTATTAATAAAAAAAGACTCCCAAAAATTATTATTATTTTATTATCTATATATATACAACCTAGAAAAAACCCTCACATATTCTCACAAAAAAAAACCTACGACCAAACCAAAAAAAAAAAGTCGACTACCAAAAGGTTCGACCTCCTCCTATACCAGGTAACATGTTTTTAATTTTTAAAGATCATCACTTTTATGAAATTCAATATATTATGAACTTAAATTATTATTATCATTATTAATATTATTATTATTAGTATTGTAATTATTATTATTATTATTATTATAAAGTGTTTCTCTTTTTGTTGAGCTTAACTCTAAATCGTTTAGTCTAAAATTGTTGTTTGTGTTTGTAGTAAGTTTAGATATAACAAACTGCAAATTTTTTATTTAACTAAAGTTGGAAAAAAAAGGGTAAACTGGAATCAATATTTATATGGAGTTAATTTTCATATGTCTCCTTCTTTAGTTTTCGTATTGATTAAATTGTGATATTGGTCATAGGGATTTAATATACTTGAATTCCAATTTTTTAGCTTTTGATTAATATATTTTGAGACTACCTGTCCATTGGACGGGCCTGAGCACTAGTTTTAATTATATTTACAAATATGTTAAATAAAAAATTAAGCATGTGGTTGTGTTAGACACTCAATTTGGGTGAAAAACCCCTCACATGTTAATCTTTTAATGTTTTGAAAAAAATTAATATTTAAGGGGTATTTTACACAAATTGGATGTCAAACAACCTCATATTCCTTCCCCGTATATTAATTAGTCACATATATTAATCTATACTTCTATATATCTATACTCTTTTATAATAATTATCAACCCCCTATTTTTAGAAAGTGTTAGAAAATGGTTAGATGCAAAAGTATTAAATTACCCTTAATAAATACCCACTATGAAAAAGTTTTTATAAATTACCAAATTTGCCCTTAATGAATTAATTTACACTTTAAACCCTTATTTTAATAATTAATATTTTAAGCCCTTATCTTCTAATTTAGATCAACCTACACCACTTGACATCGCCACCACCAATAATACCACCACCGACACCACTAGACCGTCGTCCCCACCGCCGCCGCCGCATTACGCGGGTACGTATTATATATATAAAAACAAATTGATTCTGGTAAAGTTGAATTTGTTATTAATTAGTCACACAGATCCACATTTCTCCCAAAACTAACACAAAACACACACACCCCTGCAAGGCCACAACCCTCATGTATTCATAAGAAAATGTACTACTCTCAAAGCAAGATGTCCAACCCTTTTATCCATCTCTTTCCCTACACATACATTACAGTATTACACTGCAACTCCTTTTATAGAACCATAATCCTCCAACTTACATTAATCACTATTTAGTTTAACAAACAATGCTAGTAAATATAATATAATTTACGCGGTCACAAATATGCCATTCTTGTTAAAAATGCATATAATAGATCTAAGGACACCACAATGCATAACAAACTAAAGGCAAAGATGGAGCTGGTGAGCTGGTCTAACCATGACTACATTCCTAACACTGGGCTATAACCAAATCCAATGACACAATGCTACAATGACTTCTATGTCATGCTTGAATTTTTTTATTTTGTACATAGCATTGGATTTGATCATACTACCCTGGAAAAGAAAAAGATTATCTCACTATGTTGGAAGATACGTGCCAGGAGTCCACTCTTACGTAGATCAACTAAGTTACAATTATACGATCTGCTGCTAAGTCCACTAGTTCTTGAAGCTGTTAACAGGTCACTTCCATGGCATGTTTGCCATCCCCCGAGGGCTACTTCCGTTACCTCGGTTCAATGGACTTCCTGGTCCACCTGATGACTCGCTTAAGGTCCCATGAGACTGTGAGCTACTTGGTCCTGCGACATGGCTACCTGGGGTGATTTTTGGTGTAACACTCAACGGTTCTACATGGTTAGCCTGCATGGAATCTTTACTGTTTTCAGGAAGGAAGCTGCCTACTATAACCTGCACATAAGATTCAAACAATTGTACTTATTTTCACCTTCATGGGATAACTGACAGCTATTATCAACAGGGTGAAAAAAATTGTCAGTCACTAACTACCCAAAATTATACTCCGTATTACCAATCATACAAAGCCTACAGGGACTAAATTTAAAGCCTAGACATGCAAACAATGGACATAAACTTGGATAATTATGAAAGTTTGATATAATTAGGGAAGACCTGAACAGGAGATGCGGCAATCAAGAGTCCAGCTACTACACCACCAAAAACACGACCATCTGGTCCAGACAATGTGATGCTTAGTCCACCTGTCCTTGTGCGCTGACCATACAACTCTGATTGTACAAATGAACCAGAAAGAGCTAATATGTCGAAACGTCCCTGCACAAGATAGGGATACAGTCAGATGAAGAAATATCTGACATCCAAATATGATTTAATATGATATGTTAGACCATTAAGGGATACTGTATCATGAACACATTTAAATATATTATATATATCAAGTAAGATACAAGTAGCATTAACATTCTTTTAGATAACAACTAGTCGTACTGTTCTAAAAAGGTGTTGTACAATTTATGTCTTCCATGTTGGCCTTGAAATGATCATAGGGGCTGCCAAAGAGTCTATTACCTTATTGTTTCATATCATAAACAACTATAGATGTAAAAGAATGATCCTTTTTTAACCGCAGCCCCTATCATTGATGATCAGACAAAAAAACTATGCATGAACCTCTATACACAATATGTTATTAACAGTGCTACTATTAGGTTGTGATTGAGGAATTTTGTATGAATGTTAGAATAATTTGTGTTTTTTATTAAAAAAAAGAATCCCACATACTTCATAAGTTGCAGTTCCACCAGAAGTTGCAGCTTGACGAAGTGTCACATTAGTTATGACACCAATGCCAGACATGATGCATACGGCCCTTGGTCCATTCTGAGAGAATGACATAATCTTGTTAAGCACATCCTGAAAATCCATAGAATTTGAACATGAGCATAGAAGAAATTAACTTCAAAATGAACATAATCGACTAGTAATGCATGAGATTAACATGACACTTGTAGTATTTTACTACTATCAGGTTTTGCAAACTCAATATACACATTTAGACGATGTAATGATGTATAGATAAATAACTCTTCCGGAGTTAAGGATACAAATATAATAATTTTAAAGTATATATACTTCTGTTGATATTCAGACACATTGTAAGGAATTTATTGATAATATAAATTAGACAGACAATATGTCATTGAAATCTTAGATCTACATTCAAGCTGAAGATATAAAAAATATGGTGAAATTGTAACGCCGATGTCATTAAGCAATAAGATAACAATGATCATAAAACTAACCTCTCCAGGCTGCACCATGATAATATGTGGAGTAAACCCAGATCCAGCTTGTGGAGTAAACCCGAATACAGCTTGTGGAGTAAACCCAACTCCAGCTGGTACTACAAATACAAAGTTACCAATGATAATAAGAGACATAATACTCACATATTACGGTATCAAATAAACACTTGCCAAGTAATCTACAATTCAATATCAAATGTGCATTCATAAATGCCAATGGCACATTCACTGTCCCAATAATGAGCCGTATTCAGGATGTGTTAAATTAGGAACGTAATAAGAACCAATTGTTTACAAACTAGTATGTATAGAAAGAATAAACGAAGTTAAAAAACATAACACAAAATTTAAAAATTATATCATACTATATGAATATCATTCTCATTGATCGTAAAAGTATCATACCCAAATCACATAAATCAAAAAAGCATGAATGTGGACAGTATTGATGATAAAATAGAATCATGGGTTGCTAACAGTGTTTCCACAGATGGTGAAAAAAGGTAACTTTTTGTTCAATTCCCTACCTTAGCAATAAAACAAACAAGGATCTATCAGATCCACGGTTTCAGTAAAAACATATGCGAGGTCTTTTTAGCATGAATCTTAACCACAATCCAGTATCACGGTGTGTCGGTGTCAAAAGAATAGTCAAAATAAAACAAGGTCCGAACACGCGAGAATATTAGAATTGAAATATCAGATTTAGCTCAAGTCAAACAGGTACCAATCAGAAGCAGAACCCACCATATACAATCATATAAAGTCAAAAAAAACATTCCATGTTCCACCATCACATGGCTAACAGCATATTGATGGATCTCATTTAACAGAAAATTTTCAATAGTCAAACACTTGGGGTAGAGATAAAAAGTCAACTCTCAAATTTGCACATAATGAACCTGAATACATAAACAAGCTATACATATATACATACATATAAAGACTTATATAGATTAAAAGTTATATATATATATATATATACATACCGAAAGATTCTCTTTTCTGTTTCCTGTTTGTTGAACCTGGAGGTCTCCCTCTAGCTTTCTTAACCGAATCGAGCCCGTCCTCCATAGGAACCGAGCTCACCGGGGCCGCAGATATCACCGGCGGAGCTGACTGTGGTGACCGCTGTTCAAAAGCTCCGTTTAACGCCGCGGCCGGGGCGAGACTGACCGGACTCAGCTTTGCCACCCTGGCTGCGGCGGACGGAGACAAAGTCCCGTCCGGTGCATACTTCCTTGGCCTTCCCCTTTTTTTAACCATCAGCTCGTCACGGTGGCCAACAATTCCATGGCCACCGTGCTCATTGATGTTAATACCACGATGGAACCCACCACCGCCACCTACAGTGGCACCACTGCCACCACCGGTGCTAGACATAACATCGGTGGCAACGCCGTAGCCGCCTGTAACCCCCGGAGTGTACGATATCTGGGCATTACTCACTGGCGGCTGCGGCTGCGACTGTGCCTGTGTTATAGCTGGTTCATATGATCTCCCAGATTCAGATCCGTTCATTTGCATATAGATTTAGTTATTTTTATCTATATATTTGAAATATATACAAATTCAACAAACTACCTGGAAAAAAAATTAATTATATACATTAGTAACAAGATTATAGCTATTAAACTAACATAATTACAAAATAAACTTACTTTAATTACAAAT
>CM067167.1:37231094-37246094 GCA_034093135.1 Erigeron breviscapus
TGAATAATGCGCTAACGGTGCGACTTATATAATGAATAATGCGCTAACGGTGCGACTTATATAATGAATAATGCGCTAACGGTGCGACTTATATAATGAATAATGCGCTAACGGTGCGACTTACATCGTAAACAATGCGCTAACGGTGCGACTTATATAATGAATAATGCGCTAACGGTGCGACTTATATAATGAATAATGCGCTAACGGTGCGACTTATATAATGAATAATGCGCTAACGGTGCGACTTACATCGTAAACAATGCGCTAACGGTGCGACTTACATCGTAAACAATGCGCTAACGGTGCGACTTATATAATGAATAATGCGCTAACGGTGCGACTTATATAATGAATAATGCGCTAACGGTGCGACTTACATCGTAAACAATGCGCTAACGGTGCGACTTATATAATGAATAATGCGCTAACGGTGCGACTTATATAATGAATAATGCGCTAACGGTGCGACTTACATCGTAAACAATGCGCTAACGGTGCGACTTATATAATGAATAATGCGCTAACGGTGCGACTTATATAATGAATAATGCGCTAACGGTGCGACTTATATAATGAATAATGCGCTAACGGTGCGACTTATATAATGAATAATGCGCTAACGGTGCGACTTATATAATGAATAATGCGCTAACGGTGCGACTTATATAATGAATAATGCGCTAACGGTGCGACTTATATAATGAATAATGCGCTAACGGTGCGACTTATATAATGAATAATGCGCTAACGGTGCGACTTATATAATGAATAATGCGCTAACGGTGCGACTTATATAATGAATAATGCGCTAACGGTGCGACTTACATCGTAAACAATGCGCTAACGGTGCGACTTACATCGTAAACAATGCGCTAACGGTGCGACTTATATAATGAATAATGCGCTAACGGTGCGACTTACATCGTAAACAATGCGCTAACGGTGCGACTTATATAATGAATAATGCGCTAACGGTGCGACTTATATAATGAATAATGCGCTAACGGTGCGACTTACATCGTAAACAATGCGCTAACGGTGCGACTTATATAATGAATAATGCGCTAACGGTGCGACTTACATCGTAAACAATGCGCTAACGGTGCGACTTACATCGTAAACAATGCGCTAACGGTGCGACTTATATAATGAATAATGCGCTAACGGTGCGACTTATATAATGAATAATGCGCTAACGGTGCGACTTATATAATGAATAATGCGCTAACGGTGCGACTTACATCGTAAACAATGCGCTAACGGTGCGACTTACATCGTAAACAATGCGCTAACGGTGCGACTTATATAATGAATAATGCGCTAACGGTGCGACTTATATAATGAATAATGCGCTAACGGTGCGACTTACATCGTAAACAATGCGCTAACGGTGCGACTTACATCGTAAACAATGCGCTAACGGTGCGACTTATATAATGAATAATGCGCTAACGGTGCGACTTATATAATGAATAATGCGCTAACGGTGCGACTTACATCGTAAACAATGCGCTAACGGTGCGACTTATATAATGAATAATGCGCTAACGGTGCGACTTATATAATGAATAATGCGCTAACGGTGCGACTTACATCGTAAACAATGCGCTAACGGTGCGACTTATATAATGAATAATGCGCTAACGGTGCGACTTACATCGTAAACAATGCGCTAACGGTGCGACTTACATCGTAAACAATGCGCTAACGGTGCGACTTATATAATGAATAATGCGCTAACGGTGCGACTTACATCGTAAACAATGCGCTAACGGTGCGACTTATATAATGAATAATGCGCTAACGGTGCGACTTATATAATGAATAATGCGCTAACGGTGCGACTTATATAATGAATAATGCGCTAACGGTGCGACTTATATAATGAATAATGCGCTAACGGTGCGACTTATATAATGAATAATGCGCTAACGGTGCGACTTATATAATGAATAATGCGCTAACGGTGCGACTTATATAATGAATAATGCGCTAACGGTGCGACTTATATAATGAATAATGCGCTAACGGTGCGACTTATATAATGAATAATGCGCTAACGGTGCGACTTATATAATGAATAATGCGCTAACGGTGCGACTTATATAATGAATAATGCGCTAACGGTGCGACTTATATAATGAATAATGCGCTAACGGTGCGACTTATATAATGAATAATGCGCTAACGGTGCGACTTATATAATGAATAATGCGCTAACGGTGCGACTTACATCGTAAACAATGCGCTAACGGTGCGACTTATATAATGAATAATGCGCTAACGGTGCGACTTATATAATGAATAATGCGCTAACGGTGCGACTTATATAATGAATAATGCGCTAACGGTGCGACTTATATAATGAATAATGCGCTAACGGTGCGACTTATATAATGAATAATGCGCTAACGGTGCGACTTACATCGTAAACAATGCGCTAACGGTGCGACTTATATAATGAATAATGAGCTATAATATATATATATATATATATATATATAATATATATATATATATATATATATAAAATATTTATATATATATATATATATATATATATATATATATATATATATATATATATATATATATATATATATATATATATATATATATATATATATATATATATATATATATATATATATATATATATATATATATATATATATATATATATATATATATATATATATATATATATATATATATATATATATATATATATATATATATATATATATATATATATATATATATATATATATATATATATATATATATATATATATATATATATATATATATATATATATATATATATATATATATATATATATATATATATATATATATATATATATATATATATATATATATATATATATATATATATATATATATATATATATATATATATATATATATATATATATATATATATATATATATATATATATATATATATATATATATATATATATATATATATATATATATATATATATATATATATATATATATATATATATATATATATATATATATATATATATATATATATATATATATATATATATATATATATATATATATATATATATATATATATATATATATATATATATATATATATATATATATATATATATATATATATATATATATATATATATATATATATATATATATATATATATATATATATATATATATATATATATATATATATATATATATATATATATATATATATATATATATATATATATATATATATATATATATATATATATATATATATATATATATATATATATATATATATATATATATATATATATATATATATATATATATATATATATATATATATATATATATATATATATATATATATATATATATATATATATATATATATATATATATATATATATATATATATATATATATATATATATATATATATATATATATATATATATATATATATATATATATATATATATATATATATATATATATATATATATATATATATATATATATATATATATATATATATATATATATATATATATATATATATATATATATATATATATATATATATATATATATATATATATATATATATATATATATATATATATATATATATATATATATATATATATATATATATATATATATATATATATATATATATATATATATATATATATATATATATATATATATATATATATATATATATATATATATATATATATATATATATATATATATATATATATATATATATATATATATATATATATATATATATATATATATATATATATATATAATCCTAAAAATTTACTACATATTTAGTTATATATATATACATATATATATATATATATATATATATATTTTTTTTTTTTTTTTTTTTTTTTTTTTTTTTTTTTTTTTTTTTATTGCCCTTTATGTTTTGTTTTTTTTTTTTTTTTTTTTTTTTTTTTTTTTTTTTTTTTTTTTTTTTTTTTTTTTTTTTTTTTTTTTTTTTTTTTTTTTTTTTTTTTTTTTTTTTTTTTTTTTTTTTTTTTTTTTTTTTTTTTTTTTTTTTTTTTTTTTTTTTTTTTTTTTTTTTTTTTTTTTTTTTTTTTTTTTTTTTTTTTTTTTTTTTTTTTTTTTTTTTTTTTTTTTTTTTTTTTTTTTTTTTTTTTTTTTTTTTTTTTTTTTTTTTTTTTTTTTTTTTTTTTTTTTTTTTTTTTTTTTTTTTTTTTTTTTTTTTTTTTTTTTTTTTTTTTTTTTTTTTTTTTTTTTTTTTTTTTTTTTTTTTTTTTTTTTTTTTTTTTTTTTTTTTTTTTTTTTTTTTTTTTTTTTTTTTTTTTTTTTTTTTTTTTTTTTTTTTTTTTTTTTTTTTTTTTTTTTTTTTTTTTTTTTTTTTTTTTTTTTTTTTTTTTTTTTTTTTTTTTTTTTTTTTTTTTTTTTTTTTTTTTTTTTTTTTTTTTTTTTTTTTTTTTTTTTTTTTTTTTTTTTTTTTTTTTTTTTTTTTTTTTTTTTTTTTTTTTTTTTTTTTTTTTTTTTTTTTTTTTTTTTTTTTTTTTTTTTTTTTTTTTTTTTTTTTTTTTTTTTTTTTTTTTTTTTTTTTTTTTTTTTTTTTTTTTTTTTTTTTTTTTTTTTTTTTTTTTTTTTTTTTTTTTTTTTTTTTTTTTTTTTTTTTTTTTTTTTTTTTTTTTTTTTTTTTTTTTTTTTTTTTTTTTTTTTTTTTTTTTTTTTTTTTTTTTTTTTTTTTTTTTTTTTTTTTTTTTTTTTTTTTTTTTTTTTTTTTTTTTTTTTTTTTTTTTTTTTTTTTTTTTTTTTTTTTTTTTTTTTTTTTTTTTTTTTTTTTTTTTTTTTTTTTTTTTTTTTTTTTTTTTTTTTTTTTTTTTTTTTTTTTTTTTTTTTTTTTTTTTTTTTTTTTTTTTTTTTTTTTGGGTTTTTTGGGTTTTTTTTGGGTTTCTTTGTATGGTTTTTAAATATGTTGTATCCCTAATTGTTGTATTTCCGCTTAAATAATGTAACAAGTTTCACTTGTATTGTACGAATAATGAAATACAACTTTCTTCGATCTCTTTTGGGGATTGTTGTCGATTAGGGAAATTCCCCAGTTAAAAGAATCTCCCATATTTGTCTTGATAGATTTTTATACCAAGTTCATTTGTGTATTTTAATCGTTGATCGCCCATCATAATTTTAGTCTTTCAAATAATTCTTATTTTCAAATTTGAAGTTCTTTTACCAAGACACTACTGTTATCCAGTTGGAAAAGTTGACATATTTTTGTTGATAACATTTGTCTCATTTTCTTAAATTCAATCATTAAAGGCGATCCACGGGTCAAAGAAACAAATATTACCTGGATCACTCCTGAAACAATAGTTTGGATCAAAAATTCATCTAGGGTTCAAAAAGATGAATTAGCAATTGATATGGTTCTTGAAAAAGAAGCAGTGAAGAAAAATAGTGATGCGTGGAAGACGGTCTATTCATTAAGCTATTAATTAAGTTGAGGATTTTCTCAACATAGTATACGCTTTTGAGTAAACTGTTCAGCTCTTTTCAACCTTGGTTAAAGGGATGATAAAGTTTAGAAATTTTATCTTTAGAAAAAAAAAAAAAATAAAAAAAATAACAATATTAAAAATTAAAAAAAAAAAAAAAAAAAAAAAAAAAAAAAAAAAAAAAAAAAAAAAAAAAAAAAAAAAAAAAAAAAAAAAAAAAAAAAAAAAAAAAAAAAAAAAAAAAAAAAAAAAAAAAAAAAAAAAAAAAAAAAAAAAAAAAAAAAAAAAAAAAAAAAAAAAAAAAAAAAAAAAAAAAAAAAAAAAAAAAAAAAAAAAAAAAAAAAAAAAAAAAAAAAAAAAAAAAAAAAAAAAAAAAAAAAAAAAAAAAAAAAAAAAAAAAAAAAAAAAAAAAAAAAAAAAAAAAAAAAAAAAAAAAAAAAAAAAAAAAAAAAAAAAAAAAAAAAAAAAAAAAAAAAAAAAAAAAAAAAAAAAAAAAAAAAAAAAAAAAAAAAAAAAAAAAAAAAAAAAAAAAAAAAAAAAAAAAAAAAAAAAAAAAAAAAAAAAAAAAAAAAAAAAAAAAAAAAAAAAAAAAAAAAAAAAAAAAAAAAAAAAAAAAAAAAAAAAAAAAAAAAAAAAAAAAAAAAAAAAAAAAAAAAAAAAAAAAAAAAAAAAAAAAAAAAAAAAAAAAAAAAAAAAAAAAAAAAAAAAAAAAAAAAAAAAAAAAAAAAAAAAAAAAAAAAAAAAAAAAAAAAAAAAAAAAAAAAAAAAAAAAAAAAAAAAAAAAAAAAAAAAAAAAAAAAAAAAAAAAAAAAAAAAAAAAAAAAAAAAAAAAAAAAAAAAAAAAAAAAAAAAAAAAAAAAAAAAAAAAAAAAAAAAAAAAAAAAAAAAAAAAAAAAAAAAAAAAAAAAAAAAAAAAAAAAAAAAAAAAAAAAAAAAAAAAAAAAAAAAAAAAAAAAAAAAAAAAAAAAAAAAAAAAAAAAAAAAAAAAAAAAAAAAAAAAAAAAAAAAAAAAAAAAAAAAAAAAAAAAAAAAAAAAAAAAAAAAAAAAAAAAAAAAAAAAAAAAAAAAAAAAAAAAAAAAAAAAAAAAAAAAAAAAAAAAAAAAAAAAAAAAAAAAAAAAAAAAAAAAAAAAAAAAAAAAAAAAAAAAAAAAAAAAAAAAAAAAAAAAAAAAAAAAAAAAAAAAAAAAAAAAAAAAAAAAAAAAAAAAAAAAAAAAAAAAAAAAAAAAAAAAAAAAAAAAAAAAAAAAAAAAAAAAAAAAAAAAAAAAAAAAAAAAAAAAAAAAAAAAAAAAAAAAAAAAAAAAAAAAAAAAAAAAAAAAAAAAAAAAAAAAAAAAAAAAAAAAAAAAAAAAAAAAAAAAAAAAAAAAAAAAAAAAAAAAAAAAAAAAAAAAAAAAAAAAAAAAAAAAAAAAAAAAAAAAAAAAAAAAAAAAAAAAAAAAAAAAAAAAAAAAAAAAAAAAAAAAAAAAAAAAAAAAATGTTCGCTTAATTAACAATATTGTTCCACCGATTTATCATAAGATAATGAAAAATTTCGGTGCCTCTTCGAGCGATCCAAAAGGCAAAAGGCCAATGGCTCAAGAGGATCTTGAAGATCTTGAAACAAATAGGGTCAAAAGGATTAAGCAGGAGGCCGTGATGTTAGGTATTTCCTTTGAAGATTACAAGGCGATGGTAGACGAAGATGTCCACCTTTTTGAGAAACAAACTTCTGAAGATGAAAAGTTTGCAAGAGCCCTAGCTCAGCAAGACGAAGATAATCTCTCTCAAAGGGAGAAGTCCATTTTTGCCATGTCATCTGAAGAAGAAGAAGAAAATCCCAATATTCCACCTCTTAAGAGAAGAAAAAGAGATGCTGCTGGGGGAAGTAACATGTCAGGGTCGAGTTCTGACAGAACTCCTAATTCTTGAAATCAAGAGGGATTTTATAGAAATATTTGGAATCTGTTATAAATTTTTATAAATCAGATCTTAAGTTGTCCAGAATGTGTTTTTAAATCAGAATAATATTGTTGATAATGTTTCTTATGTATTTGTTATGTCAATTGTCTGACCAAAACTTATTGTAGATAAGAAGAACTCAATATAATCATGGACGCATGGCAAAACCAGATGATTGGTACTAGTGAATGGGGAACATCAATCGATGATTTTTGCCAAGACTGGCTTCTCCAAAATACAGTACCAACATCACAGCTAGAACCCCCAACAGAAAATGTCAGTGCATCGTTCCCAACTCTTGTTGATGCAGTACATCATGGAGTTTCATCTCCAATCCCAATGAACCCTTTATATCAAAACTTCTCTTTCGATACACCAGAAGCAACATTCCAGTTGAAATCAACATTCCAACCGGAACCATCATTCCAACCAGAATCTTCCGAGGAGGGTAACAGGGCACCAGGCAAACGTCCAATGTCAGACTCGCCCACACTATACCCCAATCCAATTGGTGACACATATTATGAGGTCTCAACCTCGAACAGGGTGGAACCGGTTGATACGATAATGAATCATGGACCAGAGTTTGAGAAGCACGTAGAAGACTCATGGGCTTATATTTGCAAGCTTTATAGTCGTAAGAAAAAGTCCGCAAAAGTATCATCCTCGAAAGCTCAAAGAAATGTAAGGTCAAAAAGGTCTTACCAGTTTGTGAAACAAAATACTACTTTGGTAGTATTTGGGGAAGAAATGAACATATCAGAGATGCCAACACCGATATGCTCATGCACAGGGATACCTAGGACCTGTCGCGGGTGGAGTACAGAGGGATGGACCTCCATTTGTTGTACAGCTTCTCTTTCCATGTATCCGTTGCCAACATATGTCGGGCCAAGTCGTATTGTAAGGTTGCCGGGGAGAAGAATGGGTTGTAGTACATTCTCAAAGGTCATAGAGAAATTATTGTTAGAAGGGTACGATCTCGATTGTCCAATTGACTTGAAAGATCATTGGGTTAATCATGGGACTAACAAGTATGCATTGAATAGATAAATGTGTGATCTTCATAGATTTAGGAATTTGGCTACTTAAACTATAAAGTAGGATTACATAAACAGTTGGTGATTTTCGTATGTCTATTTCCCTCTTTTCTTTATTGCGAAATTTATATATAATTTGTTTGTAGTTAACACTTTTATTATTGCTTATATCAAAATAGTCTGATAAAGCCATCCTACTTTATCTTGTTCCATCAAGATCCAGATATCTTATTTGTTGTCGGCCATTTTGAAAAATTATTTTCATTTGACGTCATTGCTTACGTTATATGAGCGAATAGTACCTCTCAGTAAAATCATGTATTCTTATTCTAGGTACAAGGCCAATATAAGGTGAAATCTACGGGATTTGATTCCTGCATATAATCACTTAAGTTCATAATCTTCTACTACTATCCTGTTTGCTCTTTTCCAGCCATTTTCTTGAACACATTCATCAAATTACTAACCTAAGCTCCATGTTCGTAAAAAAAATGCCTCTTAACACACTAGATCTATTAATATTTCATAATATCTCACTTTACTTAAACATTATAGTCTCCAAAAATCTTAGCTCATTCTATCAGTCAATCGTAACTATAAGTTTGAACTTAGTCTATAGTTCATAATAAATCATTGGTCTACAATTATAGATTATAAGTATCTAAGACCTTAATAAGCATGTATTCTAGATCTTATTCTCATACTGTTATTCCAACAATGACTGATAATTGTAGACAATTATAAGTAATATAGCTTAGACATGGGCCATCCGGTAATGCTTATAATATAAGGCATACCATTGGCTAGCCCAACACATTACCAACCCATCCAAAATATCCTATACTTGTACTACCATTTCTATTAACATAAAATTCAAGTCCACACAATCCACACTTGAATATCAAAATTGACCTTCAAGTAATACACAATTTCCACATCAAGTCCTTATAAATCATTGCATGAATATAGTTATCTCTACAGGGATATTACCATGGCAATAATCTAAGGTTTCAGCAATCGTACAATTTACAATTAACAATACAATCACGAAAACATTCAACACTATATAAATAAAAGGGTCAAGTCATAACAAGGTGGGTAAAGCATAGTCCGAATTTTAACTTCAACATTCGACACATTAAAAGTGTTTGTATACAGGGTGTACCATCGGCTAACCCTCCACCTAACCAACACTCATTAAACATACCGGGTTAGCTACTATACTTTATCCACGAGGCGCAATCCATGAGATCATTAACTTTATATGACATAGGATAACCATAGATTTGTTGATCAGGCGCCTCTAGGGTTATCGAATGTTATACTCCATTAATGCCATCATTTCATTTTGCTGGGGGACAAATAATAAATGCATCCAAGATTCCACACACATCAACGTTTATCACAATAATTCCACAATTCACGGTGTATCCCGACACTATCATATACGTCCATCAAGTTGTCATATAACAATCAAGTCATCAAATCATAAGTAACCTACGAACTCCGTTTAAACCATTTTTATGCATCATACAGTTCACGTTGCACACAAAATTTCCTATCATGCATGCTAATATGAAATGTGGGTGCAATGGCTATAGACTAGGTCAATCCACCTAATTCTCTACAACCACGGCTCTGATACCATTCTGTAACACCCCAACATGGCGGAATCATGGGGTATCACTTAGAAAAGCACAGCACGACATGGAAATTATGTAGAATCAAACTATATGAAAACATAGGATTGAAACAATCCTTAAACTTGTACAAACGTATACAATCATCAACATTCATCGAAATACATGTTCAATCAATAATAAAAGGCAATTCAATCGATAGTAGTTGATCCTAAAAGTAACCCATAAAAGGGAAGTAAGGATCATGGATCCAGAAAGTCCAAAGCTAGTCCAATCCTAGCAATTAAGCATGCAATCATCCATTTTGTCTCTGATTAACTTGATTACCTGAAAAGTGTACTAAAGAGCGTCAACATAAAGTTGGTGAGTTCGTAGGGACAAGTAACAAGGAATAACCGTGTCGGATACAACCGTTAACAATAAGTGAGGATTAGGAGAACTAATCACATCCAAGGAAAACCTATAAGGTTTCACATTATCACAATTCAATACAAGTCAACGTTCAATAATAACGATTCCATATAACGTTCAACAACGTTCCATAACAATCAATAACGATCAACAACGATGCGGCTTACATAGTTAATAATTAACAATGCGCTAACGGTGCGACTTATATAATGAATAATGCGCTAACGGTGCGACTTATATAATGAATAATGCGCTAACGGTGCGACTTACATCGTAAACAATGCGCTAACGGTGCGACTTATATAATGAATAATGCGCTAACGGTGCGACTTATATAATGAATAATGCGCTAACGGTGCGACTTATATAATGAATAATGCGCTAACGGTGCGACTTATATAATGAATAATGCGCTAACGGTGCGACTTATATAATGAATAATGCGCTAACGGTGCGACTTATATAATGAATAATGCGCTAACGGTGCGACTTATATAATGAATAATGCGCTAACGGTGCGACTTATATAATGAATAATGCGCTAACGGTGCGACTTATATAATGAATAATGCGCTAACGGTGCGACTTATATAATGAATAATGCGCTAACGGTGCGACTTATATAATGAATAATGCGCTAACGGTGCGACTTATATAATGAATAATGCGCTAACGGTGCGACTTATATAATGAATAATGCGCTAACGGTGCGACTTATATAATGAATAATGCGCTAACGGTGCGACTTATATAATGAATAATGCGCTAACGGTGCGACTTATATAATGAATAATGCGCTAACGGTGCGACTTATATAATGAATAATGCGCTAACGGTGCGACTTATATAATGAATAATGCGCTAACGGTGCGACTTATATAATGAATAATGCGCTAACGGTGCGACTTATATAATGAATAATGCGCTAACGGTGCGACTTATATAATGAATAATGCGCTAACGGTGCGACTTATATAATGAATAATGCGCTAACGGTGCGACTTATATAATGAATAATGCGCTAACGGTGCGACTTATATAATGAATAATGCGCTAACGGTGCGACTTATATAATGAATAATGCGCTAACGGTGCGACTTATATAATGAATAATGCGCTAACGGTGCGACTTATATAATGAATAATGCGCTAACGGTGCGACTTATATAATGAATAATGCGCTAACGGTGCGACTTATATAATGAATAATGCGCTAACGGTGCGACTTATATAATGAATAATGCGCTAACGGTGCGACTTATATAATGAATAATGCGCTAACGGTGCGACTTATATAATGAATAATGCGCTAACGGTGCGACTTATATAATGAATAATGCGCTAACGGTGCGACTTATATAATGAATAATGCGCTAACGGTGCGACTTATATAATGAATAATGCGCTAACGGTGCGACTTATATAATGAATAATGCGCTAACGGTGCGACTTATATAATGAATAATGCGCTAACGGTGCGACTTATATAATGAATAATGCGCTAACGGTGCGACTTATATAATGAATAATGCGCTAACGGTGCGACTTATATAATGAATAATGCGCTAACGGTGCGACTTATATAATGAATAATGCGCTAACGGTGCGACTTATATAATGAATAATGCGCTAACGGTGCGACTTATATAATGAATAATGCGCTAACGGTGCGACTTATATAATGAATAATGCGCTAACGGTGCGACTTATATAATGAATAATGCGCTAACGGTGCGACTTATATAATGAATAATGCGCTAACGGTGCGACTTATATAATGAATAATGCGCTAACGGTGCGACTTATATAATGAATAATGCGCTAACGGTGCGACTTATATAATGAATAATGCGCTAACGGTGCGACTTATATAATGAATAATGCGCTAACGGTGCGACTTATATAATGAATAATGCGCTAACGGTGCGACTTATATAATGAATAATGCGCTAACGGTGCGACTTATATAATGAATAATGCGCTAACGGTGCGACTTATATAATGAATAATGCGCTAACGGTGCGACTTATATAATGAATAATGCGCTAACGGTGCGACTTATATAATGAATAATGCGCTAACGGTGCGACTTATATAATGAATAATGCGCTAACGGTGCGACTTATATAATGAATAATGCGCTAACGGTGCGACTTATATAATGAATAATGCGCTAACGGTGCGACTTATATAATGAATAATGCGCTAACGGTGCGACTTATATAATGAATAATGCGCTAACGGTGCGACTTATATAATGAATAATGCGCTAACGGTGCGACTTATATAATGAATAATGCGCTAACGGTGCGACTTATATAATGAATAATGCGCTAACGGTGCGACTTATATAATGAATAATGCGCTAACGGTGCGACTTATATAATGAATAATGCGCTAACGGTGCGACTTATATAATGAATAATGCGCTAACGGTGCGACTTATATAATGAATAATGCGCTAACGGTGCGACTTATATAATGAATAATGCGCTAACGGTGCGACTTATATAATGAATAATGCGCTAACGGTGCGACTTATATAATGAATAATGCGCTAACGGTGCGACTTATATAATGAATAATGCGCTAACGGTGCGACTTATATAATGAATAATGCGCTAACGGTGCGACTTATATAATGAATAATGCGCTAACGGTGCGACTTATATAATGAATAATGCGCTAACGGTGCGACTTATATAATGAATAATGCGCTAACGGTGCGACTTATATAATGAATAATGCGCTAACGGTGCGACTTATATAATGAATAATGCGCTAACGGTGCGACTTATATAATGAATAATGCGCTAACGGTGCGACTTATATAATGAATAATGCGCTAACGGTGCGACTTATATAATGAATAATGCGCTAACGGTGCGACTTATATAATGAATAATGCGCTAACGGTGCGACTTATATAATGAATAATGCGCTAACGGTGCGACTTATATAATGAATAATGCGCTAACGGTGCGACTTATATAATGAATAATGCGCTAACGGTGCGACTTATATAATGAATAATGCGCTAACGGTGCGACTTATATAATGAATAATGCGCTAACGGTGCGACTTATATAATGAATAATGCGCTAACGGTGCGACTTATATAATGAATAATGCGCTAACGGTGCGACTTATATAATGAATAATGCGCTAACGGTGCGACTTATATAATGAATAATGCGCTAACGGTGCGACTTATATAATGAATAATGCGCTAACGGTGCGACTTATATAATGAATAATGCGCTAACGGTGCGACTTATATAATGAATAATGCGCTAACGGTGCGACTTATATAATGAATAATGCGCTAACGGTGCGACTTATATAATGAATAATGCGCTAACGGTGCGACTTATATAATGAATAATGCGCTAACGGTGCGACTTATATAATGAATAATGCGCTAACGGTGCGACTTATATAATGAATAATGCGCTAACGGTGCGACTTATATAATGAATAATGCGCTAACGGTGCGACTTATATAATGAATAATGCGCTAACGGTGCGACTTATATAATGAATAATGCGCTAACGGTGCGACTTATATAATGAATAATGCGCTAACGGTGCGACTTATATAATGAATAATGCGCTAACGGTGCGACTTATATAATGAATAATGCGCTAACGGTGCGACTTATATAATGAATAATGCGCTAACGGTGCGACTTATATAATGAATAATGCGCTAACGGTGCGACTTATATAATGAATAATGCGCTAACGGTGCGACTTATATAATGAATAATGCGCTAACGGTGCGACTTATATAATGAATAATGCGCTAACGGTGCGACTTATATAATGAATAATGCGCTAACGGTGCGACTTATATAATGAATAATGCGCTAACGGTGCGACTTATATAATGAATAATGCGCTAACGGTGCGACTTATATAATGAATAATGCGCTAACGGTGCGACTTATATAATGAATAATGCGCTAACGGTGCGACTTATATAATGAATAATGCGCTAACGGTGCGACTTATATAATGAATAATGCGCTAACGGTGCGACTTATATAATGAATAATGCGCTAACGGTGCGACTTATATAATGAATAATGCGCTAACGGTGCGACTTATATAATGAATAATGCGCTAACGGTGCGACTTATATAATGAATAATGCGCTAACGGTGCGACTTATATAATGAATAATGCGCTAACGGTGCGACTTATATAATGAATAATGCGCTAACGGTGCGACTTATATAATGAATAATGCGCTAACGGTGCGACTTATATAATGAATAATGCGCTAACGGTGCGACTTATATAATGAATAATGCGCTAACGGTGCGACTTATATAATGAATAATGCGCTAACGGTGCGACTTATATAATGAATAATGCGCTAACGGTGCGACTTATATAATGAATAATGCGCTAACATGTCCATATC
>CM067167.1:37251094-37323594 GCA_034093135.1 Erigeron breviscapus
GGACACATACACAACTTTCTTTACATTTACTTCACAACATGCCTTGAGTACATTTAGTGTACCATTAACTGCTGGCTCAATCACTTCTACCTGCACGAAAAGTAACAAAGAAGCTTTCAATTGTGATTAGTCAAACATAAATGTGGGCAAAATGGGTGGGTTTGTGGGGTATCAAAACACCAAGTAGTCAAACTTCCAAGGTAAAGTCAAATGTGATTGAAACTTGCCTCTGGGTTTGGAACAGAACTAGATGGAACTGGACTCGCATTATGGAACACACCATCACATCCCGTAATAGCTGCACAAAGAGACTCGTAGTCAAGAAGGTCTGCTTTGAAGAGCTTCAAGTTCTTATATTCTTTCTCAAGGCTCTTCAAATGCGCGTTTTTCTCATCCACTGAAAGAAAATATGTAAGAATTAATCACATTAGAGTATGATCATGACTCTTAATTCTACATCTAATCTAAGAAAGAAATGCCAATGGTTCTAAAGTGGTCCAAAGTTTTACGACAACCATATACTTTCAGACCTGCACCGTTTTGCTAATTATACTTTTTTTTAGTTCCAATTTTTAAAAGTTTTTAGACGGCTAGCTAGGTAAAGTTTTAAATACTCACATAGACTTTTGCAAACTCAATACCTAGCTAGGTAGACATACGTGTATATACTTTTAGTCCTATGGATGATTAAAGACACTATTAGTCACAACAGAAAATAGAAATACTAAATCAAATTAATGAAGACCCTCTATTTTGATCAATTTAAACATATTTTGTTTTTGTTTAATCTCATAGTTTTATACTGATTAACTCGTATAATTCTCAAATGTTAAAAATCGGAAAAGTAAAAGTATTTTATACTTGTTAAGAGAAATCAATCAGAGGTAAATATACAAAGTAATTCCAAAACGAATCAAACCACAAAACATATTTAATAAAAGATTTAACGAGGGAAGTTGATTAGTCCAATAAACACAATAAAAAAAGTTAAAAGCATTAACCAAACCATTCGGTTTGAACTTTTTCAAGCCACCAGGTCGATATCATATTCTCAGATTGACTAAACCACGCTACTAGATTTAGCTTGGGTGGTTTGTTCAGTTTCAAAAGATTGATGATTATACTTAAAAACATGACAGAACGATATAGTGGTTCTATTCGATCTTCCAAGAATGGAACAAAATCAATAATAATTTCCAACTTTAATGACTAAAAGTAAAATAAAAACAAGCCCAACACAATTAATCTCAATTATACTGCCACCCTGGTACTAAAAATATCAAAAAATTTCATATCAAATATACATCTCGAGATTCCTTATGAAAAACATGCAGCTTAAGAAAGTTGAGCAAAATAAAAAACATGAACAACAATAATAATTAAGTCCCATGGTGGTAGCCATGCAACATAACATTGGAGGTCCATATTCTTTTAACCATTTTTGAAATTTCGCTCTTAAAACGTGCGTTTGAAAATATATGTCTAAGCTTACTTTTCCAAAACTGCTAGATGAAAACACAAATTAATATTTTTTCAAACACTTTTTTTCATTATTTTCGTTATACAAACACAAAATGTCAAAATTGAAAACGAACACCCAAAATATTATGTGTCATACCTTTTATCTTCGACTAAAGGAAGGAAAACTTACATGGGTCTCTAACAGTGCCATGAACGGTGTAGTTATAAGATAACAATATCTTGACCAACCAAGATCCTACAAAACCACCTGCTCCTGTTACACATACTATCTTTCCTTTGTTGTTATTATTTTCTGCCATCTTAATATGACTCGTGATACACTCTTAAAAACACACAATGCTTACATATTTATGTTTTATAACTATGGTCCCTCGTTTTCTAGACCTTACCGCCAATCAATTTTACAAAATTTTAATTATAGTTATACCCCCACTTCCACCGTAATTTTCACTTTCCACCCTCATAGTTTTTTATTTTTCTAATTTGTCCTTCTATTAACTTGAATGACATTTTAACAACAAACGTTGGTTGTTGGTTCTTTCTAGTAATCTAGTTAATAATTAAACGTAAATATTTTTGAATTTTAACATATAAACAAAATTTTCCACCATCTCTTTATAAACCTCGTTGGCTACTACTACGGTTCTGCTGCTACCGCGAGTTTTACGTAAGATAATGAAGATATGATTCTAGGTTATGTCTCAAAAATCAATGAAGTTCTAAACATATACTAGACCCCACCTATTTTATTTATTTATCTTCTTGTTTAGATGTTCACTATAATTTGATTCCATTTATCGTCGGACACGTCTATCTCTTTTTGGAAGCTTCGAAAATACATCTCCCACCAGATAAAAGTTCTCATTATTATTCTCATTAGTATTTTTATAAATATAAATATTATAAAAGGAATTTTATTTATGGTTGTAAACAAACAAAACAAGACAAATAAAGACATATTAGACATCGTAAGTTTTCTTATGGAAAATCTAAATGATTTTGGAGTCAAATTTAGCGACTCGACCCCTAAACTTACTTGGAAATAATTTCAGTTGCCTTAAATTATAGTAAAATAATAGTCAATTAGAACACCTTTTACCATGCCAAACTTATATTGAATTTCCGTTCACAATTTCTTTTTAGGGTTTGAATTATTCACTAATGACTGGAAGTTTAGGATAAGTATACTTAACCGGATCCGCGCTATAAAGTTTTCTCATCAAATAGGTCTTCAATTTAATTTTCCGATGAGAAACCTGAACTTTATATCAACACGAGAGAAAGGTACTCACGCATTGCGACGGTGATGGAGGTGATGACGGGGTGGTGATGTAATGGGGGTGGCAGCGGTGGTGGTGATGGGGTGATCTATCTGACGGGCTCCGCCCTCAGATTTAAAAATTCGTCGAAAGTATATCGAATGACCTCTCTAATGAAAGAGCATGAAATTTTAAAAACACTCATATAATTTTTATAATTTATCGATGTACGGTTTTTGAGATAAAAGATTTTGAATGAATTAAAGAAATAAAATGATTTATGGAGGAGAGAAAAAAAATGAGTGGTTGAGATTTGAGGAGAGAGAAAGGTATTATAGTTGTTTTAGGTAAATATATAATAGATAGGAAGGACATTTTGGAAAAGTAAATGTTGAAACTTAAAATTTAGACATGGGCTATTTGTTTTATAATATACGAGAGAAAGGTACCCGCGCGTTGCGACGGTGATGGAGGTGATGGCGGGGTGGTGATGTAATGGCGGTGGCGGTGATGGGGTGATCTACCTGACGGGCTCCGCCCTCGGATTTAAAAATTCGTCGAAAGTATATCGAATGACCTCTCTAATGAAAGAGCATGAAATTTTAAAAACACTCATATAATTTTTATAATTTATCGATGTACGGTTTTTGAGATAAAATATTTTGAATGAATTAAAGGAATAAAATGATTTATGGAGGAGAGAAAAAAAAAATATTTGAGGAGAGAGAAAAAAAAAAAAAAAAAAAAAAAAAAAAAAAAAAAAAAAAAAAAAAAAAAAAAAAAAAAAAAAAAAAAAAAAAAAAAAAAAAAAAAAAAAAAAAAAAAAAAAAAAAAAAAAAAAAAAAAAAAAAAAAAAAAAAAAAAAAAAAAAAAAAAAAAAAAAAAAAAAAAAAAAAAAAAAAAAAAAAAAAAAAAAAAAAAAAAAAAAAAAAAAAAAAAAAAAAAAAAAAAAAAAAAAAAAAAAAAAAAAAAAAAAAAAAAAAAAAAAAAAAAAAAAAAAAAAAAAAAAAAAAAAAAAAAAAAAAAAAAAAAAAAAAAAAAAAAAAAAAAAAAAAAAAAAAAAAAAAAAAAAAAAAAAAAAAAAAAAAAAAAAAAAAAAAAAAAAAAAAAAAAAAAAAAAAAAAAAAAAAAAAAAAAAAAAAAAAAAAAAAAAAAAAAAAAAAAAAAAAAAAAAAAAAAAAAAAAAAAAAAAAAAAAAAAAAAAAAAAAAAAAAAAAAAAAAAAAAAAAAAAAAAAAAAAAAAAAAAAAAAAAAAAAAAAAAAAAAAAAAAAAAAAAAAAAAAAAAAAAAAAAAAAAAAAAAAAAAAAAAAAAAAAAAAAAAAAAAAAAAAAAAAAAAAAAAAAAAAAAAAAAAAAAAAAAAAAAAAAAAAAAAAAAAAAAAAAAAAAAAAAAAAAAAAAAAAAAAAAAAAAAAAAAAAAAAAAAAAAAAAAAAAAAAAAAAAAAAAAAAAAAAAAAAAAAAAAAAAAAAAAAAAAAAAAAAAAAAAAAAAAAAAAAAAAAAAAAAAAAAAAAAAAAAAAAAAAAAAAAAAAAAAAAAAAAAAAAAAAAAAAAAAAAAAAAAAAAAAAAAAAAAAAAAAAAAAAAAAAAAAAAAAAAAAAAAAAAAAAAAAAAAAAAAAAAAAAAAAAAAAAAAAAAAAAAAAAAAAAAAAAAAAAAAAAAAAAAAAAAAAAAAAAAAAAAAAAAAAAAAAAAAAAAAAAAAAAAAAAAAAAAAAAAAAAAAAAAAAAAAAAAAAAAAAAAAAAAAAAAAAAAAAAAAAAAAAAAAAAAAAAAAAAAAAAAAAAAAAAAAAAAAAAAAAAAAAAAAAAAAAAAAAAAAAAAAAAAAAAAAAAAAAAAAAAAAAAAAAAAAAAAAAAAAAAAAAAAAAAAAAAAAAAAAAAAAAAAAAAAAAAAAAAAAAAAAAAAAAAAAAAAAAAAAAAAAAAAAAAAAAAAAAAAAAAAAAAAAAAAAAAAAAAAAAAAAAAAAAAAAAAAAAAAAAAAAAAAAAAAAAAAAAAAAAAAAAAAAAAAAAAAAAAAAAAAAAAAAAAAAAAAAAAAAAAAAAAAAAAAAAAAAAAAAAAAAAAAAAAAAAAAAAAAAAAAAAAAAAAAAAAAAAAAAAAAAAAAAAAAAAAAAAAAAAAAAAAAAAAAAAAAAAAAAAAAAAAAAAAAAAAAAAAAAAAAAAAAAAAAAAAAAAAAAAAAAAAAAAAAAAAAAAAAAAAAAAAAAAAAAAAAAAAAAAAAAAAAAAAAAAAAAAAAAAAAAAAAAAAAAAAAAAAAAAAAAAAAAAAAAAAAAAAAAAAAAAAAAAAAAAAAAAAAAAAAAAAAAAAAAAAAAAAAAAAAAAAAAAAAAAAAAAAAAAAAAAAAAAAAAAAAAAAAAAAAAAAAAAAAAAAAAAAAAAAAAAAAAAAAAAAAAAAAAAAAAAAAAAAAAAAAAAAAAAAAAAAAAAAAAAAAAAAAAAAAAAAAAAAAAAAAAAAAAAAAAAAAAAAAAAAAAAAAAAAAAAAAAAAAAAAAAAAAAAAAAAAAAAAAAAAAAAAAAAAAAAAAAAAAAAAAAAAAAAAAAAAAAAAAAAAAAAAAAAAAAAAAAAAAAAAAATAAAGAATCTGCCCATGACTAAATATTCAAGAACAACAAATGAGTACATATTGCATATTAAAAACTGATCATATATTCATATGAATTACAATTGTACAATTATCAATTATGTAACTATCATTTATGAATTAGTAGCCTTGTACATGCATAAAACGGCAGCATCAGGCAGATTATAATGGTTCTGAGAGGCTTTTGACAACTTCTAAAGGTTTTTGGTAGTTGCAGGCGGACTGGCGGTATACGGTATTCAGACTTATTCTGCTAGGAGTGAAACAAATACTCCATGCAAAAAGCAACAAATTTCATCTTATTAAAGAACTTATCAGACAAACACACAATCACACTGAGTACAAACTGAATTCATGAAAGGCTAAATCAGCGACGAACGAAAAGGGGGAAGACGTCGATAAAAAACATTTCATGATGAGTGAGCTGCAGAGAAGATCTATTTGTTACCCAAAAGACCGTTTTGGGAATAATTTTCAACGGAGTCAACAAGAGTTTCTTCGAGCGGTCTGTAACTCCAGCCCAGCTTCTGTAGTTTCTCAGAAGAAGCTGAAAATACTCCTTTTGGCTCGGTAAATCTGCGTTAAGGTCAAGCTAAGTTAGTAAGGGCAAAAAGCTATAAATATAACAAAGCTAATAAAAAAATGTATATAAATGGTACAACATTTAGGACAATTTATAGTCTAAGATTCAAACTTCCAAATCAACATTTGACAGTCCGCATATTACAGACATCTTTTTTTGTGATTCTAGTGTCATTAGTTGTTACATGTAACTGAGATTAACACGAGACTGAATGGATTTCAGGTTAATCGAATTACAGGACAGACAAAATGACAGGGGCCAAGGAGGCAATGCCCCTTTCGCTAGTCTCTTAAGAAATTAAAACAACTTTTCCTAGCAAAATAAACAGCTGCCACCTTTTCCCACAACTCTCAACTGTTTAAACAACCAACTTTTCTATTTATAGCAGGGGATTTGGTATCACAAACACTTCTTGAATAATTCCGTTTTTTATTTTGCTATCGTTTGCTTGCCTACAATTAGAGTGTGTTTCAGAATCATCTGAGAGTAGATTTCATGCAACTTATGGCAATTGGAGGGTCTACAGTCTACACACCACTATATTCAGAAAGTGTATATAACAGAATAATTCGATTCAGATTTCAGGATTTTATCCGCGATATCATTGATTATTACCACCCATGCAATCAAATTTCTAATATTTTAAGTACAAACGTACCTTAAAATGCCACATGATAAAAATAAAAAATAGGAGTATGGAGATCTTTTACATGCTAATGAGTTTCAAGAATACGATTAATGCAAATACGCAAATCAACTAGGAATCTTTCTAAGATAGGGAGATGAGAGAATTTTTATAGTATGGGGGGAGTTTAAGAGAAAGAAACTCACTTAGTTGGATACTTGTAGTCAGGATAGTATTTCTTCAGCATTTCTACCAATTCCTTTGACCTGATCGCATGAGATGTGCATATGTATCTCCCATTAGCCTCTGGCTTTTCATATACTAAAAGCAGTGCTTCGACTAGATCGCGTACATCTACCAACAGCCGGAGCCTGTTCTCTAATTCCTCACTTCCGTCTGCATACACGCAGAAATGCAACGAAAAATAGCACTTGAAATTCAAAAAAAATAATCTTGATATATGTTTAAATTGCAACAGCATATATATATGTGTTTGAACACTTTTGGAGAACACATGTCAAGATGTATACATGTACATTGTAGCACGGAAAATGTAAACCACAAAGAACATAATGTCATATCGGCATCATAAAAGTACTGACCTCTAAGAAGCTTGAGAAGAGCCAAACTACTAGCATTCATTGTGCTCTGCAGCATAGGCCCAATGACAAGAGTTGGGCAAACAGACTTAAAATCAATACCATTTGTTTTTGAGAATTCCCAGGCCTCACTCTCTGCTTTTGTCTTAGAAAGACAATACCAATCCTGTATAAAACAGCATAATTTGATATAGAGATTTAATTTAATGGTCACGTAGAAACGACTTTTAAACCATTATACATTTGTACTTGGCCCCTCATTATGATAAAAATGGGCAGAAAAACACAATAATTTGCGATTTGGTTTATGTTTTATCTATAACGGGTCAAACAAGTAAAAGAAAAGTCTAGAAAGCAAAAGTGCTGAATGGATCAGAAGTCACCCAAAGTGTATTTTTAAAATAAGAATCCAAAATTATTTTACCCAGCAAGTTTTCCGGCCCCTGCCTAAAGTATAGTCAATTTTAGACCATTTTCATAAACTAACTGTTTATGAAAAGGTTGTCTATTTGGATGGAAATGGAAGTGTTTCAACATGATCCAAACTGGCCCGTACCCAAAGTATGGCCAAATTTTGAACCGTTACCCAACCCGTCCTACCTCCAAAACTTGCCACCTCTAATTTGCAACATGCAAGAATGAGTGACTGGACCAACAGTGGAAAGAAAAGCCAAAACATCATTGCATACTACACTTTTGGTCCAATACACTTCATCCTAGCTATTCGTCTAGCGTTTTGGGTGAGTGACCTGCCCCGAACCCGACCCTTCTCGGCCAGAGGCGGTGCTAGAAAAAAATCACAAAGGGGGCAAAATTAAAAAATCCGTGACAAATAAATATAAAAGGGGTCAAAATGTTCAAAACCTATAAAAAAACTTTTAAAAATCGATGAAAAAATTATAAATACATGACAAAATCTAAATTTTGAGGGGGGCATTGGCCCCCTTTGCCCCCCATGTGGTACCGCCACTGTTCTCAGCGAAAGCCATGCCGAAAGCGACGACCTGTGATGGGGAAAATGGAATAGTTCAGTCGATTACGTACATTATTTGATCTGCAGAAATCTTGGTCAGACCAAAAAGTCTCATCCAGAGGTCGATCTGGTCGATTAGGTAGGACTGCAACAGCAGCTACAGATGATACATACACAACTTTCTTGACATTTACTTCACAACATGCCTTAAGTACATTGAGTGTACCATTAACGGCTGGCTCAATCAGTTCTACCTGCAGTGAGAATACTTATAGATCTTTTAACGATTGTGATTTGTCAAAACTGAAAAGTCAAAGTCATATGCAAGTCAAACTTGCCTCAGGGTTTGGTACAGAACCAGATGGAACTGGACTTGCAGTATGAAACACACCATCGCATCCTGCAATGGCTCCACGAACAGACTCGTAGTCAAGAAGGTCGGCCTTGAAGAGCTTCAAGTTCTCAGACGCATTCTCAAGTCTTTTCAAATGCGCGTTTTTCTCATCCACTAAAAGAAAGTGTATTAGAATAAGTTACTCAGACAAAACTACTAGTAATTTTATTTTGTTTGCAAAAATGACCTACTAGCCGTCCGCCTAAGGGGGTCGAAGGGAGCCGCCTAGCGGAAGAAAAGTTAGAATTACAGGTCAAAACCTTACAGAATTTGTACGCCTAAAGTTTAGGTCGGTGGTAATTTATTCAGAACACGCAGCACTTAATGACTATAAAAAAACGTCCCTAAGTCACTTAGGAGATAGTTAATTAGAACCTAAAATAAATTTAAACCCGTATCAAAATGACAAAATCAATAAAACTTCTGTAGTTGGGTCTATGGGTCGAACCGATTTCTAGTCCTCCTATCGTTTTGTATTCACAATTTCATATCAATCACTTGAAGCATGGAGATTAAACAAAGTGACAATAATAATTAGTGTAAAAATCAAGAATGACATACATGGGTTTCTGAGAGTGGCATGAACAATATAGCTTTTAGAAAGCAAAAGCTTAACCAACCAAGATCCTATAAAACCACCTGCGCCTGTTACACATACACTTCCTGCCATAATTAAATTAAATTCTCTTTGTAGGGAGGTGTAGACTCTATATACTACGTTACTAACGTAGGTGTCACTAATCTAGTTAGCGGAGGTGTAGTTTGACTTTGCTACTCCTTTTCTTTTGAAACTAGTGACTTTTATGATTGTCAATGGGACCAAGGCAGTAATTAGGTTATCATTTTAGTGATTCTTATCTTCACCTTTATTCTTGTCTTATGAAAAACCAATTATCTCCTTTTTTTTTTTTTTTTTTTTTAATTTTCAACTCGATGTTTCCGGTGTATTCTCTAAATATTTTCCAACATTTATCTATTCAAATTTTTTTCCCCCTTTTATTCACTAATTTAAATATCTCAATCTAATATATCTATAATAGTCTTAATAAGATTATTTATAACATATACCCCTTAACTCTTAAGATAACTACACTACTGCTTGTTAAATCAATTACCTTTACATTAATTACCACACCCATTACCACTAATGCCGCCACCTATCGTCGCCACCAACACTGTCATATTGCACGAGTATCTCTCTAGTATAATAATATGGAAAGAGATATTCATATATAAATATTACCACACATTATAACTTTAAAAATATTTATAAGGTTACTAAGTAAGGTCAATTGGTTAAGGAAAGCTCCGGTTATGAAAAAGTTTACCAGTTAATTAATAAAGTAATAGTTGTGCGACTTGCAAGGATAAATACTCATGGTTGACCAATAGTAAGACTAAAAGGAGTGAGGCAACCCTCAAAAGAGGGGACTTGTGACATTTGGCACCACGTCATCATGGGGAAAGTATAAGAAAAAGAAGGGAGTGAGGCTACTTGCAAGGGGTGGGGGACTTGTGACATTTGTCACATCCCAAGAGGTGGGGGACTTGTGGCACGGAATCAAAGGCTTTGGTCAAGCACATTTTAGGCGATAGGAATAAGTCGCCGTCTCCTCCATTTTTGATGTATCGCCGGCCGGGATTGGTGTGGGGGGCGAACCACCAGGCGAACCCCACTCCCTCTAGTCTAATGGGATAAAAGAGTGAATAGAACCCATCAAGGAGTGACTTAAAACATGAAACTGTAAGCTTCCAAAAGTGGGAGGAGCCGAAGTTACATATGATATTACCTTATGAATTGCAACAATTATTCAAAACGAAGAAAATATAATTTGTTGGACTTTTTTGTTAATACAATCTGGAAACAATTAAGTCTTTCTATACCGTCGTCGTAAGGCTAAGACTGTTTATAACTTAACATCCTCCATACTCTGGCGAGGTATTGAGACCCGAAATATGTAAAAGACGACATTGGTACTTATTTATTTGTTTTTTTGATAGATTTTGATTGTTGTATTTCATACATCACAACATGTAGTATATATTACATTTAGAAGTTTTTCAATGTGTTTAAATTTAATGTTATAGAATCACACGTGATCCACAATAAATAATGTTATCACCTGTGAAGAATCTACTTTATACGGTTAGTCATATGAAGTATATAGTATAACTTTGATAACTTTTATACTCCGTACAAGATTACTTCATCATCCCTAGTATATGAATGTCATATTATCAAGACAAGATACAAGATCAATTGTTACATCCACGCCTATTCTACATGGGCGTTCATTTGGATCTTTTTATGAAAATATTAAACACAAGAACAAAATAAAAACACAGAGAATTAAAAACAGATAATGTTTAACATGAACTTAATTAGTTCAACTGATCACTTCTTTTAGCTAATCTCACCTTTAGACCATGCTTCATATGAAGTATGATAGCATTTGCTGGAACCACTGGACAACCTTCAACTAACTCTATGTGGTAGCGACAAATAATTGTCGCTGCCACAATCTTAAGTTGACACAAGGCCATATCCTTACCCACACAAGATCGTGGGCCAGCACCAAATGTCACGAACTTGTAAGACGGTTCGTGTTTAATTCCTCCTGTCTTAGAAATCCACCTTTCGGGGTTAAACTCCATACAATCCTCACCCCATATCGATTTTATCCTTCCCATGGTATATAAAGGTAGAATAATTCTAGTATTTTGATCAATGTGCTGACCACTTGGAAGGTTTTCCGGTCTTAGTGGTGATTTATGATTGAATGGAACAGGAGGAAAAAGTCGTAAGGATTCACATAAAGCTCCATGAAGGTAGACCATTTCGCCTAGCTCTTTGGCGTTCCATCTCTTGTTGACATCCAAATGTCTTTGTATCTCTTCAAGAATCTTATCTATGACTCTTGGGTTTTTTGCAAGATTATAAAAGAACCAAGAGAGCGCGCTACTTGTGGTATCTTTTCCTGCAACCATTAGATCTAGTAAGATATCTCTAAGATGTTTTGTGGGATCCCTTGAAGTACAACTTTGATTTTTGATCTCATTCATGAGTGTTGTTAATAATACAAACTTTTCTTCTTGGAGTTCATGGTTAATGCCATTGTACTCGTTCTGTTTTTGAAAAATGCATTTGTATATGAATTTATCAAGGATTTCCCGCGCCTTACTAAACTGCTCCTCTTTCCCAACTCTAAGAAATTGTTGTAATTTCCATAGGCAAGGAGGCGTTATGTGTCTAAAAAAGACAGCTTCTTCAAAAATCGACAAGGCATTATGACTTGGGATGTTAGGAAAGTCGAGAGACAAACTTTCAGGGTCATCATCAAAGAGCACTTTGCATATAGTGTCAAAAGTGAACCTCTGAAATATATCTTGCAAATCTATCTCTACACCATGTCCACAAATAGACTCCAAAACGGGTAAAAGCCCGTTCTCTACTTTTTCCCAAATGATTGTTTCCAACATGTTTTGAAATCCAGGATGTTTAAGTATACACATGATAACTTTACGGTTGATTTCCCATAACTCGCCATCAGAATTGAGAATTCCATCTCCTAGGATATCAAAGATTTTGTGAAATTTGTCACCTTTTGGATAATTGCCAAAGTTTTTGCTTAGAATATGATGGACGTCTAAAGGATTCCCGGTAAAGAGCATACCCAATCGAGTGAAACAAGGGCCTTTCCACATGAACGTGCCATTGGTCATGTGTCTTGAAACATCGACCATGTAGTCATGGATTCTGTGAGCATTGTGGACGACCCCTGGCATCATGCCAAGAAGTGGCCAATTTGTAGGGATAACACTTCTTTGTTTTTGATGCATACAATATATGCATATTACGATTGACAGGAGAATACAAAATATAGAGAGAAAGAGAATAAATGTGGTTTCAAGGAAAGCCATGAGAAGAGAAGTGAGAGATCGATAAATTAAGTTGAGTTTATGAATGATAGTAGTGGGTAGTTGTGATATGCTCGAATGTCCTTTAAGTAGATGCACGTAATACAACAAAGCAATCGATCTGGCCACATTTTTTATATTTAAGTTCCAATTTGAAGTTGAAATGTGCAAAATCGTTGAAAATTCCAAACTTCGAATCTTTAAGTATTTGCATATTGCTCTACATTTCTAGTGTCTCAACTAATACAGCTTCTACTTAGTTTTTCGATCTAAAAATTAAATCAACATTATTTTCTCTAATCAGCTCATCCTAAAGCAACCGATTACTTTTAATGTCAAATCCTAGCTCTGTCACGAATAATTATAAAGGTAACATAAACTATAACTCTTGTTACACAATATTGGCATCACATACTTGTTGAAATGAATCGACTAGGTAATTACTGTAATACCGGTAGCCGGCCATTTAAGTGTTTAGTTAGTGTCAAGATATATTAGTTAAAATGTTAATGTCAAAACTTATTTAATTACTATTTTTCGTTAAGCACTGAACATGGTTTCTACATTACTGCCGTACCTAATTCTCCCTACCGAGGACTTTTCCTATACATGTTATTTTTCATCTTTCACGTTTTAGGGGTCTCTTATGATCCTTAGAGGGTACCCAGTGGGAGGGACTCATCCCCCAAAGACTAGTCCCTGTCAGCGCCACATCAGCAAAAAACACTCCAAGGACTAATCCCTCCAAAATGCACCCAATGCACTCATCCCTCAAGGACTAGTCTTGGACCCACTAATTTTTTTGTCTTCTTCTTTGTATATAGGATTAAAAAAAAAAAAAAAACAAAAAACACCCACAAAGACTCGTCCCTGCAGGAACGAGTGGGGCGGACGAGTGCGAGGGACGAGCGAGGGACGAGTCCCACCCAACGGTGTGGACTCGTCCCTGGAGGGCGGACGAGCCCTCGAACGAGGGCATTGGGCACCCTCTTATAAGCTACTATTTTGTTGATTGTTCCCTATCCCTAAGCAGTGTACGTCAATACGTCATTAATGTGATCAGTGCCCAAAGCCCAAAATCCAATCCAACCAAGTTCAACATTGGTCCCACTTCTGGCCCAGGCCCAGAGGGATAACTGGGCTTTGGAAATGAAAAACAGAAAGACATATTAGAATTGAATCAAACTATACATTCTAACTGGGTTGTGAACCAGTCAAACTTTTATCAAACTTGTCTAAATTGGAACAAGAAATACAATAACTTGTCTAAATTGGATTTTGAATTTCAATGTCGTTTTTTTATACTCCATTATAAATATTTGAATCATTTTTATTTGTATCTAAGAATTTTTCGAGCTTCTTATTGTCGAACTCGAGCCTCTTATTAATCTTGTTTCAGTTGAAGCTTTCATCATGAGACTCGTTGGGCTATTGAGCCGAAACTTTGCAAAATTTTATCTAGACGCGTTTAAGCCCATCAAGCTCGAGCTTGATCAAGCTCGAGCTTGATTAAGCACATTGACAGCCCTAGCTTATACCGACGTTTGAACAGGTCCTACAAGAGGAATGGGCTTCTTAGCTAGGCTCGAGCTTAATCAATGGGCTTCGTAGCCTGGACATATCAGTTTGAATCCAAATATAAAGGTTTAGGCGTTTAACAACTAGTAAAAGGTTAAGTATCAATAGTTACTTCGGCAATATGACCCGACCAAACACTTGGAACACAACCCGAAATAGAATTTCAAATCGATAAGCCTTTTGTATAGTAGGTATAATATAAGAGCTTTAAAAATGTCTTGTACGGTAATTTTTTGAGCAAATAAAGATGTCTTTTACGGCAAACAGAAACATAAACATGACTTTATATTCATTATATTTTTTTTGAAAGGTGAATTTCGCTTGAAACTTCGTGTCGCGATTCGACAGCGAGAGGTCTAGCATACGTTGTCTTAACCGGGTCCGCGCTAGAGAGCTCCCTCGAAGTAGAAATGCCTATTTCAAATACCCAATGGGGAAAAACCCCCTACTAATCCGCCCGAAGGGCACGACGATTAATAGGGGTAAACCCTGCCCCCTCAGACTTGAACCTGGGTATACCCAAGTCAAGCCCTCATAGAAGGACTACCTATATCTCAAAGTTGGTGGAATGGAAATTCGAACCTGAGACCTATAGGTCATCAGGGAACTCCAAACCACTCCACCAATTCATCATTGATTTATATATATTCATTATATATGTGAGGTTTCTTTTAAAACACAATATGACTTTACAAATTACTTTTCGTAAGCTAAGACTAGTTTTACTTTGTGTTTCCATAGCTTCAATTTATTAAATTCTTAACTTTAAAACATAACTCTACAAATTCCTTACCAATAAATTGTTTTAAAAATTCTTTGAACCAAGCAGCCATTTGAAAAAAGTAACTTCTCGTTAACTTCCCAAACCAGAAAGGCTACAACCACATACAAAGATGCTAAGCGATGTATATATATCAAACATATATGATCATTCATCCTTTAGTGAAATGTTGCATGACACTTCCATAATGAGACCATGATTTACATTTGCATAAGTACCTTATAATTGTATAAACCACATACTATGATGTCCATGGAATTTTATTTAAATTTCTAAGTTCATATAAGTAAAAATATAAGATAGAGGAAGGGTTATTTAAGAACCCATAAATAAAAAAGAACTCAAGAACCATTCTGGACAACACATTCTTTCTCCCCCCACCCCATGGAGAGTCCACCCCCCCCCCCCCCCCCCCCCCCCCCCCCCCCCCCCCCCCCCCCCCCCCCCCCCCCCCCCCCCCCCCCCCCCCCCCCCCCCCCCCCCCCCCCCCCCCCCCCCCCCCCCCCCCCCCCCCCCCCCCCCCCCCCCCCCCCCCCCCCCCCCCCCCCCCCCCCCCCCCCCCCCCCCCCCCCCCCCCCCCCCCCCCCCCCCCCCCCCCCCCCCCCCCCCCCCCCCCCCCCCCCCCCCCCCCCCCCCCCCCCCCCCCCCCCCCCCCCCCCCCCCCCCCCCCCCCCCCCCCCCCCCCCCCCCCCCCCCCCCCCCCCCCCCCCCCCCCCCCCCCCCCCCCCCCCCCCCCCCCCCCCCCCCCCCCCCCCCCCCCCCCCCCCCCCCCCCCCCCCCCCCCCCCCCCCCCCCCCCCCCCCCCCCCCCCCCCCCCCCCCCCCCCCCCCCCCCCCCCCCCCCCCCCCCCCCCCCCCCCCCCCCCCCCCCCCCCCCCCCCCCCCCCCCCCCCCCCCCCCCCCCCCCCCCCCCCCCCCCCCCCCCCCCCCCCCCCCCCCCCCCCCCCCCCCCCCCCCCCCCCCCCCCCCCCCCCCCCCCCCCCCCCCCCCCCCCCCCCCCCCCCCCCCCCCCCCCCCCCCCCCCCCCCCCCCCCCCCCCCCCCCCCCCCCCCCCCCCCCCCCCCCCCCCCCCCCCCCCCCCCCCCCCCCCCCCCCCCCCCCCCCCCCCCCCCCCCCCCCCCCCCCCCCCCCCCCCCCCCCCCCCCCCCCCCCCCCCCCCCCCCCCCCCCCCCCCCCCCCCCCCCCCCCCCCCCCCCCCCCCCCCCCCCCCCCCCCCCCCCCCCCCCCCCCCCCCCCCCCCCCCCCCCCCCCCCCCCCCCCCCCCCCCCCCCCCCCCCCCCCCCCCCCCCCCCCCCCCCCCCCCCCCCCCCCCCCCCCCCCCCCCCCCCCCCCCCCCCCCCCCCCCCCCCCCCCCCCCCCCCCCCCCCCCCCCCCCCCCCCCCCCCCCCCCCCCCCCCCCCCCCCCCCCCCCCCCCCCCCCCCCCCCCCCCCCCCCCCCCCCCCCCCCCCCCCCCCCCCCCCCCCCCCCCCCCCCCCCCCCCCCGTTAGACGAAACAAAAAGCATGGGTAGTCTTAAAATTTCGTCCTCTTTCATTAGAGATCCAATTCGATATACTTTTGACGACTTTTTAATTTATTTTTTTTTCTCTTGTACTTGTGTACCTACACATGTGTAGGATCATTGTTTTCACATGTAAATTAGTAAATGAACATATGTACACAACAATGAAGGTTAAGGGCGGAGCCCGTCAATCCATGGCGGAGCCCGTCAGTCCATGGCGGAGCCATAGCGGCTAAGGGCGGAGCCCGTTAGGTAGATCACCCATCACCGGTCACCCCCAATGACCTATCACCCTCTATGACCTATCACCCTCAATGACCTATCACCCCCACTAGCTTTGGTTTATGAATATCCTTTAGGGCGAAGCCCGTTCCGAATCATAATTTTTGTTCAACCTACACATGTGTAAGTTATGTGTAAGTACCAAAAAGAAAACGAAAATTAAAAAGTTATCAAAAGTATATCGAATGACATCTCTAATGAAAGAGCATGAAATTTTAAGAACACCCATACAATTTTTATAATTTATCGATATATGGTTTTTGAAATAAAAGATTTTGAATGAATTAGAGGAATAAAATGATTTTTGAAGAGATAGAAAGAGAGAAAGAATGTGTGGTCCAGAATGGTTCTTGAGTTCCTTTTTATTTGTGGGTTCTTAAAATAACTCACCCCTATAAGACTAACCACAATTGGTTCATATATAATATAACAAACATGCATGATCACTCACACTTTTACTTCACTTCTTTTAGTGAACCTTACTTTTAAACCATCCTTCATCTTGAGTAAAATGGAGGCACTTGGACACACGCCCTGCCCTTCGACGACATCTACATGGTAATGGTATATGATTGTAGCTGCCACTATCTTCATCTGAGTGAAACTCATGTGTTTACCCAAACAAGTTCTTGGCCCTGCGTTAAACGCGGGGAACTTGTATGATGGTTGATGTATGATCTCTCCACTCGCCGAATTAATCCACCTTTCTGGCTTAAAATCCATACAATCTTCTCCCCATATCGATTTCATCCTTCCCATGCTATAAAAAGATAGTATAATTGTGGTGTCCTTATCAACTTGATGTCCACTTGGAAGGATATCGGGTTGTGATGGAGTTTTGGCTTGAAATGGAACAGGAGGGAAAAGCCTTAAGGCCTCGGATAATGCACCATGAAGATAAACTAGTTTGTTCAACTTTAGTGCCTGAAAATCTTTTAAGTTCACGTCCATTTCCATCTTGTCTAGTTGCGTTTGAAGCTCTTTGCGAATCAAATCTTCTACCCTTGGGTTTTTGGAAAGAAGATAAAAGAGCCAAGTGAGAGCGCTGCTAGTGGTATCTCTTCCTGCCACCATTAGATTAAGTAACGTGTCTCTGAAAAACTTGTTTCGATCACCAGAACTCCCACCTTGGTCTTTATACGCTCTCAATAGAGATGTTGATAACTTGAACTTATCCTCTTGAAGTTCATAGTTTACTTCTTCACTTTGATTTTGAGCTAAACATTTGTATATAAATTCATCAACAGTTTTCCATGCATTACTCATTTTCTTCTCATTCCCAATTTGAAGTAGTTCTTGGATTCTTGAAAAATTTGGGGGCACGATATACCTTAGCATAATTGCTTCTTCCATTTCCGACAAAGCTTTGTCACATGGAATGTGAGGAAAATCAAGGGACATACTTTTAGGATCAATATTGAAGATCAATTTGCATATAGTGTCAAAAGAGAACCTTTGAAATATATCTTGCAAATCCATCTCCACCTCTTGGTTTGAAGCATATTGGAGTACAGGAAGTAACCCAATTTCTACTTTGTTCCAAATGGTTTCTTCTAATAGGTTTTGAAAACAAGGAGACTTTAGAAGAGACAATATTGTTTTATGGTGGAAATCCCATATTTCTCCATCAGTATTTGAAAATCCGTCTCCAAGAACATCAAAGATCTTACGAAAGGCATCACCTCTCGGATAGTTATTAAAGTTTTTGCTCAAAATGTGATGGACATCTAACGGATTTGTGGTGCAAAGCCTATCCCCTCGGATTACTGAATTGCCCTTAAACAAGAACGTTCCGTTAGTACATGCTAGAATATCAGAGATGTAGTCGTGGATACGGTGTGAGTTTACAAGGGCTTTTGGTAACATTCCAACTAATGGCCATCTTTTGGGGATAACTTGATTCTCATTTCGAGATATATGTAGAGCAAGTAGAAAATAGAGGAAGAAGAATAATGGAAGGAGAATGAACAAGTAGACAATGAAAGCCATGGAAATTATTCAAAGTTAAGCTACTTGAGACACATAGAGAAATTAGGGATTTAAGAACCTTGATAGAATTATGTGAATAAGTTCATGTCCCCAAGTAGTTCTATATATGATGCATCCTTTGGTGCCTTAAGTACCTAACCCCCAAAGAAATTTAGCAACAATCGTATGGAGAAAGGTACCCGCGTGTTGCGGCGGTGATGTTGGGGGTGATAGGTCAAGTCATAGAGTATGATTGACAAATGCCTTAGCCGTACGGGCTCCGCCCGATGATGGGGTGATCTACCTGACGGGCTCCGCCCTTAGCCGTACGGGCTCCGCCCTCGGATTTAAAAATTCGTTGAAAGTATATCGAATGACATCTCTAATGAAAGAGCATGAAATTTTAAGAACACCCATATAATTTTTATAATTTATCGATGTACGGTTTTTGAAATAAAAGATTTTGAATGAATTAGAGGAATAAAATGATTTATGAAGGAGAGAAAAAAAAAATGAGTGGTTGAGATTTGAGGAGAAAGAAAAGGTATTATACTTATTTTAGGTAAACGAGAGATAGTGCCCGCGCGTTGCGGCGGTGAGATGGTGGGGGTGATAGGTCAAGTCATAGAGTATGATAGCCAAATGCCTTAGCCGTACGGGCTCCGCCCTCGGATTTAAAAATTCGTCGAAAGTATATCGAATGACATCTCTAATGAAAGAGCATGAAATTTTAAGAACACCCATATAATTTTTATAATTTATTGATGTATGGTTTTTGAGATAAAAGATTTTGAATGAATTAGAGGAATAAAATGATTTATGGAGGAGAGAGAAAAAAAAAAAAAAAAAAAAAAAAAAAAAAAAAAAAAAAAAAAAAAAAAAAAAAAAAAAAAAAAAAAAAAAAAAAAAAAAAAAAAAAAAAAAAAAAAAAAAAAAAAAAAAAAAAAAAAAAAAAAAAAAAAAAAAAAAAAAAAAAAAAAGGGGTAATTTAGGTAGTTCAAATCGTCTTTTAAGATTTTAAAAAAGGGCAAAATGCTTTATAAGATAGTATTAGATATTGAATAGATAGAAGGGACATTTTGGGAAAGTAAATGTTGAAACTTAAAATTTTAGACAGGGGCTATTTGTTTTATAATATGGTATATAGATATAGATAGTTGCTTTTTGTAAAAGTGGATTTTATATTTATCGACAACTGTCCCTTAAAGGATTCTTATCGACCGATCTTACATTTAACATGCATAACACGAAGTAGTTCTAAAGTGTTTTCAAAAATATCATTTTACCCATTTAGTAGTCTAGGTGACATTTTTCGTGATATGATGGTCTTCCACGTAAGTATTGTCTTTTTAAACTGATTTTCTAGCAACAACTTTTTTCACCCTTTTTCTCCGACAAATAGTTTTTTCACGATCTTATTAACCCAACCAACATTGTAGCTAATGAAATATAACGTCTTCTGCTTACTGTATGCAAGTAATTGAATAAGATCACTAGATCAGCCGAACTAAACCTATATATAGGAATTTAGTATAAAATAAATGAAAGCGAAAATGGACTAACTTGTTTGATTCTATTTTGAAAGGAGTTCGTTACTAACTTCATAGGAGTAACCGAATAAGCTAGATAATTCATTAACTAGCTAGGACTGCGTTATTTGAGAAAAGTCAAAAACTGCGAACAGCCTAGAAAGGTGTTATATTAAGAGAAACGTTTAATATACCTTTTTCTTCTAAATTTCTTTTATAACAATAACAAATATAGGGTGAGGATCCTGGAAAAAGGTGTGTTAAGGAGAGAAGGGAGAGAATGTCTTATTGGCCAATCAGAACGCAACATGTGTCAAAATAAAAAAAAAAGTGCGGTGGCAATTTTGTAAATAAATTAAACTTTTTTGAAGCTTGGTCAGCTTGGGCTCTGGGTCAGGTTGGGTCAGCTTGGGGTCTGGGTCAGGTTGGGTCAGCTTGGGGTCTGGGTCAGGTTGGGTCAGCTTGGGGTTGGGTCAGGTTGGGTCAGCTTGGGGTCTGGTCAGGTTAGGTCAGCTTGGGTCAGCTTAGGGTTGGGTCAGTTTGGGGTCTGGGTCAGGTTGGGTCAGGGTTGGGTCAGCTTGGAGTCTGGGTCAGGTTGGGTCAGCTTGGGGTCTGGGTCAGGTTGGGTCAGCTTGACACAATTTACACATAATCTACACAAATGTAGATTAATCTACACAAATGTAGATTATGGGTTTTGGGTCAGCTTGGTCAGCTTGGTCAGGTTGGGTCAGCTTGGGGTCTGGGTCAGGTTGGGTCAGCTTGACACAATTTACACATAATCTACACAAATGTATGTAGATTATGGGTTTTGGGTCAGCTTGGGTTCTGGGTTGGGTCAGCTTAGGTCAGGTTGGGTCAGCTTGGGGTCTGGGTCAGGTTGGGTCAAGGTTGGGTCAGCTTGGGGTCTGGGTCAGGTTGGGTCAGCTTGGGGTGGGTTGGGTCAGCTTGGGGTCTGGGTCAGGTTGGGTCAGCTTGGGGTCTGGGTCAGGTTGGGTCAGCTTGACACAATTTACACATAATCTACACAAATGTAGATTAATCTACACAAATGTAGATTATGGGTTTTGGGTCAGCTTGGTCAGGTTGGGTCAGCTTGGGGTCTGGGTCAGGTTGGGTCAGCTTGACACAATTTACACATAATCTACACAAATGTATGTAGATTATGGGTTTTGGGTCAGCTTGGGGTCTGGGTCAGGTTGGGTCAGCTTGGGGTCTGGGTCAGGTTGGGTCAGCTTGGGGTCTGGGTCAGGTTGGGTCAGCTTGGGGTCTGGGTCAGGTTGGGTCAGCTTGGGGTCTGGGTCAGGTTGGGTCAGCTTGGGGTTGGGTTGGGTCAGCTTGGGGTCTGGGTCAGGTTGGGTCAGCTTGGGGTCTGGGTCAGGTTGGGTCAGCTTGGGGTTGGGTTGGGTCAGCTTGGGGTTGGGTTGGGTCAGCTTGGGTTTGAAGTCAAATTATTTACAAAAATACCACCGCGTTTTTTTTTTTAAAGCCACATGTCACGTTCTGATTGGTTCATAGGACCTTCTCTCCTTAAGACACCTTCTTCATTTGATCTCTCTCATATATATATATATATATATTAGGGGTGTTGAAAAAAACCAAACCCAAATAACCCGACCCGAACCAAATGGGTTTGGGTTATACGGGTTGGGTTATTCAGGTTTTGGGTTAGTTATTCGGTTAACCATACCCATATAAATTTAATCGGTTTGGGTTGTGGGTGATAAAATTTCATTTCGGGTTAACCCGAATAAATTATTCTTATTTTTTATACAATTATTATAATGATAAATATGGCATGGTTACTAGAATATTAGAAGTAGTCGACCATTATAATTTTGTTTCTCCATTACATCTTTCAATATATATAAATTTTGTCTATTATTATGTCATTTGTTATTGTATAATTGGAAACAAGAAATGTTGGTACTTTGATCATTAAAGTAACAAAATATATATAAATTTGACTTAAAGAGACAAGAAGAAACATTCTTTTGGACTAGACTAGTATAATGCATGTACTCTCTACTTTTTTGTATTCTAATATTCTGATCATGCGTAATTTGTTTTTTTTTGTATTTTGAATTTATGATGATATACTTATACTTCAAAAATCATATGTTGGAATGTTATTTAGCTAAAATACTGTAATGTACGTGTAAATGTGCAACTGACTATCTTTTGTAAATTGGAAATTTTTGTAGTTGTTTCAAAACCTTTTCAATTGGTTAATTCGGGTTTAACCCAAAACCCAACCCGAAACCCAAAACCCAAATCTTTATTCGGTTCGGTTTATGGGTCACATTTTGCATGGCTCAAACCCGAATAACCCGAAACCCGAATAACCCGACCGATCAACACCCCTAATATATCCAATATATATATTAATATAAAAAAAGTATAGATGTACAAAGGGAAGATAGTAAGGTTATGTTACAGCATAAAGAAGATTAAAACAAGAAGGAACACCATTGTGGCCAGGTGATATGGTTTCTGGCATCTCGGTTTGTAATCCATAAGAAACTTGTTCCTTTGATTTCTTTGATGGCATATCTGATTGACGGGGGCTTTCTTGAGAATATGCAGTCATTTCGGAGTTTCCATAAGACCCAGCAGTACGTTAGTATGATCAGGTTAATGTAGTGGCTGGACTTAGGGGATCCACGGTTAATTATGTGCCATTGGAAGAGGTCTTTGATCGTGGGTGGGTTGTATTGGGGTAAACGACACCATTGGCAGATAATACTCCAAACAGTAGTGCAGAAACAGATGATTCACAGTCTCGTCGTGGTTGGAGCAAAGCGGACAGGTAGGAGAGATGACAGGAACATTACGTCTGAGAAGCTGATCCAAGGTAGCAATGCGGTCCATTTCCATTCTCCAACCCAAGATTGACCTTGAGCGGGGCATAAGAGTTCCATGGAAATTTCCAGTGGTTTGGTCCATGATGCGCTGACTGAAGGATGGCTTTCATGGACTTGACTGAGAAACATCCGCTTGAGTCGCGAGACCAGGTCCAGGAGTCGCATGATTCTGAGAGTGAGAGGCTAGAGATCCGGGTTAACATGTCTTGGAGTTGGTATAGCTCAGTGGGGGTAGTTGGCGGGCGAGACCAATGCCATTCCCATTGAGAAAAACGACCATTGCCGGTGCATCTGTCCATGATTAAGCATCCTTTGTGTGTTTCCAGGTTAAAAAGTTCCGGGTAAGTCTTGCTCAGAGGTTTGTTGTCCATCCAGTTGTCGATCCAGAATCTAAGAGAAGCTCCATTCCCAACTTTTCCTGTAAAGTAATCTTCCAAGGATTGATCCTTCTATTAATTTGTGCATAATTCGTACATAGTAAACACCTTTTTCTAATTCATTCTTGCCCCAAACAGTTGTAATTATCGTTATTGCTCAATAGATTTGTATTACATGTTTTTTTTATGTAATCATTGTTTGGATAGACCAAATACATAGGATATATATAGTCAATCCGTGCATCACGCACGGGTATTAGTACTAGTAAAAGTATAAAACAGACCATTGTGATCTTTTCTTTTTATTTATCTTTTGTTCTCCGGTCAAACTTAAACAAACAAACATCAAACAAAACCCTACTCATTTTCTCATTTTTTTTTAGAACGACATTCTAATCTACTACTACTTCTAAATTACACGCATCTGGGATGAAACACATGACTCTCGAAAAATCCCTATTAATCCACCCCCACAAATGTGGAAAGTGTGGATCCCCCAAGATCAAAGACCTTACCAATGGGCCACCAACCCCATTGGTCATTTTCTCATTTTTTGTTTAGTTGGTTTATATCCCCATGGAAAATCTATGTATTCAAAGTTGGTCTCTCTTTTGTCACCTCGTCCAACACATCCAACGTATTACAGTTACAAACTATGGCAATATATCTTCCTATCCATCGTTGCTATAAAATGTTTGGTTTAATTTTTGTACATGAATTTGAACCTATGCAAGATAGAGTTCTGCCTTGCCATCAATAAAGAGGCTCATAAACTCTTCACCGTCTACGGTCTCTTTCTCGATAAGAAGTTGAGCAAGTTTGTGTAAGATGTCAATATGTGTTGTAATGATCTGTGTAGCTCTATCGTATGCTTTTTCTACTAGGTCCCTCACCTCAGTATCTACTATATCGGCCGTTGCCATTGAGTAATCCTTTTGAGATGACATCTACAAAATATTAAACCGATATGAACACAATGCTGAGACATACTATGGAAATTATTTTAGCAGCAGTGCTACTGATTTGATCATCTTAGGATAGGGAAGATGATACTAATGTTGATAATGTTGGGGTTTTTTATGTTTTTTCTTTCCATTTTTTTTAATATAATTAAGCTGAGTTTATTAATCTTCAATTTCGAATGTAGGATGGGAGGAAAAAAGTCATACTTTTTCTCCCCTCCCCTTTTTGTGTCAGGGTTCATGGTGCTTTGGTGTCCAATCCAACTTGGCCCGTTATGCTTTTCTAGCTCGTTTTATTATTCCGTTTTGAACTGTGTGTTTTTATAAGCCGGGTTCAGTTAGGGTCTCACTGTCTATTGTGTGCGACTCTAAAGATTCATGTATTAATGACCGTGTAATTATGTTGCAATATTCTCATAAATTTCATTAAATAAGCTCAAGTTTGGTGTACCTGTTGGCCTAAGAAAGGATTTCCACCGCCTCCACCTATAGCAACTTGGCCTATTTTCTTGCTGAATCCTAACCTCTCTACCATCTGCCTTGCCACCCGGGAAACTTGCATAAAGTCATTAGATGCGCCTGTTGTAACATTTTCACCCCCAAAAATAACCTCTTCAGCAACCCTGCAAGATATTAAGATATTATCACACCATCATAAGTGTAATAAATAGAAAATCAAACATGCAGTATGTATGCAATTCGCCAATTTGCCTACATCCATATTCATTTCTAGGATTTTTGTTAGAGGTTGAATGTGGAAAGATGGATTACCTGGCAGGTTCGATAATGGCTCAAACTGGGTTCAGGTTAAAGCAGGTCTTTTTGGTTTGGGTCTATATGTGTCGGGCCTGGTTGATGCACAAACATTTCATTATCCAGTTTAAATTATTGCCTAGACTCTTAAGTGCTCAGCGTGTCATTTACTATAACAAAAAAATTCTTTAATCTAAGACTTTGAATAAAATGAGTTCATTGTCCATTTGAAATTATAGCCTAGACAGATTAATGTTATTTGCTATTACAAAAACAAAACTTAATAAGATAAAAATTTGAATAAGCGATTTATGAGATTGTATGCATGCAACTAGATTCTTGACCACTCTCAACTCACTTGACCCGTTTCCTTTTTAGCTAAAATTTCTTAATCGGCCTTTTTGAGTTAAATCACAACCTAATCGACCCATTTGTTACTAAATGGGTCAAACTTTTCATCTTAATAAATCTCGAAAATTTCAGAACATATCAAAGGAAGTGCACTTCATTTAGATGAACAAATGTGTAATACCTTCCGCCAAGTGCAACCGCCATTTGGTTTTCAAGGTAGCTTCTACTGTACAAACCAGACTCAAGACGTTCTTCACTTGGTGCAAAAAATGTCAGACCACCTGCCTGACCACGAGGAATGATGGATATCTTGGCTACAGGGTCATACTCGGGCATCAATGCACCAACTAGCGCATGCCCAGCTTCTGCAAATATTGAAAATAACAAACTTTCATCATCAATATGATTCCAGAATGCACCAACCCCTCTAAAATAAGATTATCTAACCATGATAGGCGACGAGCCTCTTTTTCTCTTCTGAAACAACAGCATTTTTCTTTTCAGGCCCAGCAATGATTCTTTCTAAAGCATCTGCTATCTCGTCTTTGCTTATTTCCTTGAGTTCGCGTCTAGCTGCAAGAATGGCTGCTTCATTCATCAAATTTTGCAGATCAGCCCCTGTAAATCCTGGGGTTCTCCTTGCGATTTTCTCAAAATTTACGTCTTTTGCAAGTGACTTTCCCCTTGAGTGCACCTAACAACACATAGCCGAATCAGAATGACCTATTCCCCATGATAATTGCAACATATTAAAGGATCACATAGTTGAAAACTATATTCTGAGAATGTGGCTTCACCATGCTCAAATGATAACATAATTCAATTTACAGCTGAAGCCTTTGTTGAAGATAAAATGACAGGGAGCATATCAAGGTATCAAACAGTTAAGTAGACTTATATATGCAATAGTTGGAATCAAGCGGGCTGGAAAGTACACATACTTCAAACGGCTATGACTTACAAACCATGAAGAGTTACAACGTCCATGAAATACTCATGACAGGAAGGGCATTATTATACCCATACGGGCCATATCATTCACAAAACTGCATCAATTACACAGCCCTATGTTGGTATGTACTTTAATAAGGAAAACTAGTTAACTGTTTAAATAAGCTGCTGAGTTATTTATCATTTTATCAAGTGAACATATATTTTGGGACAAAAGACAGTATCATATTCTTCTCAAGACGGTTCTATACTTTATACGAACTACTATCTATGTTTCTCTGTCCTTTCATTTAACTACATAAATTGGCAGAACAAAATAGTTAGGAAAGCTAATGAGCAATACCTTAAGGATCTTGACTCTGCCAGAAACATCAGGCCGGTCAACGGTAACCTGTCTATCAAATCTGCCAGGCCTCAGCAATACCGAATCAAGAACATCAGGTCGGTTTGTAGCTGCCAAAACTATAACACCTGAATTACCCGAAAACCCATCCATTTCAGTCAACAACTGATTAATGGTTTGTTCTCTTTCATCATTCCCACCACCCATACCCGCCCCTCTTTGCCTCCCAACCGCATCAATCTCATCAATAAACACAATGCAAGGTGCCTTAGATTTCGCCTTTTCAAACAAATCTCTAACTCTAGAAGCACCAACACCCACAAACAACTCAACAAACTCGGACGCTGCACATGAAAAAAACGGGACGCCAGCCTCCCCAGCCACCGCCCGAGCCAAAAGAGTCTTTCCAGTTCCTGGTGGCCCAACTAATAAACACCCTTTTGGTATTTTAGCTCCAAGAGCAGTATACTTATCCGGGTTTTTCAAAAAATCAACAACTTCTTGTAACTCTAGTTTAGCCTCATCAGCTCCAGCCACATCAGCAAAACTCACCCCAGTTTCAGGAACTTCCTGAAACTTGGATTTTGACCTGCCAAAATCCATTGGTCCACCGAGCCCTCCTGGCCCACCAGGGCCACCTTGGGCTCGGTTAAATAAAAAATACAAACCACCCAATGTTAACAAAGGAAACAACAAATTACCAATAAAACCCAACAAATTATTACTAGTTTCCCCTTCGGAAACCGATATATCCACACCATTCATCGCCAAAATATCGATAAGGTCCGGGTCATTCGGGACAACCACACCAGCTTTACGACCATCTACAGCTGTAAGCTGCAACACACCACCATCTTTACTGAACCTAACTCTCTCAATTTTGCCTTTCTTGACTGCATTTAAAAACTCACTATATCTCCATATACTACCCTCAGGTAAATCAGAGCTAGCTTGTGGTTTAGGTGTAGTTAACACATTATCTTGTGAAAAAAGATAAGATTTTTTTGATGGGTTTTGTTCAACTAATTGAGTCTGAAGTGGGTTTTCTTTGGGTAGTGGTGGTGGTGGTGAATTAGTATCTAAAGCTAGTGCTTGTGATGTTGCAATGGAAGAAAAAAACAGAGCAACTAAAGTAGCTTTTGACTGAGAATTCAAATCTTTCAAGAAACTTGATTTTGGGATTATGAATTTGTTTCTTGTGATTATGTTTGTTTTAGCATTTGGAAATGAGAACAACACATTTGAGCCTATGAAATTTGAAGATAGAATAATGTTGCTAGTGGAAGCCATTGATGAAATTTTTTGAGCTTTTTTTCTTCTTTTTGTTCTGTTTTCTTGAAATCAATCAAAAAGAAATACTATAATTGTTGGGAATTTAGTGAAAAGAATTAAGGAATATCATTTTTCATGAAACAAGTAATGTCATAGGATGTATGTGAATCTTGATTGGATTCCGATGCATCTACGTGTTACCCTATCTCATTTCCCTTTTCAGTTTTACTTTATTTTATATCCAAAGTGGATTACATTGATTCCATTAAAGATGTTTTGAAAATAACCAAAAACAAATAACCCGATCTAATCCGAATGGATTTGGGTGAAAGGGGTTGGATTATTCGGTTTACGGGTCGTCATTTGGGTTATCCCGAATAACCCAAAGCTTAATCGATTTCGGTTACGAATGAAATTTATAATTCTCAACCCGAATAACCCAAATCTTATTCGGTTTGGGTTACAAGTTAATTTATAATTCTTCAAAACCCGAATAACCCAAATCTTATTCGGTTTGGGTTACAAGTTAATTTATAATTCTTCAAAACCCGAATAACCCAAATCTTATTCGGTTTGGGTTACAGTTAATTTATAATTCTTCAAAACTTGAATAACCCGAAACTCAAATAGCCCGACCCATCAACCCCTCTAGATTCCATGTTATTAACAAGTCCAAGCAAAGCATCAATAATACTATGGATTTTGGTAAGTAATACTCGTATCTATATCGTAATACTACAAAGAAATTAATTATTCAATTAAAAGTTTTATTTTTTTAATTAAACAATTATGTTTACTTTATTCAAAAGTGAACTTTTTTTATTTAATTTAAAAGATATCTATAATTTATTAAATTTAATAATTTAAATACAAATTACTTAAAATTGGACTTTATAATTAACATTATTATATATTAAAAATGTTATTTATATAAAAATACAGATGAAAATAATCAAAACCAAATGTTTAAAAGTAAATTCGTAATTGTTTGAAAGTTGTCTGATGAAAATCTAAAAGTTTAGTGTCACGAAAATGAAAACTTTGATGTAGGGCAAAAGTTAAAATATAGAAAAAATTGGTAAAATTTATTATATGCTATAAGAACTTGTACATTTCAGGCATATAGGACTTGTAAATTTCCATAGACTTTTATAAAAACATAAACAATAACTATAATAATGCTTTAAATGTTACATAAACGTAAGATGTAACGATAATGAAAGTTATTATATATTAAAAATGTTATTTATATAAAAATACAGATGAAAATAATCAAAACCAAATGTTTAAAAGTAAATTCGTAATTGTTTGAAAGTTGTCTGATGAAAATCTAAAAGTTTAGTGTCAATAAACAATTATGTTTACTTTATTCAAAAGTGAACTTTTTTTATTTAATTTAAAAGATATCTATAATTTATTAAATTTAATAATTTAAATACAAATTACTTAAAATTGGACTTTATAATTAAAGTTTTTATAATAATATTAAAAATGTTATTTATATAAAAATACAGATGAAAATAATCAAAACCAAATGTTTAAAAGTAAATTCGTAATTGTTTGAAAGTTGTCTGATGAAAATCTAAAAGTTTAGTGTCACGAAAATGAAAACTTTGGATGTGGGACAAAAGTTAAAAGATAGAAAGTTCAGGGGGTTAAAATGAAAAATAGTAAAAATTATTATATGCTATAAGAACTTGTACATTCATATAAGTTTTTAGTATATTATAAGTTATTATATATTAAAAACGTTATATATATAAAAAGACGGATAAAAATAGTCAAAACCAAATGTTTAAAAGTAAAATCATAAATATATATATATAATAATAATATAAATAATGAAAGTTATTATATATTAAATATATTATATATAAAAATACAGATGAAAATAATCAAAACCAAATGTTTAAAAGTAAATTCGTAATTGTTTGAAAGTTGTCTGATGAAAATCTAAAAGTTTAGTGTCACGAAAATGAAAACTTTGATGTAGGGCAAAAGTTAAAATATAGAAAAAATTGGTAAAATTTATTATATGCTATAAGAACTTGTACATTTCAGGCATATAGGACTTGTAAATTTCCATAGACTTTTATAAAAACATAAACAATAACTATAATAATGCTTTAAATGTTACATAAACGTAAGATGTAACGATAATGAAAGTTATTATATATTAAAAACGTTATATATATAAAAAGATAAATATATATATATATATATATATAAAAAGACGGATAAAAATAGTCAAAACCAAATGTTTAAAAGTAAAATCGTAGTCATGTGAAAGTTATTTGATGAAAACATGAGAAACCAAAAGTTTAGTGTCAAGAAAATAAAAACGAAAACTTTGATGTGGGACAAAAGTTAAAAGATAGAAAGTTCAGGGGGTTAAAATGAAAAATAGTAAAAATTATTATATGCTATAAGAACTTGTACATTCCACGCATAAAGTACTTGTACATTCATATAAGTTTTTAGTATATTATAAGTTATTATATATTAAAAACGTTATATATATAAAAAGACGGATAAAAATAGTCAAAACCAAATGTTTAAAAGTAAAATCGTAGTCATGTGAAAGTTATTTGATGAAAACATGAGAACCCAAAAATTTAGTGTCAAGAAAATAAAAACGAAAACTTTGATGTGGGACAAAAATTAAAAGATAGAAAGTTCAGGGGGTTAAAATGAAAAATAGTAAAAATTATTATATGCTATAAGAACTTGTACATTCAACGCATAAAGTACTTGTACATTCATATAAGTTTTTAGTATATTATAAATATAAAGATAATAATATTTTGGGTCTGTCATGACCAACATTACCTTTCACACATGGCTCTTTTCCTCCACATGCGAATTCTTTGAAATCATTACTTTTAGCTTAACCTCAATCTACAAACACGATTATCATTATCGATCAAAAGATATATAGATGTGATTGTAAGTATGAGTGTCAATGGGTTCGAATTTGGATTAACGAGTCGAAAACTTCTGATCCTAACCCGACCCAATAAAAGTTTTAGGTTAAACCTTAACCCACAACCTGTCAATCCGAAAAACCAACCCGCTAACCTAAAAATCGGGTTGGTGCGTCGTGTTTCAAGTTCGGGTTGGTGGGTCGTGTTTCGGGTTGACGGGTCAAATGGATTGGTAGGTTGGCGGGTTGACGGGTTGATCTCAGGTGAAACAGTCATACGAGTTGTAGGTGGGTATTAATAGTTAATAGTGGGAAAATCCTCTTGATATATGGGAAATGATTAATCCTCCTAATAAAATCTCTTAAAAATCCTCCTAACTATAAGATAATGACATGTGACAAAAATCAAGAGTTGAGATTAAGAAAGAGAGTTAATGGGATACACATGTCATAATTTGAAGGTTTTAGAAAGATTTTAAGATAATATTTAGAAGGATTTATCATTTTCTATTATAATATAGCAATAGTAATGTTTTGACTATATGTTTATTATTTGGAATTATACTATACACTTTGTCTGATAATATAGTAGTATTCGTCATATATCTAGTCTAGCTATATAAAACAAAAATAGTGCTTGCGTTAAATTTCTACCTGTATTAAATTGAACACGTACTTGTTTGAATTTTTTTTGAAACAGACATATTTGGTGGGTGTTTTGTCAAACAAGTTTTGGCCAAAAAAAAATTATGGAACCGGGTAAACCGGTATTGTCAATACCGGTGTCGCAGAGTGTACAACCCCTTTTCAGATGATGTGACGTGCTACAGTGGTGTATGGCTCAACAAACGAGACCGGGTTTGGGATCCCCGGTCTCAAGGTCGTATATATATTTTTTATATAGGCTAAACAGTTTGAAACAAATATACTCCACTGTAGCATAGTGATTAGCTTGTAGATCTGCAACCAGCCAGGAGGTGGATCTTAGTGGTGATGTCCATGGTGATGGTGAGGATGTGGTTTATGCGGTGGTGGTGGTGGACAACAGGTGGAGGTGGGTGGTGAACTACCGGAGGTGGAAGGTGGTGGACCACCGGTGGAGGAGGGTGGTGGACAACTGGAGGTGGAGGAGGGTGATGGACTACATATACTACTGGTGGTGGAGGGTGGTGAGGATGGTGGTGAGGTGGTGATCTTGGCATTTTTGTTTCCCTTTTGAAGTGATATGTGGTGCCGTGGTGGCAGTTGGGTTTGAAGTGATATGTGGTCTCTATGAGAGGTGATATTTGTACCACTGTTTTTTATGGATGTACCACAATGTACAACTTTTACAGCTGACTGTACAAATCAGTATTACACAAGTGTGGTACATCAATCAAAACAAATGGTACTAATATCACTTCCCATATAATATAGTCTGACAAAGTGTAGTACACGTGCATGTAAATTACTTAGCCATGAATAAACATTTGAAACAAATATATATATGTGGTGAGGTGGTGATCTTGGCATTTTTTTCCCTTTTGAAGTGATATGTGGTGCCGTGGTGGCAGTTGGGTTTGAAGTGATATGTGGTCGTGGTGGCAGTTGGGTTTGAAGTGATATGTGGTCTCTATGAGAGGTGATATTTGTACCACTGTTTTTTATGGATGTACCACAATGTACAACTTTTACAGCTGACTGTACAAATCAGTATTACACAAGTGTGGTACATCAATCAAAACAAATGGTACTAATATCACTTCCCATATAATATAGTCTGACAAAGTGTAGTACACGTGCATGTAAATTACTTAGCCATGAATAAACATTTGAAACAAATATATATATGTACGACCTTGAGACCGGGGATCCCAAACCCGGTCTCGTTTGTTGAGCCATACACCACTGTAGCACGTCACATCATCTGAAAAGGGGCTGTACACTCTGCGACACCGGTATTGGCAATACCGGGTTCGGGCTACTTTTTGAGACCGGTATTGTATTGCCAATACCGGTTTACCCGGTTTCATAATTTTTTTTTGGTCAAAACTTGTTTGACAAAACACCCGCCAAATATGTCCGTTTTAAAAAAAAATTCGTACTTGTTTTAATCATGAATAAGACACTTATAATAAGACAGAAAAAATACCAATTAAACGCTGAAACTACTATAATCTGTAATATAATTTCAATCTAAAAATAGACCAATTATGCATCTTATTGATTTTTAGTATTAAAAGTTTAAAACTAAAAGAGTGTCAATTTTAATTCTCAAAATATATATATATATAATATATATATATATATAATATATATATATATATTATATATATATATATAATATATATATATATATAATATATATATATATAATATATATATATATATATATAATATATATATATATATATATATATTATATATATATATATATATATATTTTACTTTTAATATTCATTATGTTCCCCAGCGGCCCTGCCGCCATACAATTTCTATGAAAGTTCCTATATTTTCCTAAATCTAGCTGTTGCCTTATAGTTATATCCGTACGCACTCTGTACGTAAATTCGTACCCCCTTGCTTGCTAGATCTAATCCAAAAATAATCCAACTTTACTTATATTATTTCTAGTTTTCTCCACTGCTAGTCTATCTACTAGTACTGCTAATCATTTCGAGTTAATTTAGCTATGTCGTCCTCCAGTTTTGAATCCTTAAGAGACTTGCATGACTCGGTGAACAATCTACTTCATTCGCCAGACATGAAGCAAGTTCTTTACCAAGACAAACACGACCAAGAATGGGTTCAAAAGGTGTCGGAATCATCTTTAAAGATGTTAGATTCATGTGGTACTATTAAAGACATACTATGTCTAGCATATTCAAGAACTACAGTCCACGTTTCGCCGAGCCAGTCTCGGCGAATCTGAGAGAAAACTCTCAGCATATTGTTTTCAAAGAAAAGAAATGAGAAAACAGATGCTGAAGAGGCTAAACTCTCTTAAAAAGGTGAACACGTGCACTGGGGGTCTTGATGATACCCCGATCGATGATAACCTCATGGTTGTAGGTAATGTGATGAAAGAAGTTAGGAAAACGGTTGTTATATTGTTGGAGTCAATTATGTTGCTTATGTCCATGCCTAACCCTAACCTTAAAACGACGAAGAAGGTGATTAATTGTAATGGGGTTTTCGCGGCAAAGGTGAAGTTCACGAGGGTGAATAGCTTAAGCCAATAGGAGGATTGTGATGATGTGCAAACACTCCAAAGTGCAATAGAGAGACTAGAAGCTGTGGAAAGTGCAATGGAAGATCTTGAAGTCGAATTAGGGTGCATTTTTAAGAGGTTAATGAGAACTAGAGTTTTGTTGCTCAATATACTCACAAACTAGAAATTAAGTTTATTATGTACGTGCTCAAAATTTACAATTATTATTAGTAATTTTGAGATCGATCTCTTGTAAACTAATAGCTCCACAACAACTGTTATAAATAGGAAGGTGGTTATACGTGAACAGTAACTAATTTATTGTTCGATCATTTCTAAGTGGCTTTTTGGATATATACATATTTTCTTTTATATGTTGGGGGTCAAAAGATGGCAACTCTATATATTGGAAATATGGTGATAAATTTATATAAGTTTTTATCCATCTACATATATCAACTGTTGCATTATATATATATGATTATGTAGAGAAATTATTATGATTTGATAAGTTAAAGCACATGTGAATTTATCGCGACTCATTGGAAATTAAGAGTATTAGTGATACCAACGTATTGAGTCAAAACAAGACAACCAAATCAAATCGAATCACTACAAGATAAGTGACATTTAGTGACTGAAAAAAAGTGTCAGTAAATCTTTAAAAACAGTCACTAAATCCATTTTGGTGTTCTCCCTCCGAAAAAAATGTGTCACTAATGAAATGGTGGCTAAAAGTCTACTGTTACACTAAATTTCAGTCACTAAATGTCAAATACTATAGTGTCTACAACCTTCTGTCACTAAAAGTGTTTAAAACATCTTTGATTAAAACTCATTTCATGACAGAATGTACAGTCACTAAAAATATTAGTCTACACATTTCAAATTTCACTTTTCAAATTATACTAGAAATGCATCCAGAAAGAATACAAATAGCCCAAAACGCAAATATTAACTGCACACTTAATTAACATTAAATCAAGCTATATTGAACTTCCAAGCAAAAAAACAATGCGTTTGTAAGACATGGATTATGAAAAGATAGAATGACATTCGAAAAAATTCAAGCTATACAAAATGTATTTGGCATCAAGTAGCATCAGCCACCAAGTGCAGAATCCCGCAACCGTTACATCAACTCAATGTCTCCCTATTGATCTTTGCAAAAATTTGCATAATACAACATAAACACTTACTATCAAATGCTTAATTTGCGTAAAAACATAACTCAATCCAGTCTCATAGCCATAAAACACCTTTGACCAGCAGACATATAAAGACTCGTCGAAGATTTGCCAAGACATAAACCAGGCCAACTCAACACAATGATGTCCGAACCAACCTAGCATTATATACTACTACTACTACTACTACTACTTGCATAATAAGATTCTGGACAAGATTCTGAACCTCCAAACAATTGACAAAAGATAAGTTTAAGACAAAAAAATAAACACAATAGAAAGCAAATAAATACCACATTAAGGAAGTTGGAAGCTTACTGCTAAGAAACGCACAAAAGACCCGGCATTATATGCTACTACTACTACTTGCATAATAAGATAGATCTAGGATTAACTTGATTTACTCAAAGGCCTGGGCATTCTCCATGACAATTAAGAGGTCAAACCGATAAACTCACAACAATTGGCTTAATTAACTGATGGATGTAGCACTAAGATCATACATTTAGAGTAAGACATGACGTACCTAATTAACATATACGTGGAAATGAGGTCTTCATGAACTGTTATCATAAAAAATAAAGAATCAGTTACCTAACTTGTCAAACATAATGGAACTTTTAAACTTTATAAATGAAGAACACAACATATATAGGACATGAATAATACTACCTGTTGTGACTTGCATGAGATGATGTTGGGTGATCATACACGCTTGATGAATCATTAGCAGCCTAAAATGATTTTAGAGTTCAAAAGAATATCAATCTGCAGTTGTATACAATACAAAATTTAAAGAATGATACACTATAGTTACCTGTGTGTTCCTCACAAAGATGTTGGACAGATTTGCATTAGGTAAATGCTCTTTAAAAGCAGCCATAAATCGCATCATAGCTTCTTGTCTATCTTTCAATTCCTTCATTTCAGCATCTTGTCTTTCTTTTGATTCACCCATTTCTTTCATTTTGTCTTCAAGTTCATTAATACGAGCCTTCAACACGGGTACTTGGGGATCTTGTGAGAAACAAGATCCTTTTTCTTTTGGTAGAACAACCTTTCCCAAGCATCTAACACGTCCTCTTTTTTCTGGTCCTTTGACCTTAGCCAAGTCATCATTTCTCCAATCAAGATTCTCTACATCTGTAGAACTAGTAAACCCATGCTCCAAGTTTTTCAATTTTCCCTAGATATTATCAATTAATTAAAAAGTATACCAAGAAATCATATCATACAATTTATACCAAACAACATTACATATTAAACGGAAATTAAAAAAACAGTTTTAACTAATCAAAAAAGGATCAGAGATACATACCACAACTTCAGCAGCCACTTCATTGACGATATCTCCATTTTCACGTGTACGGGTTAAAATATATGTTTTTCCCCGTGACGGCCGGACACCATTATTCTTTTTTGTCTACATAAATTTTCAAGTAACAAACTAGTAAGAGACTCACTTAATTGTTCCAGACAACATTACATGTACGGGGAATTCTATTGTTTGATGGTACATTACACTTTTTGAAAGGGTAGCAACTAAACTTAAGGGTTACAGAATATACCTCCTCATGAACAAGCCTAGCAAATGATTTGGTTCCCGTCACATGAGGCTCTTTGAATTTTTTACGAATCTTTCTCTTCATCTCACTTTCCGCCTGTCCATTCACATATTAGTGACAGTTCTATTATTGAAGCTGAACTTCACTTATTTATTTGCCTCAAATAAAATTTACAACCAATTCTAGGAAGCTATGTATACAAATGTAGAAAAAGAGAGTAACAGCTCATCAAAACATGATTACGAAAGAATATTTTAATAAAAACAGGGCCATCAAATTAGAAATAACTATATTGAGCAAGTGTACATAGACCACAACCAGAAATAACATCAATAACATTACATGGGCTTTGTCTTTAAACCAATAAGTCACTAGCTTCTTGAATTGTGATTTATCAACCCTGGAATCATTTTGAGCATCCACGATACCATCTATTGTTGAACTTGGATCATACCACTTCTTTTTCAGCTCATACTTCCATGACTTAAATTTAGTTCCCATATCAGACAACACCCAATCCTTAACTCTTTTAGTTTCAGCAGGAAGAAAAATAAATCGGCCCTATAAATGAGTTAAGAGAAGAAGTGAATCTATCAAATCAAACAGATTAAACCATTCAAGTTATGCAATATAAATTACCTTCACGAGGCTCCACAAATCTTCTTTTTTATCATCAGATACTTTCCTCCAATCTAGGTGCTCTATTGAGAGGTGATTTGACATCTTCACTAGTGTCCCCAGAAAACTAGTGAGCTCATTTCCCTCGTCCCCAACCGGCTGCCCTAACTCGTTAAAATAAACCTCAATCTGTTCGTCACTCTCCAAATCCCAAATAGCTTGTTTCCTAGTTTGACGCCGAACCTTTTTTTGTGGACCTGCATTAATGTTTAAACTGTCAATACAAGTACAGTCTCAACACTTAAAAAAAAATTAAGAATGGTTACCATCATCGAATTGTTGTACACTATCATTAGCTTCACTTATAGTCGAATGTTGTTCAATACGATGCTCCACTTCGACACTTTGTTGTTGCAACTCACCAGTTTTAACAATACGCAACCTTTTATTTTTACCCATCCTGCGTAGATTAGTGAAGAAATTTCTATCAGCTTCATCGTAAACATCACTCCCACCCCTCTCTAGGCATGAAAAATCAAATGTGTAAAGAAGTGAATCAAGACTACTTTCATCAGTATCACATTGCATGTTAAACACATCCCTAACCTACACATGCCTAGCAACAAACCAATCCTTTAACTTTGGATCATGAGCATAATAAACCTTTACATATTTTTTTTTTACAATTAACATTTACAAGTGACTTGGACATCCCCAAATACTAAATCAACATTCATCAAGCTAATTCAGTATCTAACTATCTATACATCAAAGTTATAACCCAAAGTTCCACATAATACATAAATTTCACACCTCAAAGGAAAAAGTATATGTATATATATATATATATATACACGAAATATATATATATATATACATATATAATACATATACGAAATTAAATAATATTTTATAGATATAAAAATATATATATATATATATATATATATATATATATATATATATATATATATATATATATATATATATATATATATATATATATATATATATATATATATATATATATATATATATATATATATATATATATATATATATATATATATATATATATATATATATATATATATATATATATATATATATATATATATATATATATATATATATATATATATATATATATATATATATATATATATATATATATATATATATATATATATATATATATATATATATATATATATATATATATATATATATATATATATATATATATATATATATATATATATATATATATATATATATATATATATATATATATATATATATATATATATATATATATATATATATATATATATATATATATATATATATATATATATATATATATATATATATATATATATATATATATATATATATATATATATATATATATATATATATATATATATATATATATATATATATATATATATATATATATATATATATATATATATATATATATATATATATATATATATATATATATATATATATATATATATATATATATATATATATATATATATATATATATATATATATATATATATATATATATATATATATATATATATATATATATATATATATATATATATATATATATATATATATATATATATATATATATATATATATATATATATATATATATATATATATATATATATATATATATATATATATATATATATATATATATATATATATATAATATAAAAACATCAATTAATAAAATCAAACCAATAAACATAAAATCAATAGCAAAATTAATCACGAAATTAAAAGAATAATCAAAAAGTTAAACGAATAGAAACACTTACAGATCGTTAATGGTGCCGCGAATTTCTCCGGCCGGTGAGAAACGAGTGACGTTTCCGCTGTAGAGATAACGTTGATCGAGAGAAGAACAAATGAGATCGAGAGAAGAACAGATGAGATCGAGAGAAGATCGAGCTAAAGAAGAGATTTTCCGATCGATATGAGTTTTTATGGTGATCGAGATAAGTTTTTCCGATGGATCACGAATTGAGGATTTTAAATTCACATTTTTCCGGTGATTGAAGTTTGAGAAGAAGATATGAGATCGATAGAAGATCGAGAGTTTTTCCGGTGGATCACGAATTGAGGATTTTAAATTCACATTTTTCCGGTGGATCACGAATTGGGGATTTGAGATGAAATGTGAAATATTAATAAACTAGTCTTTTATGTTTTTGGGATTTTTTTTGTTTACGTATAGTGAATAAAATGTTTGAAGGGAAACTACTTTTCCTGACTGAATGGTCTTTAGTCATAAAAGGTTAGAGTCACTAATTATCATTTGTTTTGTAAATATAATGTTAAGGATACTTACCAAAAAGAAAATATTTGGTACTAAGGATTCATGGAGTTTACAAAAGCTTGAACTTAGTATAGAGTTTTTGAGTAACATAATTAAGCTCAAAAGCTGTTTTAAATAGCTTATTTTTCTTATTACTCTGTCATAATATTGAAAAAGTCAACAAGAGAAAAAAGTATCACATTAAATCCTTTGAAAAAGTTAATTATAATTATTGTCATGTATGGTTAGGGAGCAAGACACTTGATGAGAAGAAGAAGAATTCAATGAGTAAATAGCTAGAGTCGTCTAACAAATGCATGTTCGCTTGAAACGAATTAATTTGAGCTTAATTGAGCAAAAATGGTGGATTTGTTGGAGTGTTTGTAATGTATGTTTGTATGTGAACGGGAGGTTGAGGATGATGAAAAAGAGAGAGAAATATCTTAAGTGTGTGTTTATTATCAAAAGGCTTAGTTACAAATGTATTCGTAAGGGGTTTATATATGTCTAATTACAAGTTTCACCTAAACCCTTAACAATAATATGAAATGTAACTCAATTTACAATTAAACACCATTTTTCTAATTCTAACATCTCTCCCCCTTGGTGTTGAATTGTAAAAGGTTCATCGTCTTCAGTCTTTAAATAAACATGATAAGCCCATTTGTCGAGAATTTTCAATGTTGAGTGGACATTTAAGCTTTCTTTTTGTCTTCGATGTCTTGTATCAATCTTGACTTTCGATCTTTAATCCTCAACAATTATATTTTCACGATGAATCTTTTAATCTTGATCTTCTCTTGCAAATTAGAATTCTTTGAACTTATTTGGAAATCTTTTGAAATTATGGAAGCTTGGTTTTGACAAATTTGAATTCTTTGTAGCAACTTTGTAGTCTTTATATCTTTTAAACTTTGATAACTTGAACTTTTGAATGTAGATTTCAACTTGATGTTGCTTGAAGAATCTTAATTTGAGCTTAATTGAGCAAAAATGGTGGATTTGTTGGAGTGTTTGTAATGTATGTTTGTATGTGAACGGGAGGTTGAGGATGATGAAAAAGAGAGAGAAATATCTTAAGTGTGTGTTTATTATCAAAAGGCTTAGTTACAAATGTATTCGTAAGGGGTTTATATATGTCTAATTACAAGTTTCACCTAAACCCTTAACAATAATATGAAATGTAACTCAATTTACAATTAAACACCATTTTTCTAATTCTAACATTCTCCACCTTGGAGTTGAATTGTAAAAGGTTCATCGTCTTCAGTCTTTAAATAAACATGATAAGCCCATTTGTCGAGAATTTTCAATGTTGAGTGGACATTTAAGCTTTCTTTTTGTCTTCGATGTCTTGTATCAATCTTGACTTTCGATCTTTAATCCTCAACAATTATATTTTCACGATGAATCTTTTAATCTTGATCTTCTCTTGCAAATTAGAATTCTTTGTAGCAACTTTGTAGTCTTTATATCTTTTAAACTTTGATAACTTGAACTTTTGAATGTAGATTTCAACTTGATGTTGCTTGAAGAATCTTAAATTTTTTGAATTTGAAATGCGAAAGCTTGGTTTGACTTTGAATTCTTTGAATTTATTTGGAAATCTTTTGAAATTATGGAAGCTTGGTTTTGACTTTGAATCTTTGAATTTATTTGGAAATCTTTTGAAATACGGAAATTTGGTTTGACTTTGGAAACTTCATTTCCTGATTCAACTTTTCTTCGAATCAACAATCATCTTGGAGCATTTTATCCTTTGATCAGTTAGTTCTTGCTCCCCCTCAAATAATTAAACAACTATCTCGGAGCAACTTATCATTTAAACGAATTATGTTTAATTCTTGTTCTCCCTCAAACAAACATTAACTTCGGAGCCTTTAATTAAATAATTCATGAGTTCACTTTTGCTCCCCTCAACCAAAAAATCTTCTCGAATTTCAATCAATCTTTAAATCTTTTCAAAACATTATTCAATCTTAAACTTTTCGTATCTTCTCAAAACATTATTCAATCTCAAATTTGAGTGTGTGTAATGTGTGTTTGTATGTGAAAGGTAGGTTGAGGATGATGAGTAGGAGAGAGAACTATCTTAAGTGTGTTTTTATTATCTGAAGACTTCTATACTATATATTATAAAAAAAACACCTCCTTGTTGAAAGTTACATGGGAGAATTGTCTAAAATTACCTTAATGATTAAATTACGTAATCAATCATTTATCTTTTAAAATATCTCTATTAACTTTTTACATCAATTACTTTTACGTCAATTATCGTACTTATAGTACTCGCCTAGTATTGGCTTGATCGCGTTGGTGGCCTCTACCATGTGATATTGTGGTATGGTTGAGAAAAAGTGATGTATCATATGGGTGTTGGTTAAATGTTTAAACACGCCGTTGAGAATTCCATAATCTCTATCGACTGTCGCCAAGGCATTTCTCTTCCAGTTCCATGCTTTTGAATCATAGTGAGGCATGGAAGGATGAGTATGGTTTAAAAAAGTAATCGTCATGAAATGAATGTTGAAAACTAAATATGGACCTCCAAAGATGCAAAATAACCATTTTACCCCAGCGGATAATGCAACTTGGTAAAGTGCATAGGCAGTTACAAAAACACCTCCAATCGAGAGCCAAATTAGACTGCGCTCGCCGTCATTGAACATAGGACTATTTGGATTAAAATGACTTGCAAATTTATCATAATCCCTACCAAGAACATTCATTACAAAATACAATGGGAATCCAATGAGTTCCCTAGTTAGCATAATGAACAAGTTTCCTTGCGGGTTGTTAAGGATTTCAGAATATAACTTATCCAACTTCTTTTTTGGGATCCAAACCTCGTCTTACTCCATTGAACCAGAGTGAGCATGGTGCCTACGGTGACTGTATTTGAAAGAAAAGTATGGAGTGAGGAACGAGGAATGGATGATGAAACCAATTGTGTCATCAAGCCACAGATAATCTGTTAGGACCAGTTTACTGGTAAACTGGCCAGTCTCCAGTTGCACCTGGAGACCCAGTGAAACTGGAGACCCAGAAGATTTGTCCAGAAATATATTGAAGTCCAGTTGCATCGTACAGTTAACGCAACTGAAGACTTCCTCCGGTTGAGAACTGACCAGTTGAAGAATCCTTCCAGTTGAAGTCGAAGACAACAAGTGGAAGATAGAGAAATACAATGGCAGCGAAGCCCAATTGACATTCTAGTCAGTTACAAACTGGAGACCGTCAGTGGAAAGCTCTTACAAAGCTTTACACTGATTACGAGGAATTGACTTTTGTGCTTTATGTGCTTTTACCCGGATAATAAGATTTATCTTATTATTTAAGTACAAAAAGGTACATAAAGCTGGTTGAATAAAGTTGCTTTATACTGTAACTTTACACTGCATTTTAAGGAATTAAATGTTATTCCTTAAATGCTCTCAACCACATTTGTACGGCCAAAGTTAACATCCCAATGTTAACTTTGCCTATAAATACAAGTCATTGCACACCAAGAATATTACTTCTTCGAACACACTTCGAAAGAATTCACACTTTGCATACCTGCAATATTCTTGGTGAACTTGTGCAATATTCTCTCAATCACAAAAAGGAACATTTCACAACTTTAAGTGTTTCGATTTTTTAGAGAAATTCCAAGTGTAGATCAATTGTAGTTCATAAGTTGTTAGGATATTTACATACTTTGTATTATCTTGGTTCCGCAACAACCTTGTAATTTATTTAAAGTTAATAAATAAATTACACTTGAAAATTACATATTGTCTCACCAATTTACTTTGAGTATTTTACTTTATTGCATTGTTCTTTACTTATTGTCACTTAATAAGTAATCTATCTAGAACTTGGTATATACTCTCTATAACTGGTCGTCTCCAGTTCAGAGCTTATATTGCAAAGTAACTCCACCATCGACATTGAGGTGTCTTCGGGTAGTACCATCTATTGAGTTGGGACTTACAAGTGGTATCAGAGCAGAAGGCTAATAAACTTGCCTAGATCTGCTTAGATGAACACTACTGAAGGTGGAGATGGTTCTGGTCAAGGTGAAAACCCTTTGAATACTAATACATCACCTTTTCAAAATGTTAATACTAATCCTCCTCCTCCTACTGCCCCAAACCACGTCCATGTACATTATTCTAACACTCCTGTTCCAAAATTTGATGGAAACAGTGAGACCTTTGGTACATGGAAGGCCAGAATGCTTTTGCATTTTGGTGGGATAGAGAGGTATATGTTGAAAATCCTTAAGGATGGACCATATGTACCCATGTCTCTTGGGGTAAGTCCTCTTCTAGATCCAACTGGAAGAAGAGGTTCAAGAGAAAAGCTCGAAGACCATTGGTCTGATGAGGATCGTAGACTTGTAGATCTGGACACCAGACTCAAGACCATGATCCTTGGAGCTGTTCCTGAAGATCTAATTCCAACACTTGTGTTGTTCCCCAGTGCCAAGTCAATGTGGGATGAATTAGTTATTCAGTTTGAAGGAGGTGATGACACTATTGTCACCAGGAAAGTTGCCTTGAACAAGAAGTATGAATCCTTCTTTGCTCTACCCAATGAAAGTCTAACTGGTACATATACCAGATTTTCTAGCCTCATTAATCAGCTGAGAGGCTTGGGTGTAGAGAAGGATAAGGATATTCTTCTTGAGAAGTTTTGTGATATTCTTCCTTCCAAATGGGAAAACATGGTTCTTGTCTTAAGACAAGGTAAAACCTTGCACAACCATACTCTTGCATCGCTCTATGGAGCCTTCAGATTCACTGAAGATAATAATGCTGCAAGACTGGTGGCTGAGCAGGATGCCATGAACCATGCCCAGAGTTCCAAGGTTGCTAGTGTACCTGAGCGACCTTGTGCTGCTTTAATGTCTGCAGAGAGTGTCCAGGCACACTCAATGAAGAAGATGTTAAACAGTTTCTTGAACTCTGGCCTGACCACTGAAATCAGTGATGAAACTGACGATGATGATCTGGTAGCCATGATTGCTAAAACCTTTAACAGGTTTAAGCATAAATCTAAAAGATTTAATGGCCCAAACAATGCTTCCAGCTCCAGCTCTCTGGATAAAACCAATCTTACCTGCTATAAATGCGGTAAGAAAGGTCATTTTATGAAGGAATGCAGATCTAGTCAGATGATCAACCAAACTGGCTCCCCTGTCCCTAATTTCAATCGGCCTGATGATAGCTACAAAGCTAAATATAAAAAGCTTAAGGCCCAGATTGCCCTCCTGTCCATGGAAAAAGAAAAGGATCAGTGCTTAATGGCACAAACAATGCTTCCAGCTCCAGCTCTCTGGATAAAACCAATCTTACCTGCTATAAATGCGGTAAGAAAGGTCATTTTATGAAGGAATGCAGATCTAGTCAGATGATCAACCAAACTGGCTCCCCTGTCCCTAATTTCAATCGGCCTGATGATAGCTACAAAGCTAAATATAAAAAGCTTAAGGCCCAGATTGCCCTCCTGTCCATGGAAAAAGAAAAGGATCAGTGCTTAATGGCACAAACTAAGGGAAAATGGGAGTACTCTGATGACTCATCAGCTGATGAAGAAGAGGAAAGGGACATGTGTTTCATGGCCTTGGAAGATCAACAGCAGCATGTGGCAAAAGAAGATGTCATCACTGGAAGATGGGTGGACATCATTTTGAAAAAGGTATGTGATTATGACAACCAAGTTGACCCAGAACTGAAACTGGACCTGGCTGAATCATTAAGTGGTGATTTAGCTTTTGTGGAAACTGTTAGAGCAGATAGTGAAAGATATCTTGACACTATCTTAATTGAACTGAACAATGTTAAACCACAACTGAATGATTTACAAAGTGTCCAGTTGGCTCTCAAGGAGTCAGTTTTAAAAATTGAGGCTTTGGAACTTGATAATCAAAAATTATTTTCTGATCTTGAAAAAGAACAAAAGATTATCAAGTCATGGGTAAAAGCATCTGGAAAGAACTATGATGCATTTTCTAGAACTATTGATGCCCAGAAGAATGCATGGAAATCTGGAGATCTGGAGATGGCAGCTCTCATACCAGATCTTCATGCATTGCCTCCAGCTCTCAGGGTTGAAACTTCTTATGATCAACCTGAAGCTGTTAAAACTGAACCCATTGAGACCACCCCCATTGAGGTTAAACCTGGAGCCAAACAGGCTAAAGCTCCAGCTGAAAAGGCCACTGGTAACAAGCCTTTACCTCAAAAGTCTAAGGTGCCCAAGACCCAAAAGACTAAAACTCCAGCTGAACCAAGGTCCAAGGTTCAGTTGCCTGATGAAAACAATATTTTGTTTAAACTGGAAAGTCAACTCCAACTTTTGTCTCGACAGGTTCAGAGTTGTACTGCCCGGATTAAAAATCTGGAAGGAGGTTCATCACCTCCAGTTTTTAAACAAAATATTAAACCCCCCCATTCAAAACCTAAACAAAAGAATGTTCCATCTGGAACTAAATTCTGGTAAAAATAAGGGGAGCAAGTATCAAATACCAATCGTTTTTACTCCTGCACCTGGATCTGGTGAAAAAGATCCAGATGTAGTATTCAGTTTACCTCCACAACAATCAACTGTGACTTCTGTAGAGAAGTCCAGTGAACCCATCAAGAAAAGATGGGTTCACAAAAATAACTGATGATTTTTGTGGGTGTGTAGGGCGATCGAAAGAAGAATATCTGGTATCTGGACAGCGCTGCTGGCCGGACTATGACCGGATGTAAGCCCCTACTGAAGAGTTCACTGTCCAAGATGGACCGACAGTGACGTTTGGTAACGATCAATCTGGAAAGACTGAAGGATATGGTGTGCTCAATAATGGACAAGTCGAATTCAAAAGAGTTGCATTTGTGAATGGTTTGAAATACAACCTGATCAGTGTCAGCCAACTTTGTGATGATGGCTTCAGAGTTTTGTTCGATATTGCTCAAGGCACCATATTTAACAAGGATTGGAAAGTGGTGATGATTGGACCAAGAAAAGGAAATGTGTACATCATGGATATGGAACCAGCTCCAAAAGAGCAATGTTTCTATACCAAAGCTGATGAGGACACCAACTGGCTGTGGCATAAAAGATTATCCCATCTTAATTTTAAGAATATCAACAAGTTGTCTCGCAAACAACTGGTTGATGGGATACCACAGATTTCTTTTAATAAAGAAAAGCCATGTCCAGGGTATGAGATGGGCAAGCAGAAAAGGGCCAGTTTCAAAACTAGGCAAAACTTTAGCATCACTGAACCTCTTCACATGCTACATATGGATCTCTTTGGTCCAGTGAATGTTCAAACTAGAGCTGGAAAGAAGTACACTCTAGTTGTGGTCGATGAATTCACCAGATACTGTTGGGTGGGATTCCTCAGATCCAAAAGTGATGCACCTGCTGAAATCATCTCTCTCATCAAGAGAATTGAACTCAAGTATACTCGAAAAGTCTGTCAGTTGCGAAGTGATAATGGTACTGAATTTCGAAATAAGGTACTTGAAACATTTTGCAATGACACTGGCATCTCTCAAAACTTCTCATCAGCATACTCTCCAGAGCAGAATGGAGTTGTGGAAAGAAAGAATCGCACACTGATAGAAGCAGCCAGAAGTATGCTATCTGAATCGGGTCTTCCCACCAGTTTTTGGGCTGAAGCAGTTGCAACTGCTTGTCACACCCAAAACCGGTCAGTCTACATCAAGAGACATAAGAAGAATGCCTATGAAGTACTCAGGAATCGTAAACCAAATATTGGATATTTTCATGTATTTGGTTGTCCAGTTTATATCTTAAACGATTCCAGTCAGCTTGGAAAGTTTGATGCAAAAGCTGATGAAGGGGTATTTTTAGGTTATTCAGATATTCGAAAGGCCTTTAGAGTTTATAATTATAGGCTCGAAAAGGTTCATGAGACAATTCATGTCACATTCGACGAATCAACTGAAGCAATCAACAAGAGACCAAGCCTTGATATTACTCCAGTCGTTCCAATAAATTTTGGCGAAACTGACCAAGTTCATCAGTCAGTTGGTTCACCAAAAGATGTTTCCAGTTACAACAAATTGGAACCAGTTAAGAAGAAGAACACCACCAGTGACACATCATTCTATCCCTCCATCAATTTCAACTTACCACAAGAATTGGTGATTGGATCTGATGTACGTGCCACTCCAATATCAGCACCAGTTCAAACTCCAACTTCTCCAGTTCTTCAAGAAATGCCTTAATGAAGAATTTCATGATGCAAATCGTGACCTCATTGACTCTGATGAGGATGTAGAAGTAGTTTGGATCGATCCTCCTCCAGAAGCTACTGCAACTGAAAAAGATCGCCAGGTGACTTGCACTGATATTGTTTACACCAGCCTAGTCAATACACTAGATGGACTCGAGCACATCCAATTGAACAGATTGTGGGAGATCCAAATAGTGGGGTTCAGACTAGAAGAGCCACCAGTGAGCAATGCTTAAACGTCACCTTCCTATCACTAATTGAACCAAAGAAGATTGACGAGGCTATGGCAGACCCAAGCTGGGTGGAAGCTATGCAAGAAGAGCTCGTCCAGTTTGAAAGGAACAATGTTTGGGAGCTTGTTCCCTATCCACCAGGGTTAAAGAAAGAACCCATTGGTACAAGATGGTCTACCGAAACAAGATGGATGAAGATGGCCATGTTGTAAGAAACAAGGCCAGATTAGTTGCCCAGGGTTATTGTCAAGCATAAGGCGTTGACTTTGATGAAACTTTTGCTCCAGTTGCAAGACTTGAAGCCATCAGAATATTTCTGGCTTATGCAGCCCATCTGCAGTTCAAGGTCTTCCAGATGGATGTCAAAAGTGCGTTCCTAAATGGAACATTGGAAGAAGAAGTTTATGTTAAGCAGACTCCAGGCTTCATCAACGAGAAGCATCCTCACTGGGTATATAGACTGAACAAAGCTTTGTATGGTCTAAGACAAGCCCCAAGAGCCTGGTATGATACTTTAACTAAACATCTTCTTAAAAATGGCTTTCAAAGAGGTGCAATAGATAATACCTTATTTATCTTGAAAGAAAGAGGTAATATCTTATTGGTACAAATTTATGTTGATGACATTATATTTGGTTCAACTGATGATGCAATGTGTAAAAAGTTTTCTAAAATCATGTCATCTGAGTATGAGATGAGTTTAATGGGAGAATTAACATTTTTCTTAGGTCTTCAGATTAAGCAAACTGAAAATGGAATTTTCATAAACCAAGGAAAATATGTCAGAGATTTGTTAAGAAAATACAAATATGATTCAATCCCATCGAAAAACACACCTATTGCAGCACCATTAAATTTGGACTCTGACCCAACTGGCAAACCAGTGAACATAACTGACTATCGTGGTATGGTTGGTTCACTGATGTATTTAACTGCCAGTCGACCAGATATAATGTTTGCAACATGTCTATGTGTCAGGTTTCAGGCTAACCCAAAAGAATCACACTTGCACGCTGTTAAGCGTATCTTTAGATACCTGAAAGGGTGTCCTAATCTTGGTCTTTGGTACCCTAAAGGCTCAGGATTAGATCTAATGGGTTATTCAGATTCAGATCATGCAGGTTGTAAGATAGATAGAAAATCAACAACTGGTGGTTGTCATTTCCTTGGAGGAAAACTGGTAAGTTGGACCAGCAAGAAGCAGACTTCAGTCTCTATGTCCACTGCTGAGGCAGAGTACATTTCTGCGGCCAGTTGTTGTGCCCAGATTCTCTGGATCAAGAACCAGTTACTAGATTATGGTCAAAAGTATACAAGGACCCCAATCTTTTGTGACAACACCAGTGCAATTGCTATATCTCACAACCCAGTGATGCACTCCAAGACAAAGCATATTGACATCAGGTATCATTTTATTCGTGATCATGTTATGAAAGGAGACATTGAAATTCATTTCATCCCCACTGACAAACAGCTCGCTGATGTTTTACAAAACCTCTTGATGAGAAAACCTTTAAATATCTCATCAGCGAACTGGGAATGTTAAATCCTTAAAACTGGAGATTTCTTTGTTATTGAACGCGTCAGTGACACTGATGAAGTTCTCCAGTTGAGGGGGTCTAGGTAATCTTTGCTCGCCAGGCTATCGAACGCCTTTGTGATACTATCCTGGCACTAATAGATTTCTGGATCATCATTTTAGGGGGAAAGACTCAAAAATAATTTTCTGACTAAAATTCATTTTTGTTTAAAAATGGCAACTGGAGAACTCTCCAGTTGGAAACTGGCACTGGACTAATCCTCCAGTGACCAGATTCAGTCTTGTCTTATTTTTTATAACGTTAGAAATACTTGGTCAATATTTGTGACACGTGATGGTACTCGAGTGTTTTAAACCATTTGGTATCGTCATCTGACGTGTTTAAAGTCATTTTGGTAAATGAACACTGTTTGTTTTGGGAAAATTAATGTTAGTGGGCGTGTGGGTAAGATAAGCCGTCGTAGCATTTAATGCTGACACAATTAATTATGTTTTTATTTCAAAATTCAAACTTATTTTGTAAAAATATCTACAAAATTGATTTTGTTAATAAAATATAATTTTTGGTATTACATTGGGATCTTGAATTCCTTATAAATACCCTTATTTACTCCGAACACATTTACTTTCCTTCACATTCTTTCATTTACTTCCCAATCATCTAAAAAAAATTGCCTCATTTCTCTCTCTGCTTCATAAATCAAGAACCCTAAATTCCTAAATTTCAATTTCATTTTCAAATGGCTCCTAAATCATCCCGTTCAAGAGATGTAAATCTCTTAACTGTTCCATATGTTCCTTCACCAGATGTCAAACCGGCATCTGGTGCTCCTAGTAACACTTCGCTCATCAAACTCAATCCAAATAATCCGATGGCGAGTTTACAAGGATCTCAAGGGTCCAATACCCTTATTGGAAGAATTCAAAATTTTTTTGAAGGATTCTCCAATAGGACCCTCATTCTCTCTAAACCCACGCAAGATGTTTCACGACTACTTGTGTGAGTTTTGGTACACTGCCACTCTTTCTTCCGATTGTTCTTCCATCACTTTTACATTAAAAGGTGGAACAATCCAGTGTACCTTGTCCGCTGATGTGTTGAGGGATGCCTTACACCTCAACTACTGGAGAGAGGGTGAATCTCCAGTTGTCTTACCCCCAAACGTCAATTTTCGCCAGGTCCTCCTTGAAATGGGACATAAGGAGTGCCTGGACAAAGGGGTTTTGAAGACAAAAGGTGCGATGACCATGAAGGGCCTTATACCTTCATGGAGGTATTTTTTTCATCCACCTGGTGGAAAGTATGGGTGGGAGTTCTGGTGGTCTTGACCAGATTAACTCCTCACAAGCAGAGATGGCATACTACTTGTGGAATGGATTGAGAGTAGACTTTGCTGATATCCTGTTTAGAAGCCTAGTACAAAAACTGAAGGGCACCAGGGGAGTTTGTATCCCCTTCTCAAGGTTTCTCTCTCTTTGCTTTCTACAAATTCTGGACAGTGAAGCATACTTTAGTACAGATTCACCTTACACTGTGCCAGATTTGTTGAGGAATTTAGACTCTCTAGTATCTGAAGCTGGAGAGGTCGAGATTCCAGATCGAATGCAGCTGGCATTCGCCAAAACTGATGCACCAATTCTAGGTGAGTCAGAAAGACAACTGGCGGGCCTCAAAATAATGAGGGACCCTCCAGTTCGTCTAATGTTATGGTTGAGGATAGAGCAACCATAACTGAGGCAACTCCAATTACATCTATCCCTGGTGAAGATACCTCGGTATCTGATCCTCCAACAGATGCACCCAACCAGGAAACTGGGGAAGGTCATCTGGAGACTGACCCTTCTGGTCAGCCCTCAGTTACATTCATGGATCTGGACATGAATGTTAATGACGAGGAAATCCTTATAGAGTCTTCGGATTCTGAAGGTACTGCTTCAGACTTGGAGATTTTTTATTCTGCTGTACAAGATCAAAACCCTTCATCTCCAGTCTCGCTTCCAGATGCATCAATTTCACTTTCACCATCCCAACAAAATGAGCCTACAGATATTTCATTCCCAACTTATAACTATATGTCTGGAAACAGACGTATAGCACTTTCACCATCTGGGCAATTCTCACTCCTTCGAGAAATGCCACCCCCACCGCCGCCGTTGTTCACACCTGAGCATTCTTAGCATGAACAACACATTGAACTTCCAGTCCTTTCTTCTACCACCACTCCTACTATTTCTTCAACTGCTGGACTGACAACTGGGGAGACTTCTCTAAGTTTGCCTCCTCAAGTTGCTCCAGTAGAAACTGCTGCTGGTCCAGTGACACCTTCTCCTCCGTCACTGGACAGTCAAGTTGTCTCTGTACAAGCCGATCTCCAAAACCTTCTCACCAGGGTGGAGGAGATTCAAAAGACACTTGACAAAAACACCAAGTCTTTCTCCAGATACCACAAGGATCACTTGACCAATATTAAAGTGGTTGATCTAGGGATTAACAAGTTTTCATCTAATGAAGACTTGGTGTTGAAGAAGCTGAATGAGTTGGTCACTGGCTGCAACAATCTGGAAGGTACTTTAAAAGAAGCCTTTGACCTCACTCAGTCCAAGGTCACAACCTCAATCTCCAACTTGCTGGGCAACACTGTTAGAACATCAGAAGTGGATTTAAAGGAGATTGAAAAACAGGTAAAAGAACTAGTTGACAAGCCTGGGTTGAATGTGACTGAACTTGGAGAGCAGTTAATGACTTCAGTTGGTCAGAAGATAGATGATACGCTGGGTGCAAGAGAAGCACAATTGATTGAAAGGGTGATGTCTGAGATCACCAAGCTGGCCACTCCTCAGGTTGATCTGGCCCCACTCACAAATGATATCAACCAGTTGAGGGGCAGCATTGATAACTTGAACACCCAGGTATCACTTCATGCTCAATCTTTGGATAAACTGACACTGAAGTAGAAAGTTTGAAGAAGAAGGATGAAGAAGTCAAGGATAAGGTGGTTTCTGGTTTGGATGAAGATTCCAAGATTTTAAATGATTGAAAACTGGTCAGGAACAAGTTGCAGCTAATGTTCTGACCCAGTCTAAAGAAACCAACCACCTTTGGAGATCTTTTAGGATGATGTGCACAATCTTCAAAGAATGCAAGAACATGCAATCATGGCAGCCTCTTGGCCGGTTGCCAGCTCACCATTCTGAATGGGAAGTGATTAGGGCAGGTCTAGATGCTGCCAAGGGGGAAAGAAGTGCAGTTCTTGCACCAATTGCAACTGAAAGCACTCCATCTGGAGGTCAATCTGGTATAGAATTGATTGTGGCTGCCAGTACTGAAGCTGGTGAGCAAAGAGTTGTTGAAACTGGTGATGTAGGTGATAGGGGGAATGTTGTTGATAAGGGCAAAGGTTTAGCATGTGACGTATCTGCCCAGCCGGCCACTGATGTACCAATGTTAGAAACTGGCAATGCTGATGTACTTCCTCCAGTTTCAGATAGTGATAGCAGAAGATTGGCTAGACTTGGAAATGAAATTAAAGAAAGAAAGAAGATGAAACAAAGAAACCAAGCTGAAGCCAGAGCACATCTTGCACAGATTAAGTTGCTTGATATGAGTGATGCTCATCTTTTGGGAATCACTAAGGAGGAGTATGCCAGAGTAAAGAATGATCCCAGGATAGTTGACCAGTTGAAAGAAATGCTTGATGTTGAACTGGACAGACACTATCCTGAGGATGAAGCTGAATTTGATGCCAGAAATTTGAACATATCAGTGGAGAAGGCGAAGGAGAACAGGGCCAGTGGGATTCTAAAAAGAATTGAACATGTAAAGAAGGTTGTGAAAAGGGTTTGAATCCACCAAGAAGGATTTCTCAACCAAGAAGACCACTGACCAGAGATGCTGACCTTAGCACGTTTGTTGAACCAACTGGCGAGGTATCAAATAATGACATCAAGTCTGCTGTACTAGCTGCTGGAGCTGGGAGTATTAAAATAACAAATGAATCTGAAGCAAGAAGCTATTACTCCCAGATCATGGCAACCAGAAGACATAGTGAGACTATCAATGATGTTAATGTAACCATTAAGCCAGGCACCAAGCACTTTCAAGTTGAAGTTAGTTATACCAGAGGGCCACTGGTTAAAACTGACAATCCTGGTGCAATGCAGTATGGGTTCACTGAATGGGTTGAAATGGTGAATGTTTTGGATGCAAAGGCACAAAAGAATAGGTTTGAGAAAGCATGGGTGAACTTCTTAAGGGGCAAGATTCAACATAAAGAAAATCTGGAGCTAAAGTTGAATATTGATCCTGAAGACTCTCAGCCTATCTCTTCAATGACCAAGAGAAGAAGAACTGGCGAAGGGCCATCCCATTAAGTTCTCTTTTCAGTTATCTACTTGTAATTTTATTTACATTCTGTAACTTGTATAAATTTCATTTCCTTGTATTAATGAAGTTACCAGTTTGTAACCACAAGGTAGATAATAGATTAGATCTAACAAACTTAAAAGAAAAACCCAAGGCATTTATTGATCTATAAAAATGCCTTGGAAAACTTAGATAGATTTAATCGAACAAGTCTCTCCAGTTCACACTTGTACAGATACAAGGACTGAAAAAGACTTGCCAATATTTCTAGACAAATAGGGGGAATTTGTTAGGACCAGTTTACTGGTAACTGGCCAGTCTCCAGTTGCACCTGGAGACCCAGTGAAACTGGAGACCCAGAAGATTTGTCCAGAAATATATTGAAGTCCAGTTGCATCGTACAGTTAACGCAACTGAAGACTTCCTCCGGTTGAGAACTGACCAGTTGAAGAATCCTTCCAGTTGAAGTCGAAGACAACAAGTGGAAGATAGAGAAATACAATGGCAGCGAAGCCCAATTGACATTCTAGTCAGTTACAAACTGGAGACCGTCAGTGGAAAGCTCTTACAAAGCTTTACACTGATTACGAGGAATTAACTTTTGTGCTTTATGTGCTTTTACCCGGATAATAAGATTTATCTTATTATTTAAGTACAAAAAGGTACATAAAGCTGGTTGAATAAAGTTGCTTTATACTGCAACTTTACACTGCATTTTAAGGAATTAAATGTTATTCCTTAAATGCTCTCAACCACATTTGTACGGCCAAAGTTAACATCCCAATGTTAGCTTTGCCTATAAATACGAGTCATTGCACACCAAGAATATTACTTCTTCGAACACACTTCGAAAGAATTCACACTTTGCATACCTGCAATATTCTTGGTGAACTTGTGCAATATTCTCTCAATCACAAAAAGGAACATTTCACAACTTTAAGTGTTTCGATTGTTTAGAGAAATTCCAAGTGTAGATCAATTGTAGTTCATAAGTTGTTAGGATATTTACATACTTTGTATTATCTTGGTTCCGCAACAACCTTGTAATTTATTTAAAGTTAATAAATAAATTACACTTGAAAATTACATATTGTCTCACCAATTTACTTTGAGTATTTTACTTTATTGCATTGTTCTTTACTTATTGTCACTTAATAAGTAATCTATCTAGAACTTGGTATATACTCTCTGTAACTGGTCGTCTCCAGTTCAGAGCTTATATTGCAAAGTAACTCCACCATCGACATTGAGGTGTCTTCAGGTAGTACCATCTATTGAGTTGGGACTTACATAATCGCTATAACTATTATGCCCCAAATCATGGCCTGTAGTCCATAGGCCCATAAAAAGAGTTCCTTGACAGAACCAATATATGGGCCATGCTATGTAAGTAAGAAGTTTAGGCAAAAGAGGTATGTAATTTGATGCAATATAGTAAAGACCATAAACCATGATCAAGTCACATAATAAATAGTAGGACGAGCGAATGAGAGATCGCTTGAAACAATATGGCAGTATCGCTTTCTTTAGATCACTATATTTGAACGGTGGGTTCTCGATAGGAACTCGTTTACAGACATCATAAGTGTTACGACCGTTCATCTCAATAAAACCTGCAAAAGAAGAAACACATTACTCGTATTTAATTATATCGTTTGAAACATGGAATTCTTTAGCTGTCTAGAAACATACAGGTACGTACCTGTAACTCTGTAAGAGAAGCTCTGAGTTTATTACTAATGTGTGTCATATAAAAAGCAGAACTCATGCATGGTTCCTTTTATATTTGCTGGCTACCTTTTTTGTAAACTGTAAGTCCCCTGGTAACTAGATCCTTACAGGAATGTTATGATTATGTTGGAGTGCGGAATCCTCCAAGATAACCTATTTGATATTACTATATCGATTTTTGTGTATGGTTTAGCTTTCTGATTAATCACAAGTATGTAATCGATCCAAAAGCAATGAGATTTCAGTTTGGCAGAGTTTCGGCAGGATAATGGAATAAAGTTGTTATGAAACACGAATTAGGAGGCTCGTTTGGGCTGGGTCTTAAACGACCCTTAGCATGTAAAGCCCGCTAGACCTTCATGTGAAACGACCCTCACTCAAACGAGGTTCAAATGACAAGGTTCGTATGAGCAGCTTCGAATGAGCCCGCCTTGTTTGGGTCTGGTTCGTATGGTCTTGGTTCATATGAAACACTTAGCATATACAATCATGTACCAACATTAGATAAACAAGTAAATAAACAATAAAGTCCAAAACATAATGTCCATATCTAATGTTCAGTTACAGACTCGATAAACAAAATGACAAACCATCTAGATTGCTAATTGTCACATAAATGTGCACTAACAAACTCCCCCTTGACAATAGCTTCTAGATGTCTTCAAAATTCTTCAAGTCTTGCTAAGTCATATACAAATATACACAAACAGACATATAAAAATCAAGCAATGTCAATTGGAGTATCATCAGAAGCTCCAGCTTCACCCCTATTTCCTTGCTTGTCACCTTTGCTTGCACTGCTATCAGGATCAAATTCAGTACATTAGAAGATGGTCGAACAAAGCAAGTAAAACCCAAATCCGTCCAAGATCCGTCACTACCACCGATAGTTGGCTTTCCCACCATCAGATTCGTCATCCCCTCAAACTCTGAACATAGAGATGTATAATCTCTTCATTGGGATGATTTGAGAAATATTAATGTTACATGTATATGTGTTTAGTGTATAGTTTATTTGGTGCTCCTCTTGTTATACTCAAATGTTAATTATATCAGTAACTTGTTGCTTTATCCCTAAACCTGTTGATATTAAAAAATCTTTTATTATATAAAGCACAGTTGCTCTAATAACTTATCGACCAATCACAACTCTTGATTTCTTAAACTTGACTTTTGTTTCAAATTTTGACATGACCACTAGACAAAGAGCCATTTTTAAGTGTTTACAGGCACCAATGCTCAGGATTTTCTCCTTGTTCTCCCTATAGAAGGGTTAGGACAACATATGTCACTTGTGGAGTATCGTACAATCCTCAAATACCGCCTCATGATCCCCCTATATCCTAATGATGAGATATGCCCTATTTGTCGCAAGGCGTGTTTGGATTCTTTTGGGGAGCATGCAGTTCACTGTAGAGACCTCCCGGGGTTTAAATACCGACATGATTTGGTTAGGGATGTTCTCTTTGACATTTTCAAGCGTGCTGGGATTTCTGCTAAGAAAGAAGTGCCAGTGAATTTTTTGACCGACCCAACGGAAGGAAGATCAACCCTAAGACCAGTTGACATTTTGGTCTTTGGATGGATGAGAGGAAAACATGCATGTGTGGATCTAACGGGGGTCTCCCCTCTCGTGGGCTTAGGGTGGTATGTTCACTGTGGGTCATGCTGCTTTAAAAGCTGCTTCATGCAAAGTGGCCAAACATGAGAAGGCGTGTCTGGATAATCAACACGTATTTATACCATTTGCATTTGATACATTTGGGTTTCTCGCACCTGAGGCCGTTGAGTTACTTAGTAGGGTCCAACGGGTCATGCACACTAACGTCATGATGCCAAGATACATGAATGTAGTTTTTAAACGTCTTGGTTTTTCTATTCAAAAAGGGTTAGCGGCGCAGCTTGTTGCCCGTTTACCTTCTATCCCTATGTAAAATTCTTAAGCTATTTAAATACAAAAATTATTATAAATAAAATAAATAAATAATAATAGCTAATATATATCCAATAGAATAATAGCTAATATTTATCCAATAGAATAATAACTAATATATATCCAATTGAATAATAACCAATATATATCCAATAGTGTATCTTAATATATACTAAAAGGCAACTGACCTAACATCAATCGACCAATCATAGGTCTCGATTTCTCTAAATTAAGTTATTAAACATGTGACTAAATTATGTTATTTAAATAAATAATAAACAACTCGATTTTCTAAGATGATAGTTACGATTTAGATATTAATTAGAATATGACATTTGTTAGTTTATTTAAATATATGTACTAATCGGTTTATAGTTATATTATTTATTTAACTTATTTACCAATGTTTTAGTGAATATCCGATAATGGGATAGATATTGAATAGATTTAATTAATTATAATTAGTTAAATATCTTGACTAATTAATTAAATATGGACCTTATCCAATTAAATCAAAAGGGATAATAATACAATTAACAAATACTATTTATTTATTATTAGTCACGTCATGGTTTAGAACTTATTTTTTTATTTTTGCAATGGCTACTAAGCAATCTTCCCGTTACAAATTATATTTAAGCATTTAGGTTGTTATAATTTATCTTAGAAATTTAATTTAATAAAGATAAAGTTTCTAATATTATTGATTATCGGTATGAATTCTATTTCGAATGAGTATTCTACTATTACTGCTATTGATGCTTTAATCGGATAGATGAAAGTCGGAAACAAGTTGTTTCACAAGTAAACTTCTAATATTATTGATTATCGGTATGAATTCTATTTCGAATGAGTATTCTACTATTACTGCTATTGATGCTTTAATCGGATAGATGAAAGTCGGAAACAAGTTGTTTCACAAGTAAACTTCTAATATTATTGATTATCGGTATGAATTCTATTTCGAATGAGTATTCTACTATTACTGCTATTGATGCTTTAATCGGATAGATGAAAGTCGGAAACAAGTTGTTTCACAAGTAAACTTCTAATATTATTGATTATCGGTATGAATTCTATTTCGAATGAGTATTCTACTATTACTGCTATTGATGCTTTAATCGGATAGATGAAAGTCGGAAACAAGTTGTTTCACAAGTAAACTTCTAATATTATTGATTATCGGTATGAATTCTATTTCGAATGAGTATTCTACTATTACTGCTATTGATGCTTTAATCGGATAGATGAAAGTCGGAAACAAGTTGTTTCACAAGTAAACTTCTAATATTATTGATTATCGGTATGAATTCTATTTCGAATGAGTATTCTACTATTACTGCTATTGATGCTTTAATCGGATAGATGAAAGTCGGAAACAAGTTGTTTCACAAGTAAACTTCTAATATTATTGATTATCGGTATGAATTCTATTTCGAATGAGTATTCTACTATTACTGCTATTGATGCTTTAATCGGATAGATGAAAGTCGGAAACAAGTTGTTTCACAAGTAAACTTCTAATATTATTGATTATCGGTATGAATTCTATTTCGAATGAGTATTCTACTATTACTGCTATTGATGCTTTAATCGGATAGATGAAAGTCGGAAACAAGTTGTTTCACAAGTAAACTTCTAATATTATTGATTATCGGTATGAATTCTATTTCGAATGAGTATTCTACTATTACTGCTATTGATGCTTTAATCGGATAGATGAAAGTCGGAAACAAGTTGTTTCACAGTAAACAACTTTAATGAACATATTTTTAAAAATTATTTCAATATAAAACTCAAAGTGTTGATATATAGATCAAAATAGTAATAAATTTTAACCATAATAAATTAAATAAATAATAATAGCTAATATTTATCCAATAGAATAATTCTAATATATATCAATTAGAATAATAACTAATATATATTCAATAGAATAATAGCTAATATTTATCCAATAGAATAATAGCTAATATTTATCCAATAGAATAATAGCTAATATTATCCAATAGAATAATAGCTAATATTTATCCAATAGAATAATAGCTAATATTATCCAATAGAATAATAGCTAATATTTATCCAATAGAATAATACTAATATTATCCAATAGAATAATAGCTAATATTATCCAATAGAATAATAGCTAATATTTATCCAATAGAATAATAGCTAATATTATCCAATAGAATAATAGCTAATATTTATCCAATAGAATAATAGCTAATATATATCCAATAGAATAATAGCTAATATTTATCCAATAGAATAATAGCTAATATTATCAATAGAATAATAGCTAATATTTATCCAATAGAATAATACTAATATATATCAATAGAATAATAGCTAATATTATCCAATAGAATAATAGCTAATATTTATCCAATAGAATAATAGCTAATATTATCCAATAGAATAATAGCTAATATTTATCCAATAGAATAATAGCTAATATTATCCAATAGAATAATAGCTAATATTTATCCAATAGAATAATAGCTAATATTTATCCAATAGAATAATAGCTAATATTTATCCAATAGAATAATAGCTAATATTATCCAATAGAATAATAGCTAATATTATCCAATAGAATAATAGCTAATATATATCCAATAGAATAATAGCTAATATTTATCCAATAGAATAATAGCTAATATTATCCAATAGAATAATAGCTAATATTTATCCAATAGAATAATAGCTAATATTATCCAATAGAATAATAGCTAATATTTATCCAATAGAATAATAGCTAATATTATCCAATAGAATAATAGCTAATATTTATCAATAGAATAATAGCTAATATTATCCAATAGAATAATAGCTAATATTTATCCAATAGAATAATACTAATATATCAATAGAATAATAGCTAATATATATCCAATAGAATAATAGCTAATATTTATCCAATAGAATAATCTTAATAACCTCTGGGTTATCCAGACTTTATATGACCTCTGACCCTATCTATTTTGCTTCTTCCATCTCGACCTTCCCCCCCATCACAATTTTTTTCCCCAGCGAGACAATAATAATAACAAGAATAAAAATCTTTACAAAATCAATCTAAATCAAATACAACACCAATCAAAATCTCTTTCAAACCGTAATTAATTCCCCCAAATTTTCATCATCATTCCACCTATTACACACCTGGAAGTAATATGGAGCTTTTAGTTGGTTGATATGGATCGGAGTGGGTTTATTGATGCTAAAAAATTTCCAGTAAGCTCTTTCAAATAGTAACTAGAAGTTTAGTATCCAGACTATCCTTTGCTTATTTTTTCAATTTCGAAATCCCGACTTTGTTATTATATATATGTGTGTGAAAGAAGATGGTGGGTACTCTTTTTATTATTGTGTGTTTCTTGTTAATGTATACCAGAAGTTTTATTTATTTATTTATTTTTAATCAATTTGTGTGGTGTGTAATTGTGTATCTTCTATAATTTGCTGTGAATTCAAAAAAGATGAAAAAATACATTATTATATTACATGTATCCATGTGAGAAAATGATTATATATATACATATGATATGATTTTTGTATTGTTAAAAAAGAATGAATATTAATTCTTGTAGTATTATATCATTAGAAAAGAAAAAATGATACGTATTATTAATTTATAAATATTTAAAATGATAAAATCGATTTTTGTGAGTATTTATATGTTTATAAGGTATTCAGATGTTTTTAAAAAAATAGGTATTCAGACTTCCTATTCCTCTCTTTATATCTATACAGATATATTCTCTCTCTGCCCTCTCTCTCTACCTCTCCCTCTCTAACGGTCACATTTTCCAGATCTGAGATCGGAACTTGTGCACCGGAGATTGGGATCGAGCTAGAGATTGAGAGTTCGAGATCGAGATTATCACCATCCGGTTAAGGCTTCCACTCCGGTGGATCTAACCCTATTTTTTTTCACCCGGGCCGGAGGTCCCTTCCACCTCGGTGGATCTGGAAGCAGCCTCCCTACCTTTGTGTAGGGGTAAGGTCTGTCTACATCATACCTCCCTCATAGCCCGACTTATGTCGGGATTGAGTACCTTGTTGTTGTTGTTGTTGTAGATGTTTTTAAAAAACAAACAGTAAAAATGATTCAGACGTCTTAACATTCAGAAGTGGTATTCAGATTCAGACAATAACCTCTGACAGAAAACAAACATGCCCTTGGTAACATAAAGTTGTCTTCTCTTTAAAAAGAAAAATAATTAAACTTCGGGCGCACACACATGCATGGTTGATCCGCATCCTCAATCTATACTATATTATAAAGCAAATTCACTTTTGATTTTCAACATTGAACTTAAAATTTCAATATTGATTTTAAGTTTCAACAATGTACACATTCTATTGCATGATGTACCATACATCATAGCCACATTACATCAATAACTTCCACTACTCACCGGCGCCACCACCACCACCACCACTCCGCCGCCACCACCGCCACTACCACCCGTCACCACCACCACCACCACCACCACCACCACCACCACCACCACCACCACCACCACCACCACCACCACCACCACCACCACCACCACCACCACCACCACCACCACCACCACCACCACCACCACCACCACCACCACCACCACCACCACCACCACCACCACCACCACCACCACCACCACCACCACCACCACCACCACCACCACCACCACCACCACCACCACCACCACCACCACCACCACCACCACCACCACCACCACCACCACCACCACCACCACCACCACCACCACCACCACCACCACCACCACCACCACCACCACCACCACCACCACCACCACCACCACCACCACCACCACCACCACCACCACCACCACCACCACCACCACCACCACCACCACCACCACCACCACCACCACCACCACCACCACCACCACCACCACCACCACCACCACCACCACCACCACCACCACCACCACCACCACCACCACCACCACCACCACCACCACCACCACCACCACCACCACCACCACCACCACCACCACCACCACCACCACCACCACCACCACCACCACCACCACCACCACCACCACCACCACCACCACCACCACCACCACCACCACCACCACCACCACCACCACCACCACCACCACCACCACCACCACCACCACCACCACCACCACCACCACCACCACCACCACCACCACCACCACCACCACCACCACCACCACCACCACCACCACCACCACCACCACCACCACCACCACCACCACCACCACCACCACCACCACCACCACCACCACCACCACCACCACCACCACCACCACCACCACCACCACCACCACCACCACCACCACCACCACCACCACCACCACCACCACCACCACCACCACCTCCAGCCACCGCCGCCACCTCCACCACCACACCGTTACGTACCACCACCACCACCACGTCGCCACCACCAATCTCCGCCGCCACCACCGCCCCGCCGCCACCACCACCCGTCACCACCACCACCTCTGCCGCCATTACATCACCGCCATCACCGCCACCTCCATCACCGCCGCAACGTGCGAGTACCGTTCTCGTTTTACAAAATTCAATAATTAAACTATGTTGAAAAACTTTGTTTTGAAAGATCATTTTCATTTTCTCTTAATACCCATCTCAAAACAAATACCATCTCCGACAATACCATACCCACCACAACCACCCACATCAGATTAAAACCACATATATATTCGACAGCACATCTTTTTTGTTTGATAATAACACCCAACCACTTCAATCTTTATATGGAAAGTTTGATTACACCTATATCCACTTTCATCTTCATTTTTACATCTCTTATCAGATCTGTACCTCCTAATAGATCTGCATCTCAAGATCCTAAAGCTTACCGATTTGAAGAAAGATGTTGGTTTGGGAAGTGGCGATAGGTATTCAATAAAAATTAAACAAATGAGCAATTATTTTGTAGTTGGGCTTCGTGGCTTCGCGTTTGTAGATTTGTACCTGTCGAAAATTATAGATATATATACATAAAATAGACACTCATCAAAGCAGCGATTGGAGAACATAGTGATTCTCATTAGAACAAGGTTTTGTTACAAGAAAAGCAAAGAACATAATCGATTACATCGAATAAAAATAGGGTTTTCAATAACGGTAAAAAGGGCTGCTTCGAGAGGTTAGCAACTACAGTGGCAATGCTTCGTTTATATACACCAACCCTATGAGAATTTACACATGAAGTCCCTCATCTCTTTCCTTTCTTCATTCGGCAACCTTTTATCAAACTTGATCAACTTGTACAGCTTCAGTCCCTCTTGTATCTTGAAATATCACCCTGAGTCCCTTTTCTACAAAACAACAACTTAAGTAAATAATTAATTTGATATTTTAACACCCTCCCACAAATTAATTGTGGAAGAGATCAATCAAACCAATACCCTTTGTGTGTTTGTCATGATACACAGAAGTTAATCCTTTAGTAAACACATCTGCAAGATTTTTTTCAGAATCAATTTTTACAGTCTCTATCACCCCCAAGTCAATCTTTTCCCTCACAAAATACAAATCAATTTCAAAGTGTTTGGTTTTTTCATGGAAAACAGGATTGGCACTGATTTGAATTGCAGCCTTGCTATCACAAAAAATGGGAACAGGTCCATCTTGTCTAATTCCAAATTCATTCAGAATTTTTAGAACCCAGATCACTTCACAGGTGATAGCTGCCAGAGCTCTAAATTCTGCCTCAGCAGATGACCTAGAGATGGTAGACTGTTTTTTACTCTTCCAAGAAATGGGTGAGCCACCAAGGAATAAGGTGTATCCAGTGATACTATTCCTGGCAGTCACCCTCTTGGCCCAATCAGAATCAACATAGGCAGTTAAGGAGAGATTAGAATTACCTTTGATATGTATGCCTTTACCTGGAGACCCTTTCAAGTACCTCAGTACTCTAAGGGCAAGCTTGAAATGAGAAAGATATGGTTTGTGCATAAACTGGCTTAGAACATGAACAGAGTAAGATATGTCTGGCCTAGTGAGGGTCAAATAAATCAATTTACCAACAAGTTTCTGGTATTCAGTAGTGTTTTCTAAAGGATTGTCATTAGGGTCACAACAGGATGGGTTTAGATTAGAGTCAATTGGTGTTTGTGATGGTTTGCACCCAAGTAAACCATATTCTGTTATAATATCAAGGCAGTATTTCCTTTGGGTCATACATACCCCATCATTAGTGTCATGAACTTCTATACCCAAGAAATACCTTAGTTTGCCAAGATCTTTTATAGAAAATTTTGATTGTAAGAATTCCTTGCACTTATTAATCTCACAAATAGAATTTCCAGTTATAACCATGTCATCAACATAAACAAGAAGTGCAACAAATATACCATCCAGAGACTTAATATAAAGAGAATAGTCACTTTTACTTTGGCAAAAACCAAAGTCAACAAGAGCAGATGTCAGTTTCTCATACCACTTTCTAGGTGCCTGCTTAAGGCCATAAAAAGACTTCACAAGTTTACAAACTCTAGTATCATTAGGAGAGAAATAACCAGGTGGAGGTGTCATATAGACATCTTCCACAATTTCACCATAGAGAAATGCATTATTAATATCAAGTTGAAAGATAGGCCATTTATTGTTGGTAGCAATAGTAATCAAGCATCTAATGGTAACAACTTTAATAACAAGAGAAAAGGTTTCTTCAAAATCAATACCATCCCTCTGACTGCAGCCCTTGGCCACAAGTCTGGCTTTGTATCTGTCAATGTCCCCATTGGACTTATATTTGATCTTGTAAACCCATTTACAACCAATGGGTTTTCTATTAGGAGGAAGGTCAGTCAAAATCCAGGTCCCATTTTTATTCAAGGCCTCCATTTCAGCATTCATAGCATCAACCCAAAGAGGGTTTTGCAGGCATCAAAGAAACAAGTAGGTTCACATTGTTTATTTAAATTAGACACAAAACACATACTTTCAGAATTCAACTTGGAATAATTCACATAATTAGATATATTGTGCTTGGTTTTAGTATTCAAAACAAATTCAGCATACTTCTTAGGAGTTCTACCAACTCTATTGGACCTTCTTAAATTAACAGGATTGTCAACCAATTGAACAGAATCATCTAAAGCAGAGTTACCCTCAGAAATATTTATGTTATCAAAAAGTGTGGCATTTGTGTCAACCTCATTAGTAGTCCTAGAAGGACTGCCAATAGGTGATAAGACCATCTGCTCACCAGTAGCCAAGGGATGGCTGCCAGGGTGATGAGGTGATCCACCATCAGTAGTAACCCATGGGCTACCAGACTGGGCAGATCCATTGCCAACACTAGGATTCTGATCTCTCCATTCATCATTAGGCATAGAGAGATTTGGATGCTTATTATTATCATAAAACAGATTATCAAAGAAATTAAGGTGAGTAACTTCATTTTCAGAAAAATGATTATTATTATGCTGATTATTTTTAAAAGGAAAGATATTCTCATAAAAGATCACATCCCTTGAGTAAAGGATGGTTTTATTCTCAAGACTAAACAATTTGTAACCCTTTTTGGCATCAGCATAGCCAATAAGGATACATTTTTCAGATCTACTGCTAAATTTATCTAAGGTATTCAAAACAGTTGCAAAACACAAGCATCCAAAGGCTCTTAAGTGAGACAAGTTAGGAGAGTTTTTAAAAATTTGTTCAAAAGGAGACTTTCCACAAAGGACAGAAGTAGGTAACCTGTTAATCAAATAGGTAGCAGTTAAAATACATTCATTCCACATATTAAGGGGTATCCCCCCTTGAAACATAAGGGCTCTTGCAACATTAAGCAAGTGCCTATGTTTCCTCTCAACAATACCATTCTGTTGTGGGGTATAGACACAAGAAGTTTGATGTATTATTTCATTTTGTTTCATGAAGTTATTCATTTTATGATTGACAAACTCACTCCCATTATCACTTCTAAAAATCTTAATTTTCTTGTTAAACTGATTTTGCACAAGACTGTGATAATTGACAATATTTTCAAACACTTCTTCTTTGTTTTTCAAAAGATATACCCACACAGCTCTAGAATAATCATCAACAATGGTAAGGAAGTATCTAAAACCTTCCTTACTTTGAACCCTGTAAGGACCCCAAAGGTCCAAGTGAACCAAATCACCAAGATTGGTGGTTTTATGATCACTCAAAGGGAAGGGTTCTCTAGTCTGCTTGGTCTTATATATGTCAGACTTCACAGTAAGAACTGTGGGTGGTATTATCAAGTTTGAGTTTATCTTTCAGACCAGTAAGGACTTGGTCAGCAGGGTGACCAAGTCTACAATGCCAAGTATACATAGAAATATTGCAAGTAAATGAAGTATTAAAACAAGCCACATTGCTCTTACCACAATTAAACTCATCAAACAAGTAAAGTCCATCACACTCATTACCAATCCCCACAGTTATTCTGGTACTCAAGTCCTGAATATAACAATGATACTCATCAAAACCTATATAAAACTTGTTATCCCTAGCAAGATTATGCACAGAAAGCAGATTTACACAGTATTCAGGAACCACAAGGACCCTAAACAACACAATATGTTCAGTTAATTTTAAATCACCAATTTTTATAACTTTGGCTTGAGTGCCATTAGGGTGTCCAACAGTTAGGCCAAGACTAGAAACATCACAACATTGAACATGTTCTTTTCAAAGTTTGTCATGTGCTGATTAGCACCAGAGTCAGAAATCCACCCTTTAGCAGGTTTTTGAGAAGTGTTGACATGATTAGAACAAAAGAATTTCTCAAAGTTGGAATTAAAGAAAGCATTTGAGTTAAAGAAAGTAAAGGTACCTGCCATGTTGGCTTGTGGAGATTTAAGTAAGGTGTTATCAATGAGCATTTTCATCAGTTGATTAATTTGTTCAGGAGTAAATTGAGAAGGAGAGATGGGATTAGCAGGAACAGAACTGGATGAAGGTTGATGGGCAATAGGGTTTTGAAATTCTGCAGCATGATTACTAGAAAGATTTTTCATAAAAGGAGAGAAAGAATTTCTTTTGACAAACCTACCATTGGGTCTATAAGAACTGCCACCATAACCAGGAGGAGGCCCAACAACTTCATAACATCTTTCAATAGTGTGACCAATTTTATGACATTTAGAGCATTTAAGATTGGGATTTGGTCCTCTTCTAGTTTCAAAATTTTTGTTATCAAAAGGTCTTCTTCTATTTTCAAAAGATTTGGCAACAAAAGCAGAATTTTGAGGTTTAGGATGAACCTCAACAGGTGTGACCCTGTGAGATTCCTCCCTTGAAATAATGGCAAAAGCAGTTTTTACACTAGGAAGAGGATCCTTAGTACAAGTACAAACAGGCAGTTTAATCAAAGAATCAAACTGCCTCTACAAAGCATTCAACCTATGATAATAATCAGCAAGAGAACTTCCATTTTGAGTAAGAGAGTTGATTTTGTGATGAAGGTTAAAAGTTATAGAGCCATCAACTTTATCATATGTTTCTTTAAGTTCTTCCCAAACCACCACAGCCTCTTTTGAAAAAATTTGACCCAAGTAATCATCATCAGACAGAGAACCAAGAATCCAAGAAAGAACAACAGAATTACATCTATCCCATTGTTTAGCAAGAACTTCATTATCAACAGGTCTTTCATAACTTCCATTAATGAAACAAAGTTTGTTTTTAGTTTCCAAAGCAAGTTCCATGGCACAAGCCCATATTTTATAATTTTCAGTACCGTTCAACTTCAAACTAATTATAGGGACACCAGATGTGTCACTAGCATGCAAATAGAGAGGATCACCAAAATCAAGACTGCTAATAAGAGTACCAAACACATTGACACCATTTTCAAACTCATTTCCAATAGGTCTCACATTATCATCCACATAATCATCCATGATAGCAGATTAAAAGAAAACACAACTTTAGCAGACAAGAAGCAGATTCAAAGACAGTTGAACAAAAAACAAAAAAAATATAAATAAACCTAAAGGATGCAGGAACAGAGGCCAGATTCAAGAACACTCAAGTGTCTTGACAGGTATGTTCAAGGATCCTCTCTTCTACCAAGAAAGAGTTAGACAGACAGAAAAATTAATCAACATTCATATAAAACTTAATCACAATGCGAGAAGATTCAATAACAAGCTCACAATAGACTGATATACTCATAGTAATCAAGAAACAAGCACAGATAGCAAGAATCAAATAGCAGACGATTAAGAACATAACAAAGAGATCCCAATTGATAGGCCAAACTTTTCTCACCAGAGCACTACAGTAATTCCAGAAATAATCGATAAAGGGACAATAAATATACTCTAACTCATGATCAACCCCCTTTTGACAAAAGGATTGATATCAGAAATAGGAGAGATGAACAAGATATATTAGATCAACAACAACCTAAAAAGATTGTGCTGATGTATGGATCTTGTGATTAACCGCTACAAGTGGTAAGGTTATATTCTAAGAAGAATGAAACCCTACACACGAGCAGAAACAATAGAAAAGGATAACAGATTTAGGGTTTTTAATCAAAAAAATTATCAGATCTAAGGAATAAAGATATTTTGATGTATAATAAAGATATCTTGTTATATATATATATCGATTTATATAATCAGTATAAATATATATATATATATAAATGATAATCTAAAGGATCTGATTCAAAAAATATATAAAGATTTGAGTCTAAGCTCTGATACCATGTCGAAAACTATAGATATTTATACATAAAATAGACACTCATCAAAACAGCGATTGGAGAACATACTGATTCTCATTAGAACAAGGTTTTGTTACAAGAAAAGCAAAGAACATAATCGATTACATCGAATAAAAATAGGGTTTTCAATAACGGTAAAAAGGGCTGCTTCGAGAGGTTAGCAACTACAGTGGCAATGCTTCGTTTATATACACCAACCCTATGAGAATTTACACATGAAGTCCCTCATCTCTTTCCTTTCTTCATTCGGCAACCTTTTATCAAACTTGATCAACTTGTACAGCTTCAGTCCCTCTTGTATCTTGAAATATCACCCTGAGTCCCTTTTCTACAAAACAACAACTTAAGTAAATAATTAATATGATATTTTAACAGTACCAAGTCTCGATTCTTTGTTATTTATTTTTTAACCTGGTTGATGAAGTAAAACAGGTGTTAATATTGAAATTTAGAATTTGTGTTAAAATTGTTATGTATCTAACTATTTTTTTAGTATTCATATGCGTATGTGTGGTTTGTTGGGTTTTTGAGAGAATGAGGGCATGAGCAACAGGGGAAAAGAAAGAGAGGAATGATTTTGTTGTTTAGCTTTCTGCAGAAGTTGTACTCCATGTATTGAATCTTATACCTGTACATTACATGTTAGTAGTAAAACTAGTATTTAACCCCGTGCGTTGCGGCGGAAAACGTTTAAAATTTTTTACATCACAAAGTTTGTATACAAACATGATAAGGTCATTAACAAATATTAATTGGAATTATACACGGCGAAACCACGAAATTCATCAACAAAATTTTATCATTGTTTTAAGACTATAACATCTAAATTGCATCTTAGCTCCAAATTGCATTACCGGTTGTAGTGTACATGTCTCACATAGCATCTCGGTCTACCTAACCAAATATGCAATTCAAAGGAATTAGTGAGGCATACATGTGTCAATGAAATCCATGTTGAACTAAACTGAAAGCAAATTAGTGAAACATACCTCTGTTAATGAAATCCAAATGAAAAACAGATACTATTACTGACAACATAATATATGCTCAAATATAAACCTGAAGCAATATGGCTAAAATTTGTAGTGCATATAAGAGTTGAAAGAAGCTAGCATATCTGTAGTGGCGTTTTTGGGGCGGCACTTGTAGTTAAAGTAAACTTTAAATAAACGTGTGTGATTGAGAATAATCACAATGATTCAGTATGCTTCTATGAGGCATCATATCAGAACATCCAGCCACTAAATCCTTCGTCAACTGCACATATGCACATGATAATAACTTTAGTTTCTTTTCGGCAGTATGTAGCCCCATTTAAATTGATCCCGCATTAAGTAAACAGAAACTAAAATCGAATATTGTTTTCGTTCTAAATCATATAAATGTGACCCGCCACCTGAAAATGTTGGAAGTTAAAAGCTCTACAGTGAGCAATAGAAGTAAAGTTGCGAGTTATTCATGAGAACTTGAGAAGGAAACTAATTACGATCCTAACGAAAAGCTATCCTATTATTCGTCCGAAGTTGTACGGGTCGTCAATATTAAACCTCCTTTCTATACCTTCTAGGCTTCTACTATATATAGGTCCTCATAAGTTCCAAAAGAAGCTTCGTTCAACCTTCAGCTAATCACTCTATGACGACCAGATACCAACTCAAACGGTCTTATGATAAAATTTTCCCTATTGTGTAGTTTTTCCTCATTTACACCATCATTTGTCTCCATTGCAATAATGACATCATCATCAAACCAATGAGTTATGTACATTCGAATTCTTTGTTACAGTTTCAAAGATTATATTGTCGGGGTTAAAGGTTAACTAAAATACTTTGCACTTTACCCTATTTTGAAGCATATCATGCTACAAAAGGCGTTGTTTGTAGATCAAATTCACCAATTACTTTCATCCACATTATCATAACTATGTACTTAAAATGAAGTAATAATAACACATCATATGCGCACTATGAACAGATGGAAAGCGAAAGCAATCGAGAGAGAATTTAGGAATTTTGTGTGTTATTGAATTAAATGTAAAATCCCCAATTTACAAGTTTAAATATGCGGTTAACCGCCTAATCTAACAAACCAACTAATATTTACAATTTAGTCCCTACGGTTACAACTTTGTACAAAACTAATCCTAACTATATATTCCATATACCCCCCTCAAGTTGGAACTTCTTTCAAACCCAACTTGTGACTCAAAATCGAATGCTGAAAAGATCCCAAGGCTTTTGTCATCAAATCTGCCAGCTGAAGATTAGTAGGAATGTAAGCTGTTTGCAGAAAACCTTCTTGAACTTTGTCCCTTGTAAAATGACTATCAATATCAAGATGTTTGGTGCGTTCATGATAGCATGGATTGGCTGCTATTTGTTGAGCAGCTTTATTATCACAAAATAGAGTCAACGGCACTTTCACTTCAATGTGAAGATCCTTCAACAAGTAAGTCAGCCATATCAATTCACAAGTAGTGGCTGCCATACTTATGTACTCTTCTTCAGTGGAAGATCTAGAAACTGTAGCTTGTTTCTTAGCCTTCCAAGAGACCAAAGAATGTCCCAAAAATATACAATATCCTGTTACAGATTTCCTTGTCATAATGCAGGAGGCCCAATCAGCATCACTAAAACCAGTTACCTTAAGATTAATCTGGACAAGATAAAATAAACCCTTGGAAATAGACCCTTTTAAGTATCTCAATAGATACAATGCAGCTGTCATATGTGGTAACTTTGGACTAGAAACAAACTGACTTAAATGTTGGACTGCATAAGAAATATCTGGCCTAGTCATTGAAAGATATAACAATCTACCAACCAGTCTTCTGTATGATTCAGGATCTGACAAAGGTTCTCCTTTATCTAAGGAGAGCTTGAGATGACTAGGCATAGGAAAAGACACTGGTTTGGCACCAGTCAAGCCTGCATCTTTCAAAAGATCCAGTGTATACTTTCTTTGATTCAGGTAG
>CM067167.1:37328594-37363594 GCA_034093135.1 Erigeron breviscapus
CTAAAATGATCAATTTCAGACTCAATGACCGGAAATAATGGCGAAATCGATACTCCGGTGGCCGGAATAACAACCGGAATAGATCAAAAAGAGCGATTTCTGTGCTCTGATACCATATGAACAGATGGAAAGCGGAAACAATCGAGAGAGAATTTAGGAATTTTGTGTGTTATTGAATTAAATGTAAAATCCCCAATTTACAAGTTTAAATATGCGGTTAACCGCCTAATCTAACAAACCAACTAATATTTACAATTTAGTCCCTACGGTTACAACTTTGTACAAAACTAATCCTAACTATATATTCCATACGCACTGACCTCTATCTTCCTTATTTTATCATGATGTTGGCCTGCATCCACCATGAGTAGAGCTCCATTTGGCTCCACACTTATAGCAGAACTCATAGTTACACCTAGGGCTGTAAATAAACCGAACAGTTCATGAACCGTTCGGCGGGAAGTTCGTTCGTTTAGTTAAATGAACGAACATGAACACAAAAATTCGTTCGTTTAGTTAAACGAACGAACATGAACACAGCTCCCGTTCGTTCACTTATGTTCGTGAACGTTCGATAATATGTTCGTGAACAATGTTCGTGAACGATGTTCGTGAACATCCGTTCATTTATGTTCATGAACATCCATTCGTTTATGTTCGTGAACATTTCATTTTGCTATATATATTAATATTAATATTAATATTAAATTAACATTAATATCTAATCATTTATATACTTTAAAAGAAAATTAAATACAAATTATAAAGATAAATACTCATTTTATATCAAACCGTAAGATATTTTCACTTTCTAAAGTACGAAAGTTTCGTAAAACTTTTAGCCGATCAATAATTTGTAACCTTGAATATGAAGTCTAATATTTCTAATTATATGTTTGTAAATATTTTTAGTTATATGTTTGTTCATTGGTGTTTGTTTGTGTTGGTTCATTTGTGTTGTTCGTTTGTGTTTGTTCATTAGTGTTCGTTCGATTGTGTTCGTGAACATTCGTTCATGAACACAAATGAACGAACATAAACAAGCCATTATGTTCGTTTATCCGTTCGTGAACCGTTCGTTAAGTTAAACGAACGAACATGAACAAGCTCTCGTTCGTGTTCATTCGGTTCGTTTACAGCACTACTTACACCTGCAAGTTATACAAATACATCCCTAAGCTTTTTCTACTTGTAATCGGTGTTAGATTTGTTTGCTATAGTCCCTTCCAAGTCAGGTATATGAAGTGTTCAGCTATTTCCCATACCATGAAAGTTTATGATACAAAATTAGAGGGCTAAACTAATATAAAGTTTATAAAATGTCTATGTGTACAACTTAATAAAGAATGTTTCCATGCTTCAAAAACAACTCCTTTTGGTTACAACTTTTTCACAGGACAATATACATAAATGAAAAGTTTTGGACGATTTTCTTTGTTATATTATATTACATATTAAAAAGGAAGGAAGAAAAGGAGGATTTAGCTTTAACAAATTAAAAATTTCACTTAAGCAATATGTCAAACACCTTGCAAGCACAAATTTATAAGACTATCCCCATCGCCAACTTTCTTTTCGTTCGGTTGGATCAAAAGTTAATAAAAAAATATTAAAAGAGTTCACATTATGCCGACTTGATCGACACATCAACTTGTTTGGAGACTTTGATTGGGGGACGTGTCAACTTTCTAACCAAGTAACCAAAATCCACTTGCATTGATTTATCTTTGTTTTTTTTAATGATATAAAAATATAGTATCTTTTATTAAAATAAAAAATTTTGGTTGGGTTGTTAATGGGAGTGTAAAATTTTGGTTTAGTTGGGTTGGATAGATTTAAGAGAGAGAAATTAGTTTTTTAATGAATAGTATCGTTGGGTTGGGTTGTGAATGTGGATGGTCTAAGTAAACGAAAAATTTATTTGATTACATAAAAGTTGCTCATCTTATGAAGATTACTAAATAATAACATCACCATGATAGTAGAATCACCAATATCATAAATATGTAACTATATACATGTGTGTCACATGTTGTTGACTACGAACCCCAGCAACAATACTTGATAATAATACTAAAAGTCTAAAATCATAAAAAGTGAGCTATACCTTCTTTCGGTTGAATAAAGGCACTTTAAAGTTATCAAGTCTATGCCGTTCCTATTTGTGTTTACTTGAGCGGGAGAAAATCTAGTACTCTATTACCCTCCATAACCATTACAACAGCCAAAGAAAACCCTGTTTAGATCAAAAGAAATTAAATTAAACCACTTGAATCATGATTCATGAAATTGAGGCATAATTTGGTGTAATCTCTCTAAAAACACATACGTATAGAGTCTGTTTATGAGATAGAAAAGCATCAGGAAGTTTCTTTAAGCATGAGCATTTTTATACAAAAGATACAGATACAAAATTATAGATATGATAGGATGGAGAACTGGAGATGGATCTGGAACTTTATTTTTGAGAGCTATTTGTACCAGTTGCATTAGAAAGAGTAAATGAATGAAGTAGTACCGTTTGCTTAGAAATTTGCACAATTCATATTACTTTTTAGTAGATATATAATATATAATAACTAATTTGTAAAATCTGCTGCAGAAGTTGTATTACCGCATTAAATACTGTACTTTTGTTACAGTAAAATCCCTCACATACCGACATTGAATTTTAGTATGTAATAAACAGTCCTACAAATTCCAAACGTAAATATAATAATTATTAAAAAGAAACCCTAAAATCATAGTATTTAGAAAAACCTATATTAAAATTACAAACATACTTGAAATATGAATTGAGGCCAGAGTTAGTAGCTTCCTTAGGTTGTCTGGTGTTAGTATTTACTGCTGTTGTTTTGTTGTACGTTGAAGAAAGTGAGAAGAAAAGAAAAAGTTTAGGGAAAAGAGAAAGGAGGATGGAGAAGAGTCCCGAAGGTGTTACCGTAAAAGATAAGAATATGCTATTTGAAAAGAAAAAAAAAGTAGAATGTGAGCCCCACAAGTATGTTAAAATAAAAAGCGTTTGAGACACCGCACTAATATCGATCAACGGTTTTTAAATATATATAGGGAATATATAATTATTTATTTGGTGCTCCTCTTGTTATAATTGTATCAGTAACTTGTTGCTTTATCCCTAAACTTGTTAATATTAAAAAATAAAATTATTAAAACTCTTATATTAATTCTTTCATTAAGTTAAACTTGCCATTGCACAGCTAGATGATCAATAATGTTGGTAATCAATAATGTTGGGATTAGGCAGCAACACAGGAAAGATATTTAAAGGGGTTGTTTTCGTGACATATTGGTGTATATGCAAGGCAAGGAACGAGAAGAGATTCAATGGCGAAGCGCTATGAATGTACAAAAGGTTTTCACGAAATCAAGACTACAAGTTTCTTATGGCTTAAAAATAGATCGAAAAACTGTAACATTGGTTGGCTAGAATGGAATTCCTTTAGTGTTTATATGTAATTACTTGTACTATATGGGCCACTCTTCATTTTGAGAGTGGCGATTTGTAAATAAAATTTACTTTAAAAAAAGAAAGAGTAAACGGCCCAAATCGTCCTTGTGGTTTACCCTTATGATCAAGTTTCATCCTTAACTATCTGAAATGACACTGACAGTCCTTTTGGGGAGGATAAGGGTCACATACAGTCCTTTTCGTAAACGTCCGTTTGCTTCATTCCGTTAGCCCTCGCACGTGGATATCTCGTGAGGGCAATTAAGACTTTTGCCACCCCCTTTTTTTTGTCTGTATCTCTCACCTTTTCTTTATATAATCCCCTTTTCTTATTTTTCATAAAAAAACATCAAATTTCTCTCTCTCTCTTTCTCTTTCACTATATAAACAAGAAGATCCAGATCATGGTATTTTGTTCGTGTGGTAAGGAAGCTATAATCCGTACATCATGGACAGATAAGAACCCAGGAAGACGTTTTTACTCTTGTCCCAAACAGGTAATGTATGAATATGTTCAATTAGGTTAACAATTTTGACCTAATTTTATGCTTTTTAAATCTTGATTAGGGTTCTAAGTGCAGATTCATTGGATGGGTCGATCCACAAATGTGTCAGCGTGCAACGGATATTATACCTGGTTTGTTGAGGTCCAAGAACAAAGTTGAAGCACAACTAAAACAAAGAGATGATAAAATTAAGAGATTGAAGCGTTGGTTGGTGGTGTCATTGATTGTAATTGTGTTTCTGGTTATTTTGTATATATTCTGAACCTAAGCTAGGTATTTTATTGTGACTGGTAGTTGTAATTCTACTTTAGTTTTGTTGTATATTTTTGGTAAGATGTATGTTGTAAACTGGTACTTTTATGAATGGGAAAATTGGTATGTTTTGACAATTTGCAAGTTTGACAATTTGTTAACATAGTAAAATTCATATCCAGAAGACAATTTGTGACTGGTAGTTGTAATTCTACTTTAGTTTTGTTGTATATTTTTGGTAAGATGTATGTTGTAAACTGGTACTTTTATGAATGGGAAAATTGGTATGTTTTGACAATTTGCAAGTTTGACAATTTGTTAACATAGTAAAATTCATATCCAGAAGACATATTCATTAATTCATACCCAAAAGACACATGGTATTTCATATCCAGAAGACATACTTGTCCATAAACATACTAAAATTCATACCCAAAAGACAGATAAAGTTAAGATACAGACATAGTCATTAATTCATACAGAAACACATGAAACTGCTACCCAAAAGACACCAAATTACATAAGTGGCATATAATATATAATTGTCCATAAACTGCAATATTAAACTGGCTTCTGTTGTGGTGGCTTGAACTTCACCCATTTGCTACCACCTGGACTCTTAACAAGAGAATTCCCAGTCCTGTATGTTGGAGAACCTGGAGCAGTCTGTCTAGCATTAGAGGCACCACCAACAGTTGAAGCAGCAGTTTGACTTGATTGAGTAGGGAGGTTCACATTTTGAGTTGGAGCAGCATGTTGACTTGACTGAACTTGATCATTCTGAGTTGCACTTGGACCAGCAGCACCACTTGGACCACCACTTGGACCAGCAACACCACTTGGACCACCAGTAACACTTGAACCACCAGCACCACTTGAACCCCATTTGCAAGTCCTCTTGTTATGGCCCATACCACCACACTTGTTACAAACAACATGCCTAAGTCTCCTTGACAACTTACCTTTCTTAACCAGTTGTATTTCTTCTGCAGTCTTTCTTCTTTTCTTTTTTGGCCTTCCCACAGGTGTGTGATAATGAGGTGGGATGATCATTGTTGGTATATTACACTTAGTCCACATGTTTACACCATTTGTGGGTGTAATTTTGAACTGATACATCAATTTCCAAGTGTCTAACCTATAGATAGGATCAACCCATGTCTCAATCAAAGTAACTGGCAAAGTATTTTCACCCATATTCCAGTTGGCTGCCACTGCATGCTTGCATGGAATTCCAGTTATATCCCATTTATTACATGAGCAAGTCATGTTGGTAATATCCACCACACACTGATCCCCCCAAGGCCCACTGACCTGAAACTTATCCAACCCATTAAAAATAGCCTTGTATGCTGAGGCCTCTTGCTTGGCTATCTCTAACAGCTTAGTAGCAGTTGGGGTGAGAACAGTTGTACATTTGTCTATAACCTTTTGAACAGTCCCAATCCTAATCATCAAATACTCCCTAATATATTCTAAGCAATGAATGATAGGCTTATCTCTACCATCAACAGTTTTGCTATTAAACACCTCACACATGTTATTTAGCAACACATCAGACTTTGCTCTGCCTGTATTTATAATTACCAAGCTTAAAAAACTAGTTACAGTTTAAAAAACTAGTTAAATAAAAGGACAATTTAAATGTAAATTGTAGATACCTGTGAAGTGTGATCTAGCCCAATGCCTTGGTGGAATTTTTGCTAACCAATCATGAGCAGGTTCACTGAATCTTTTGAACTCAAGCATGGCTTTGGTAAACTCTGGGACAGTAGTTACAGTTGCACACTTCCACAAATGGTTCTTGAATGTTGTACCCCTCCACTGCAGTTTCATATTCTCATGAATATGTTTAAGGCAGAACCTATGCTCAGCATTTGGATATACCCTGGCTAAAGCTGGAATGATGCCCTATAAAATGATCACATTATTATAAACTGGTGAAGTTAGTATCAATGTAGTATAATATGTATAAGTATTATTACTTACTTTCTGCCTGTCACTTATGAAAGTGTAATTAGATCTTGGTTCAAGATCTAAATCTTCACCCAAACATGTTAAGAACCACATCCAAGAGTCTGTTGTTTCAGCTTCTACAAGTGCATAGGCAACAGGATATATGCCATTGTTTGAATCCAGAGTGACAGCAGTCAACACTTGCCCTGGGAAAGGTCCTGAAGTAAATGCTCCATCAAGTCCAATCAACTCTCTCCCTGCACTTTTGAATCCCCTCTTCAATGCACCTAGACATATATAGATCCTCTTGAAAACTCTGGTAGGCTCATCTTCATGATTTGGATGTAAGACATCCAGTTTCACTGTTGTGCCAGGATTTGAAGTCATCAGTTCTTGCACATAATCCCTCAACATGTTGTATTGTTTGGTGTAGTCCCCTCTCAGTTGACCTTTTGCTGCTTTCTTAGCTCTTTGAGCTTTCTGCTTAGACAACCCTAACTCAAACTTCATTTGCAGTTCTTGTTGTAATGCTGCAGAAGGTATGTCAGGGTTCCCTGTTGAAATCAAAATGTATCAACAACTAATAGAAGTTTAAAATAACACAAGTATATAAACAATAAGATGAAAGTGTTACCTTCAATCTGTTGAACAATGGTGGAACCAAGAAATTTTGATGTCAAGTGCTTTATTATCCTTGACTGCAGACATTGATGCTCTTCAATGTGGGTTTTCACCATCCATGTTTGACTACCATAAAGCTTTGAGACTTGTAAAACCCAAGGACAAGTAAATTGATCTGGATTGGTCTTTTTCCCCCTCCCACCTTTATTAACTTTGGAATCTTCACCTACCACACCACTATTGTTGTCTGCCTTCTTTGACCTAGTCTTTTCACCTGGGCCACTTGAACTAGGTCCCTTATTCTTTACATTCTTTGTTGGGCCCCTTGATTTACTAAGCCCATCCTTAACAGGCCCAACATTTTGACTTGGGCCACTTGCCACATTTTCTGCACTCAATGGAACAAAATTTGGCATTCTTCCTTCACATACAACTCTCACCCTCTCATTATCATTTTTAATAATCTTCAACTGTCTCCTACTTTCAATTGAAAGCCTCCTAACTCTATCTAAAACCTCTGCTTTGTTCCCAAATGATTGAGTAACATGAAATCCTGCTTTAAAAATATTTCCATCCCAGTTGGTCTATTCTTCCCCATTGATTTTAGCAGTCTATTTCTATTTCTATTCACATCATCTTCTGCATCAGAACCACTCTCAAAATCATCATTGTTTATAACTTCAATGTTTTCTTCTACTACTTCTGCACCAGCTTCCACTTCATTAGTTTCTGGACCCATATACTCCACATCAGGATCTACATTCAAATGAAAATGTCTCATATCCACATCCACCTCATGTATTTCATTCTGTTCATCTACTATGAAGTCACTATCCTCACTGTCTTCACCACTACCATCATAATCATCCTCACCACCAGTATGATCATCACCATTGCCATCATCATGATCATTAACTTCCTCATCCTCCACTGGCCTGCTATCTACTCTATCCTCTTCCATATTATCAAAGTTATCATCTTCAAACACTGCATTTTCATCTAAGTTATCACCTTCCACTACTGGTTCTTTACCTTTGTTATTTAACACAGAGTTGGCATTTTCATCTAAGTTATCTACTGGTTCTTTATCTTGAAACACTGCATTTTCATTTTGTTGGCTGCTTGGAGTTAATACTGGTTCCTCATCCCAATCAAGCAATAATTTCCTAAATCCACTTTTCGTTTTTGGTTTAGGCTTGGGCTTAGGCTTATGTTTGGATGGTCCACTGTCATCATCATCAATCTCTTCAAGTACTAGTTTTCTACTTAAGGTTGGACTAAAATAACCTATATTCTTTGACTTGCCATGTTCAATAAATATAGAAATAAGTCTATTTTTACCCACATATTCAGACAACTTAATCACATCTTGGTCACTAGATAGAGGGTGAAGACCATCATCTAAATCAAACCCAGGTTTTAAAAAAAAATACAACAGGACTTGCTTCCCTGTATACCCTAAATCCTCCATGATAGAATCCATTTCATGCACAGAAAATAGGTCAATATTTACGCAATCTGCATGGTCAATCTTACCATCGACATATGAAATACCTGGCTTAGGAGTAAAATACCCTCCATGGTGAATCTTGAATGAGAATAATCCCTCGTAAGGTGCTACATTGGAAACAAAAACATCAAACAAAACCCATCAATATATATTACCTTCTGAAAGGTAAATAAAAAAAAATTAATAAAAAAATTAGGGTTAAATCTTACACTCACCATACATATTATCGAGATCCTTCCAATTTTCACCAGCTTCACGAATAGAATATAACGGATTGAATGCCATTGTTAATAGGGTTTAGTTGGTGTTGATGATCGGATCATTAGCAGGAAGATGAAGAGTTAATACTGGTGGTGGTTGGGTTAGGTTTAAAGGATTTATGGGGGTGTTAAATCGATTTATGGGGATTATTCGGGATTATATAAAGAAAAGGTGAGAGATACAGACAAAAAAAAAGGGTGGCAAAAGTCTTAATTGCCCTCACGAGATATCCACGTGCGAGGGCTAACGGAATGAAGCAAACGGACGTTTACGAAAAGGACTGTATGTGACCCTTATCCTCCCCAAAAGGACTGCCAGTGTCATTTCAGATAGTTAAGGATGAAACTTGATCATAAGGGTAAACCACAAGGACGATTTGGGCCGTTTACCGGGGAAAAAATAATGTTGGTAACATAAAGTTGTCTTTTCTTTAAAAAGGAAAATAATTAAACTTCGCCCGCACACACATGCATGGTTGACCCCATGCATCCTTATTTTACAAAATTCATAGAAAATAATGCAGCAACCCAAATGCATAAATATGGTTTTTCACAAGTGTCATTATATCGAGTAATAATCAATAGTTTTGCAACTACTTGCGGTACCAGTATACCCCGCTATCCTCGGCGCCTTCATCTGGTTCGGCGTAGATGCATTCCGTAGATTCTCTCCAAAAAGCCTTAAGGATTGGGGTATCATCGAATTTATAATACTCACCCAATATTGGCTTGATAGCATTGGTGGCTTCTACCATGTGATAATGTGGCATAGTAGTGACAAAATGATGTATCACATGAGCATTTGTGACACTTTTAAAAATACCACTAAAGATTCCGTAATCTCTATCGATTGTGGCTAAAGCACTTCTCATCCAGTCCCATGATCTTGAATCATAGTGAGGAATGGAAGGATGAGTATGATTTAAAAAAGTGACCATCATGAAATGAACGTTGAAAACTATATAAGGAGCTCCATAGATGCAAAATAACCATTTTACCCCAGCAGTTAATGCAACTTGGTAAAGTGCATAAACAATTAGAAAAAACCCTCCAATCGAGAGCCAAACTTGACTACGTTCGCTATCGTTGTAAATAGGACCGAGTGGGTTAAAGTGACTTGCAAACAACCTATCGTATTTCCTACCATGAACGTTAACGAGAAGGTACAAAGGAAATCCGATAAGTTCTTTAACTAAAGTGAAAAATAAGTTGCGTAGAGGATTGTTGAGGATTTCAGAATACAATTTATCCGCCTTTCGTTTGGGGATAAAAACCTCGTCGTATTCTATTGAACCCGCGTGTGCATGGTGCCTACGGTGACTATATTTGAAAGAGAAGTATGGAGTGAGTAATGAGGAATGGACGATGAAGTCATGAAACCAATTGTGTCATCAAGCCACTCATAATCGCTAAAGCTATGATGGCCCATATCATGGGCTAGAGTCCATAGGCCCATGAAAAGGGTTCCTTGACAAAACCAATATATGGGCCATGCTATGTAAGCAAGGGGTTTAGGCAAAAGAGGTATGTAATTTGATGCAATATAGTAAACACCATATAACATGATCAAGTCACGAAATAAGTAGCATAATGAGAGAATGAGTGGTCGCTTGAAACAATGTGGCGGTATCGCTTTCTTTATATCACTAAATTCGAATGGTGGTTTTTTGATTGGAACGCGTTTACAGACATCATCCGTACTATTGCCATCGTTCATCCTTCCACTTGCTCCCATTTTCTCTTCTTCTTGAAACGCAAAAGAAGAATGAATACTTTTATTCTATTGGATGTCAAAGGCAAAACAGCTAGATATATATACGTATATACATATAGCTGCAAGAAATAGTTTGAGCTTTGAGTTTTGTTCCAAGTGTACGGACGGTGTGTCACACCCCATTATAGCGGAAACATAGGGTTAACAAAAAATTGCATACTAATCAAAAGGTTAATAGAGATTACATCCATTTATGCCAATACAAGTCAATACAAGTACAATCGTTCAAAATATGGACCCCAAAATACGGATACAAGTCATCCTCATTTGGAACTGGGCCCACTGAATACAAGTTCAATAAATTGGACAGTCAAATACAACTAAAGCCAAAAACATGAGAGTCCTCAATGTCTGATGCTAATTGTACGTCCAAAGTCAAAAGATTGGCCCTATAATGCCAAATATGATTCCAAGACTTACTGATGGTCACCTGAAAAGCATGAAATTTGAGAGGATCAACTATCGAAATAGTTGGTGAGTTTACAGTGTGTTTGACTAAAAGATCAATTCGTCGTTTGTTGTAGTTATTTAAGACAGGACGGTCCAGACCGAAGTCCGACCATAATACGAAGACAAGACGGTCCAGACCGAAGTCCGACCATAATACGCAGACAAGACGGTCCAGACCGAAGTCCGACCATAATACGCAGACAAGACGGTCCAGACCTAAATCTGACCTCAATATAAAGACAAGACGGTTCAGACCGAAGTCTAACCATAGTATACTATCAAGACAGTCCAGAAAGCTGACAAAACTACCATTAAGTCTCATAATGGGAATAACTACATGAGGGGGGATCATTTTAGTTTGTCAAACACAGAGAACAGTTTAGTCAGCCGACAACATGGCAAGTCAAGACATATAGATCAATTTTCATAAGACATGTATACACATTTTCAGACAGCCGTCTCATGGCAAATATAAGACAAATGATTTCATTTAACCAAATCTCATGGCGTAGACAAAGACAAATCATTTACAAAGTAGTCGTGTATACAGTACATGCTTTCAGGCCCAAAGTAAAGGAAAAAGGGCGCCATAAACTCACCTTAGTGATCAACGAGCTAAAAGTATGAGTAGTCCGAGAATATGAGCAGTCTAGTCTCCACGTCTATCCAAAACCTAGGATATGAGTACCAATGGTGAGGATCAAATCTCACGACAACAAGTATCCTACGTACAACTACTTAGCTATCAAACCTAGAATGCCTCGACCAAGAACGTGTTTCAAACTTTCATTTTGTTTACCTTTAGTTGGTAAAATCAATGACATAGTCATTAAAAGTAGTATAAAAACACCATAATGTCAACCCTACAACCTCAACAAGTTGATTTAGCACGATTAAGTCAAGTCGTAAGTCCCTAAACACATTTTCAACTTAAACGAGTAGGAACAAGACGCATTCGACTCGACCTTTTTATAAATGAGGAAAGATTCATACAAAAAGAGTGTTACTACTAGAAACTAGACTCTCTCACGATTCCAACGATAGGTCATACGACTTATTTGGACTTACGGATCAAAAGTTACGACCTTTCAAACTAATTCAGGTTTTGCTGCACTGGAGGAAAGGTGCGGCGCACCATTGAGGAGGTGCGGCGCACCAAGCCAGGTGCGGCGCACCAAAGAGGAGGTGCGGCGCACAAAATGATCAGGGAACCCAGTCCAGGTTTTGGTGCGGCGCACCAAGGAGGAGGTGCGGCGCACCTTTGCCCAGACCAGTTCCAAAACACCCCAAACACGAACCAAACTCAACCCAAACTCAATTTTTGATCACCAAATCGACTAGTGATGTTTCAAGACTCATTTTGAAGCTTATACAAACATATTTCAACATAAATAAACATAACCCCTATCTTAGTTTCGATTCATAACATCATCAAATCTTCCGAAACGATCAAATCAAACCAAAACCCTATTTAAACCCTAATTCCATTTTAAGTTGTTTTAGGCCATGTAAAAACTCGAAATGACTAGAAAAGAGTAAGTAAACATAAATAGGCGCAAAAGGGATGATTTAGACTTACCAAAAATTGATGTTCTTGAAGATAGTTGAAGAATATGTAGATGAAGATGATGATGATGATATAACTTCAAATGATATAGCCTTAAGATCTTTCAATCCTTCCTTTGCCAAAAACTAGATTTTTGATGATGATAAGAGATTGAGAGAGTTTTAGATTGAAGAGTATTTGTGAAGTGTGTGTGTGTGTGGTGTGTGTTTGGATCGACCAGGAAGGAAGAAAAGGGGGGAAAGGGGGTTGTTGTCCCTTTTCCTGCCACTAGTAACAAAACCGGCCCATGTGGCCTAAAATTGATATTTTTAATACTCCTAATTTGGTAAAATGCTTACGATTAAATACCGTTTGACCAAAAGGTTATAATTTAAAGTAAAGGTATTTTCCCTCGTCTCATTTTAGTTAAGACAAGCCAATAAAGTTTCGTCAAAGTGAACTTTATAATATTAAGTCTAGACGGTCTAATTATTTCGTACAAGACATAACCTTTAAATATTAATTTAAAGTTATTTTAAAGACTCGGCATTCGTCTAGATAGCTAATAGTCTACGTCAACAAGATACGTCTACTTTGACTAAGTCAAAAGTTCAAAAGTCTAATAAGTTCCACGTCAAATGACTGTCTAATTGAGATTAGGACTAACCCGATGTTAAATAAATTACGAGTTGTCACACGGTGCATCTAACTTGGAGTAGCTATGGCTCATTTATAGTGAGAATGAGAAGGGAAGCTGGATATTGAACTACCTCAGTTTTAACTTTTCTTTGCATTTCATTATTTCAATCTATAGTATCTTTAACTTAACGGTATACGTGCGTTAAGTTATCCCCAACAGTACTATGATAAAATCTTTAAAGGATAACAAACATTATCTTTTTAAACTTTTGCATGTTTTCTCTTTTCAAAAATATTGGGCTCTTTCCACATCAAAAATATAGTGAGATAATTAAGGCGCATTGTATCTTTGAATTTCGATCCTTAGCAATTTTGAACTTTTACGTGCTTTTGTGTTAAAAAATATGAGACTCTTTGCACATCGAGATTTATGATACACATAAATGTATCAATCAAATTCAAGATTTAGACTAAAGGATAGATATATTTAAAGTTAATTATAGAATTCATCCTTGTTTTATTTTATTTTTTCATTTCGTAGTTTACATTTATCTTAAAAAAATTTAGTCTAATTAATAGTGTTAGAATAGGGCTCAAGCCCAAGATATTAGAATTAAGCCCAAAGTAATTAGAGTCGGTCATTATACCCTAATTAGGGTTTTATCTTTGTATAAATAGGGACTTATGGTTCATGTAGGATTATCACAGATGAAATCAATAAAATCAGTTCTCTTTTTATAAATCTTAACATGGTATCAAAGCCACTAATTCAGGGATCATCATCTAACCAATAAACGTCCATTAAACTCACAAACCATCGAGAAGTCACCATGGCTGAAGCCGGCGACCAAAGCTCGGGTTCTGAGTTGGCACTTCAGATTGCCAATTTGCTACAGAATCACAAAAACAAATCAATTCAATCATCGCTTATTTCAATTCTATCTCTTAACAACATCAAAACCCAAGCCACCATGGAAAATTTTTCCGGCGACTTTGGGTCTGATTCAGCAAATCTGAATGAAACAAATACCAATAAACAACCACAACAACCAAAACAATCAAATAAAACCAATAAATCTCACCTCAAATGTAACGAGTGCGGCATGAAAAGGCACACGAAGGAACAATGCTTCCAGATCATCGGGTACCCGGAATGGTGGTCCGACAATCACAAGAAAAACACCAAATCGACGACCACGAGTTTAGGCCAAACTCGTGTGGAGGCCACGAGTTTAGACCAAACGCGTGTGGAGGCCACGAGTTTAGACCAAACTCGTGTGGAGGCCACGAGCTTAGACCAAACTCGTGTGGAGGCCACGAGTTTGGAGGCCCACGAGTTTGAAGCCCTGCCAATCAAGAAAAACACCAAATCCTCCTCTAAATCGGTTGCCGGATTTAGAGGAGTGGCAGCGACTGGTAGAGATAAGGAGGTTAGAGGTTGTTCTTCGTTGGTGGGGGGTAAAAGAGAGAGAAAGGATTATCTGGGTAATACCCAAAATAGGGTAAACCATACCCAAAACTTTCCTTATAAAATGAATAATACCCAAAATAGGGTAAACCATGGGCTTATGAGCCCAACAGTGAATAAAACGGCTCACATAGGCCCAACAGTGAGTAAAATGGCCCAACACCGAAATGGAGCAGCCCTCATGGCCCAGAACAATTATGGCAAGTCTAATGGGGAGTGGATATTCGATTGTGGAGCCACTGACACAATGACATATGATATTTCAGATTTTACTGATATATCAACTCCCAGGAAAGCTTACATCAAAGCAGCAAATAAAGGGAAAATGGATGTCATGAACGGCGGGAGTGTTACTATTGCTAAAAACATCAATTTAAACAATTGTCTATATGTTCCGGATTTATCTCATAAACTTTTATCCATCAGTCATGTGACCAAGGAACTTAATTGCTCAGTTCTAATGCATCCAACTTTTTGCTTGTTACAGGATATCAGGACAGGTCGGATCATTGGGCGTGGCACTGAGAGAGAAGGACTGTATTATGTTGATGAAGTTACTGAAGGTGGGACTGTTATGCTTGCTCATGGAACGAGTGAAAGAGATGCATGGTTATGGCATCGAAGATTGGGGCATCCATCAGTGAGTTATTTGCATATGTTGTTTCCAAAACTTTTTCCGTTAAATAAAAAGATTGATTGTGAAACATGTATTCTGGCAAAAAGTCACAGGCAATCTTTTAAACCTCGTAATACTAGAGTTGACATTCCTTTCTCTTTAGTACATTCAGATGTGTGGGGTCCCGCACCGGTGGGTGGAGATCATAAATTCAAGTATTTTGTCATTTTTGTTGATGATTGCACACGAATGACCTGGATTTATTTTTTGAAAACCAAAGATGAAGTTTATGATAGATTCATGACGTTCTATAATATGGTTCAAAATCAATTTCAAACATCTATCAAAATCATGAGAACCGATAATGGTGGGGAGTATGTGAACTCACAAATGAATCTATTTTTTCAATCAAAGGGCATAATTCATCAAACCACTTGCCCTCACACCCCCGAACAAAATGGTGTGGCTGAGAGAAAAAATAGGATTCTTTTAGAGATGACTAGGGCCCTTATGTTTGAATCCTTGGTCCCAAAAACCTTTTGGCCCGAAGCCTTAGCCACTGCTACCTACTTGCTCAATCGCCTTCCTACAAAGACTCTAGATATGAAAACACCTTTAAAAGTTCTTTCGGAATTTCATAAACCTCCTTCAGTTCTTACTTTACCCACACGAGTGTTTGGATGTACGGTTTTTGTTCATATTCCAAAGACATATCGTAATAAATTCGAACCATGTGCCGAAAAATGCGTCTTTGTGGGATATGGGGTGACTCAAAAAGGGTATAGATGTTATAATCCTAAAACTCGTAGGATGTTTACTACAATAAATTGTGATTTTTTGGAAACAAAGTATTTCTTCTCTCAAGAACTCAGTAGTCAGGGGGAGGAACAAAGTGACACACTGAGTTGGCTTCAGTACGCTACAAATGTTCAGGGAACTACTCCAGATAAAGAGTTACATTCGGTTCAGGTTACTACACATGAGGAAAATTTACAAGAATTACAGTCCTCCTCTCAAAGTGATAACCCAGATCCAAACCTGATATCTGAGGTAAGTAATTCTGAACCTGGACATATTCTAAATAATTCTGATATTCCAGATCAGGAAGTACAGGAAAATGAAGAGCAGGAAAATATAGAAGAAGAAGCTCCAGAAAGTACTCAAGAAAGTGCCCCAGGAAGATATGTTCTTCCACCAAGATCTACCAGAGGAATACCTGCAAAGCGATTTTCTCCAGAAAGAAGATCTCGGTCTACCAAGTATCCAGTAGACAACTTTGCTAATATTGCAGAAGGTCTCTTCTCAAAAGAAGCAAAGGCTTTTGCAGCGAAACTATATTCAGAAGAACTTCCGTCAGATGAAGAGCATGCTTTAAAGTTAAAAAATTGGAAGGATGCTATGGATAATGAAATGGAGGCTCTTAGAAAAAATGATACATGGGAGAAGTGTGTTCTTCCAAAGGGAAAGGATCCAGTAGGGTGCAGATGGATATATACCATCAAGTATAAACCAAATGGGGAGATAGAGAGATATAAAGCAAGACTTGTTGCCAAAGGATACACTCAGACCTATGGCATTGACTATTCAGAAACGTTCTCTCCAGTTGCAAAACTAGATACCGTAAGGGTTCTTTTCTCAATAGCAGCAAATCAGGGGTGGCCTCTTCATCAGTTCGATGTGAAGAATGCTTTCTTGCATGGAGAATTAAAAGAGGAAGTATATATGGACCCTCCTCCAGGTTTTTCTCATAACTTCAAACATGGAGAAGTTTGTAAGTTAAAAAAGTCCTTGTATGGACTTAAACAGTCACCTAGAGCTTGGTTTGGAAGATTTACACTTGCTATGAAGAAGTATGGATATCAACAGAGCAATTCTGATCACACTCTGTTCCTTCGTCATAGAGGAAATCTAGTAACATGTCTAATAATTTATGTTGATGACATGATTATTACAGGAAATGATGAAAAAGAGATTGATCAACTAAAAACAGCTTTGTTTGCAGAATTTGAAATGAAAGATTTGGGAGATTTGAAGTACTTTCTTGGAATAGAAGTTTCAAGATCTAAACATGGAATTTTTATTTGTCAGAAGAAGTATATATTGGATCTTTTAGCCGAAACAGGAATGATTGATTGCAAACCAGCAGACACACCCATGGTCATCAATCAAAAATTGTTTGTTAAAACAGATGCTAGAACCACTGATAAACATAGATATCAAAGGTTGGTAGGGAAACTTATTTATTTGGCTCATACTCGCCCAGATATAGCCTATGCTGTTGGAGTGGTTAGTCAATTTATGCATCAACCTCAGGAAGATCATATGGATGCAGTTCTACGAATTATCAGGTATCTTAAAGGGACTTCAGGTCATGGGGTGTTATTTAAAGCTAATGGTCATCTTAAGATTCAGATATACACAGATGCAGATTGGGCAGGAGATAAAGGTAATCGAAGGTCCACTTCAGGGTATTTCTCATTGGTAGGTGGTAACGTGGTTACATGGAAAAGTAAAAAACAGAAAGTTGTCTCCCTGTCTAGTGCTGAAGCTGAGTTTAGAGGTATAGCTAGAGGACTAGCAGAAGCCTTGTGGTTGAAGAAACTGATGTCTGAAGTAGGTTTTGCTCCTAAGGAAAGTATTCAAATCATGAGTGATAATGAAGCTGCTATTCAGATCTCAGAGAATCCAGTTCAACATGACAGAACTAAGCATGTGGAAGTTGATCGTCATTTTATTAAAGAAAAATTGGAGAGTGGAATCATCAAGTTACCCTTTGTTAAATCTGAAGATCAACTTGCTGATATTTTAACCAAAGCTGTGGGAACATCTATGTTTCATAAGTGTTTAAGCAAGTTGAATTTTGGTAATCCCAATATTCAACTTGAGGGGGAGTGTTAGAATAGGGCTCAAGCCCAAGATATTAGAATTAAGCCCAAAGTAATTAGAGTCGGTCATTATACCCTAATTAGGGTTTTATCTTTGTATAAATAGGGACTTATGGTTCATGTAGGATTATCACAGATGAAATCAATAAAATCAGTTCTCTTTTTATAAATCTTAACAATAGGTCCAACTACTCAGTTTTGTTACAAGTTACATTCCTGATGTCGTCAGTTTTATTGCGAGTTACATCCCTGTGGATTTTTCATTTTTGTGGTTTACATCTCTTTGAAGTTTTTTAACTCGCAGTAAACTGAGTATTTTATACTCATTCCACTCAAACTCTTGAAGCTGGATGCAGACTATGAAAATAAACAAACCATAGAGACGAGACGAATCCTGTGATTAAAAAAGAGTTTAGCTATATATATTACCTATGTATTTGTCTAATAAATTAAATAATAATTTTCATTATTTATAGCATCTAAAAAATAGGATTTATTAATATAAACTAGAAAGACACATATATATTGCATATATTTTTGTTTGATTTATATAATTTATTAAGTCTATTACAACTCTATATTGACTAAATTTATAGCCATTTATAACTAAAGCAAAGCTATATAACTATGAAAATATGACCAAGTATAATATACTAACTTTTGTACTTAACACACTAAATGTCAGGTGGTCAATTAATTGGTGTTTTATAATTGTATTTTTTGAATACATCCGAGAATAAGGGCTGTCAGCATGCCGGCATATATCGGTAAAAGATACAACCGAATTCTTCAGAAAGACATCCAGACATCCATGTAAATTAAGCTAAAGACTATCTTCTAGTTATAATAATTATATAGTAACTATGATTTAAGAATATAAATAAGTTAAAGTACTATAAAATTTATTATTTAGGCTAAAGGATACACTTATATTGAAAAAAAAAATTAATAATCTGACTTTTAATATTATTTACGTTGTATTTTTTTATTTTTTTGAACGTTCGTGTCACGGGACGGCTAGCCGTTACATCCAATTGGGCAGACAGTCACTAGCGACCGATCCACGAAGTCAGGGAACCACAGGGGAGGGAAAACCACACCAATTTAGCCGCTACAGAAGGCACGACGCTAAATTGGGGGAAAACCTTGATTGCTCGGATTCGAACCCTGGTCTCCCAGGGCCCAAACGTCATTGCAACACGGGGATGTCCATTGATAGATAATATAAATTGATTTTGTTAATTAATTATTAAATATTGTCGATCATTTTATGATGCATGCATGTTGGTGTCCCTTTGTACCGACATTAGGGGTTTTCCATCTAATAGACGTTGAGTGAGGAGCTCTTTAGCGTGAACTCCATTGAAACAACATGTTAAACTTTTCGTTCTGATATTCGATCCGTACCCGTAGAAAAAAATTATGATGCGTGCAGTGTATGCACCCAGATTATAAATATACATATAACTTATATTATATATTTTTGTAACTTTTGGCATGATATGTTGGTAACATAAAGTTGTGTTCTCTACTCTTAAAAAAAAAAGAAAAAAGGAGAGAGTGAGAGCTTTGCACACACACACACACATGGTCAACAGATAGATGAAATCCGGACTTGACAAATTCCAGAACTGGTCGTTCCGGGTATACAACTATAACAAACTTGTATGTTGATCGACCATGCATCCTTATTATACAAGTCATATGCTTAATTATTATACAAAATTCATAGAAAATAATATGCAGCAACCCAAATGCATAGACGGTTAATCATAAGAGGCACGATCATGGCACGAACCGTGGATCGAGTAATCGATATTGCTATCTACCTCCGGTACCAGTACACCCCGCTATCCTCGGCGCCTTCATCTGGTTCGGCATAGATGCATTCCTTGGATTCTCTCCAAAAAGCCTTAAGGATTGGGGTATCATCATATTTGTAATATTCACCCAATATTGGCTTGATTGCATTGGTGGCTTCTACCATGTGATAATGTGGCATAGTTGTGACAAAATGATGTATCACATGAGCATTTGTGACACTTTTGAAAATATCATTTAAGATTCCATAATCTCTATCAACTGTGGCTAAAGCACTTCTCATCCAGTCCCATGCTTTTGAATCATAGTGAGGAAGGGCAGGATGAGTATGGTTTAGAAAAGTGACCATCATGAAATGAATGTTGAAAACCAAATAAGGCGCGCCATAGATGCAAATTAACCAATTTGTACCATGGGTTAATGCAGCTTGGTAAAGTGTATAGGCAACTACAAAAACACCTCCAATCGAGAGCCAAATTTGACCACGTTCGCTATCGTTGAAAACAGGACCGAGTGGGTTAAAGTGACTTGCAAACAACCTATCGTATTTCCTGCCATGAACATTAATGAGAAGGTACAACGGGAGACCGATAAGTTCTTTGACTAATGTGAAGAATAAGTTGCCTATCGGATTGTTGAGAAATTCAGAATATAACCAATCCGCCTTTCGTTTGGGGATAAAAACCTCGTCGTATTCTATTGAACCCGCGTGGGCATGGTGCCTACGGTGACTGTATTTGAAAGAAAAGTATGGAGTGAGGAACGAGGAATGGATGAGGAAACCAATTGTGTCGTCAAGCCATTGATAATCACTAAAGCTGTGATGGCCCAAATCATGGGCCAGAGTCCATAGGCCCATAAACATGGTTCCTTGACAGAACCAATATATGGGCCATGCTATGTAAGCAAGGGGTTTAGGCAAAAGAGGTATGTAATATGCTGCAAAATAGTATAAACCAAAAATTATGATCAAATCACGGAATAAGTAGTAAGACGAGCGTAAGAGATCTCGCTTGAAACAATGTGGCGGTATCGCTTTCTTTAGATCGCTAAACTCGAATGGTGGTTTTTTGATTGGAACGCGTTTACAGACATCATCCGTACTATTGCCATCGTTCATCCTTCCACTTGCTCCCATTTTCTCTTCGTCTTCAAACGCAAAAGAAGAGTAATTAGTTTTATTTTATTGGATGTTAAAGGCAAAACAGCTAGATATATTATTATATGTATATATATAGCTGCAAGAGATAGTTTGAGGTTTGAGTGTTGTCCCAAATGTGGGGTGTGTATGGCTCATTATATAGTGAAAACGAGAATTTTCCAATCAACATCGAACTACCTCAGTTTTAACTTTTTGTTGTTGACTAGTCAGCCTAAGTTATCTGCTAATTTAAAACTAGAGTTGTATTCATGCAAAACCTACAAATTTGGTGAGATCCAAGGGCTAAATCTCAGCCCTTGGATCAAAACAGATCGACGGTTCCATTAAAAAAACAAAAAAACACGCAGAGGGGTACTTTGGTAATTTTGCACATTATCTCACACCCCAATTATTTCTTTCCAGTTTCAAACACACACACACACAAACACACACAGATCTCTCTCTCTCTCCCCACTAGTAGCAGCACCATAACCACCACCACCACCACCACTACCACCACCGTGCTCAGGTCACCATCACGTTTCAATCGATATGGTATCGTTGTCTCTGTCGTCATCATCTCCATCATTCATCATCAATTGATCTTGAAGATGACTTTTTGTTATGTAAATTCAAAATATTCAAATGTAATTAGATAACATGTGATTAGATCTTTCCAACATTTGAATTTGTTAAATTTTATTAGTTATTTAATTGACTTTGTTGTTTGGTATAATATTGCCTACAAGGTGTTTGATGAAATGTCTAAACCAAAGTTTCTTATATATGATTTAGTATCAAATCACATCTGATTGAGTATTGCATATAAGGTGTTTGATGAAATGTCTAAACCAAAGTTTGATAATACCTTTATGATTCTAAATCAAATTTGATTGTGTATAGGTTTATTGATATAAACCCCATTTGCTTGTGTAAATGTATGAATAAAATCAAATTTGATTTTGTATAGTTTTTTGAAGCTGTATGTATACAATCAAATTTGATTGTGTATAGGTTTTTTGATATGGACTCCATTTGGTTTTTCTAAATGTATGCATAAAATCAAATTTGATTTTGTATAGCTTTTTGACACAGTACGTATCAAATATGGGTAAAATCAAATATGATTTCGTATGGGTATTTCACAATGTATGCTTAAAATCATTTTTGATTTTAAATGGGTTTCTTGGTATGTAACTCATTTTGTTTTGTCTCAATGTGCTATACAAAATCATATATGATTTTGTATAGCTTTTTCCCCCAATGTTAAAATCATTTTTGACAATGTATGCGTAAAATCATATATGATTTTCTATAAGTTTTTCACACTGTATGCGTAAAATCAAATTGATTTTAAATAGGTTTATTTGTATAGAACTCATTTGCCTTGTCTCAATTTTATACGTAAAATCATATATGATTTTGTATAAATTTTTCACAGTGTATTCTTAAAATCAATTTTGATTTTGAATTAGTTTATTTGTATGGAAGCCTATACAAAATCATATATGATTTTGAATGGGTTTAATGATACCGAACTCACTTTTTTTGTCTAGATGTATGAATAAAATCATATATGATTTTGTATAGCTTTTTCACACTCTATTCTTAAAATCATTTTTGATTTTAAATGGTTTTCTTTGTATGGAACTCATTTGTTTTGTCTCAATGTGTGCACAAAATCAAATTTTATTTTGTATAGGTTTTTGACACCGTATGCATAAAATCAAATTTGATGTTCCACGAGACTCAAATAACTACAAAAAAGGTTATGCTATGCACAATCAAGTATGATTGGATGTATAATTAGCAAATACGTATATAATCAAATTTGATTTAGTACATACACTTTGGTTTAGACATTTCATCAAACACTTTGTGGACATAATTCTTTAAACAACAACAACCAAGGATACAACTTCTTATCATTAGAAAAAACAAAAATAATTGAAAATAACTACAAATCATGGATAAAAATGGTTTGATTATCTACTTTTTATATAAAAAACATTAACTACATAAAATCTCACTATAATAATATCTAAAACATCATCATCCATTTGTTGTTGTTGTTAGTGATTTGAGGTGGAGATCCAGACAGGAGGGGGAGCGCGAGATGATGGTGGCAGTGGTGGTGGTGGTGGTTACCGTCGCCGGAGTTGATGAGAGAGAGAGAGAGAGAGAGAGTGTGTGTGTGTGTGTTTGTGTTTGTCTGTGTTTCCATCAAGATGAGGAAAGGGGAAAGAAAGTTTTTTTTTTATTAAGCAAATTTACATAAATGCCCCTCCGTGTTTTTTTTTTAATTAAGGCATAAGTTTAAATCCTAGTCATTGATTGAGATGATCAAATGGCTAGGATTTGGTCCTTGGGTTTCATGAAATAAGGATTCAAATAAACATTTACCTTTAAAACTAATTAAGACACATATATTTTTGGAGTTGATCGATGAACTACCTATGTTTTAACTTTTTTGTTGTTGACAAGTCAACTTAAGTTATTAAATTTGTAACGAACAAAAACATTAATATATTAATGCACTTCATTATTTAATATTTTTGGATGTTTAATTAGCTACCTCAGTACTAACTTTCGTTGTTGACTAGCAACCAAAGTTATCTTGCTAATTTTCAACAAAAGACGACATTGATATAGACATATTTTGGATTGGATGCCGGATGGATCTTTGTTGGGACCGAAAGGTCTTAGTCCCCGTTTATTCGCACAATAGTGTTGTTTTGTGTAAATTTATTCGAAAACTCGATTATCTATATTACTATATAAAAATTATAGTCCTCATGTTGAAAGTTAAGAAAAATGAAACATGTGAATTGATCAAAATATCTCTACTACATTATAAAGCATTTGTTCCCTCTATTTTTTCAACTTTAAGTAAGTGAAAACCCCAAAATACCCCTATCACTTATTCATAATACCCTTAGAAGAAATCTCAACCACTCATTTTTTTCTCTCTCCTCAAATCTCAACCACTTATTTTTCTCTCTCCTCCATAAATCATTTTATTCCTCTAATTCATTCAAAATCTTTTATCTCAAAAATCCGTACATCGATAAATTATAAAAATTATATGGGTGTTCTTAAAATTTCATGCTCTTTCATTAGAGATGTCATTCGATATACTTTCGACGAATTTTTAAATCCGAGGGCGGAGCCCGTACGGCTAAGGCATTTGGCTATCACACTCTATGACCTATCACCTTCTATGACCTATCATACTCTATGACCTATCACCCCCACCATCTCACCACCGCAACGCGCGAGTACTTTGTCTCGTAAAGCAAATAAGGTTTCAACTTTCAACTTTCAATTTCAACAATGTACACATGATAATGCATGATGTACTATACATCAATGCCCCATAACTTTCAACTTTCAACTTTCATTTTCATCTCTCTCCTTAAATCTCAACCACTCATTTTTTTCTCTCTCCTCATAAATCATTTTATTCCTCAAATTCATTCAAAATCTATTATCTCAAAAACCGTACATCGATAAATTATAAAAATTATATGGGTGTTCTTAAAATTTAATGCTCTTTCATTAGAGATGTCATTCGATATACTTTCGACGAATTTTTAAATCCGAGGGCGGAGCCCGTACGGCTAAGGCATTTGGCTATCACACTCTATGACTTATCACCTCCTATGACCTATCACACTCTATGACCTATCACCCCCACCATCTCACCGCCGCAACGCGCGGGTACTTTCTCTCGTCTTAATGAATTAAATCACTACCAACACTTAATATTAAATTACATTATAAGTACCTTATATTATAAAATATCTCTACTACCCCTTTAAATAAACACATTTACATCAATTACCTACACATTTGACGCCACCACCATACCATACGTTACTTCCATCACATTGCCGCATTACGCAGGTACCGTGCTAGTTTAAGATTTATGGAATTACTTTTTTTCGAAATTTTGGGTCCTCTTTAACTTTTAAAAAGTTTTAGTAATAGTTTGATATTTTAAAGTTTTATCACAATTGCCAATTTTATTTTTAGTAGAAAACATTTTTGTTTTTGGATTTAAAGGTAAAGTGTTTGATAAGAGTTAGCAAATCTACCAATATATTAAAACATAAATATATTTATTGTAACACCCGTCATTTAAAAACCTGGATTTTCAAAAGCTTTGCCAAACGACGTTTAAAATGTAGCGGAAAAGATCACTTTAAAAACTGCCCCATCCGTAACCGGATGGTACCTTTCATTAAGTGGTGTTACTAACGTGCATCATCAAAACAATATAAATGAAATCCAAGTTATGACACCAACATAAATGCCATCATTATTACATGTTCATAAATCATTAATGAAAGTAGCCAAGACATAAGGCTAAAAGGTGAAGTCTAAGCATTCAACGTCTAATGCTAATCTTCTTTATTACTTCTACCCATCTCACCGAGCTAATCCTTTCCTAGCTCAAGCTTGCTTATCCTGAAGGCACAACATTTTCAAAAGAACAAGTGTTAGCTAATAAGTTAGCTAAGTAAGATAACACATATTTGAAAACATTTGCCATTTCATAATATATAAACAAAATCATTTCATATCTGTTAATATCACATAATCATCATAACATATGTCATATCACAATAGAGATATCACCTACACAACATAAACATAACACATTAGGATTCATCATACTCCTAATTGTGCCTAACTTTTCTTTCTTTTCTTTCTTTCTTTCTTTCTTTACTTTGTATCTTTGCCTAGACATAGGCTAAGTGACATAAGCCACTTATCTTAGGGATGTGGGGTTGTGTGTAGGCGGTCTTAGACCATACATGGAGTCCTCACACCCGACTTGATGGGTAAACCATAAGGTGGTCCATCGGCGTCGTTAAGGAATTGACAAAGTCATTTCCAACTGAATAAACCATTTATGCCTTTATGCAATGGTGGTTAGTTACTCCACCCGGAATACTCAAACGTAACTATGCCACGGGAGGTATCATGATTCCCAAACCACGTGACCACGTACGCACTAGCTCCTTAGAGCTAACACGGGTTAAGCTTAACACAAGACTTTACATATGCTCGAGACTTCTTAATCATATTAGCTTAGGCTACACTTTCACCTAAACTAATCACATAATTCATCTTTTACTTTAGGGCCCTTAACGTGCACGTGAACATGGCAATCCTAATCATAAGTCTAGTGACTAGGTGTTCAAGCCATGCATAAAACATATAACATAAGCACATCATCATTTCATAATCGTATAACAATATCATGCCAACATTTCATTTCATAAAAACTTACATCTTACCTTTGCAACCTGCAAATGCTTATCATACATCATAAATGATAAGCCACATATCCCGTAACAACCTCCCATAAGCACCCTTTATCTTACTTTTAAGCATCATAAACATTTGGAAGGTTTAACTTATGAAAACGGGTTTTGTTGTACCATCAGGTGACAAAAGATGTTATCTTACCTCGCTGAAGAGCACAACAAGTGATAACGTAAGTTACCGAGCTTTGCAAGTATTCCCGACTACCTATAATCATTAAACGACCAATAAATGAGCTAAACAAATACCCACTTACTTATGGTCATGAATCATGTCTAAATACCTATAAATATGACCCATGACAATGCTTGATGCATCGGAGGTTAGTTTAATACTTTAGAGCTTACATAACTCGACGGAACTCGGCATTCACTCACTAAATTAACCTTTCAGGAAATTTGACATCATAATCATCTTTTGAAAGCATTACCATTAGAAATTAGACTCTCTCACGATTCCGTGGATAGCTTATTTGTCAAAAACGGAGTTACGGTTCAAAAGTTATGGCCATTTAAAAATTCTGTCGCTATTGCGTCGCAACTTAAGTCACGTATTCTAGTTGCGTCGCAACCGGCCCCGAATCTGCACAAACCTCATTGTTTAACCTCCAAAACTTAACCAAACACAACCCAAACGATCCAAACCTTATGAACGACTTTTGTACCTCAAAATTCATCATTTTAAGACCATAATGATGCAATGAAATCCTTGATTAATCCCCATTTGATTTGTATCACAATAACAAACATTTTAGGTTACCGAATCGATTAAAACACCCGATTTTGACTCCAATCAACCCTCTAAAGACCTAGATCAGTTATGGAACGAATCAAGGGATTGAAGGGACATGAAATCAATGTAATAATACCTCAAATACCTGGAGATTACACAAAGGATGCAAACTATGGATCAAAGCCTCTTCAAATCACCAAGAAACGATCGTAACTCGCAAGAATTGAACAGGGGAAGGGAGGGGCGGCCTAGGGCTTGGAAAGGGAAGAATGAGAACTAAAATTGTGATTTGATTAACCCTAATGACCCCTTAACCTGCTGGAACAACTTTCCTTAGCACACACTTAGGCCCCTCGACTTTACTTCTTTACGTTTATGGCTCAAACGACCTAACGGGAATACTTACTAACACTTTAAACACATTTAATCATCTTAAATACATTAACACATGAATCATTAAGGCATTATAACCTTACACGTATAGCACATTGGTCACACATAAGCCAATTAAGGCAAATAAACTTGACGAAAGCTAACGTTAACTAACGGAATAGTCAACAAGTCAAACACGAAAAGTTTGGGATGTTACAATTACCTCCCCCTTAAAAGGATTCCGTCCCCGGAATCTCATCAGAAATGAACAAATGAGGATACTTCTCTTTCATCACGGACTCGGTTTCCCATGTTAAACTTTCACCATGGTTATGCTTCCATTTGATCGACACAAGATCAATCACCTTCCGGCGAAGTTTCTTTTGCTTCCTTCCAAGTATTGCTATCGGTTCATCAACCATTCTCTTCTTGGGATCAATACTCACATCTTCAATAGGAATGACACTAGACTCTTTCGCCAAGCTTTTCCTCAAATAAGAAACGTGAAATGTGTTGTGAATTCCATCCAATTCTGGAGGCAATTCCAACTGATATGCTAGATCTTTGATACGCTTCAAAATCTTGAAAGGTCCAATGAAACGTGGGCTTAGCTTTCCTTTCTTCCCAAAACGAATAACTCCTTTCCATGGAGAAACTTTCAGCATCACCATATCCCCAACTTTGAACTCAACCGGTCTTCTTTTCTTATCGGCATAGGTTTTCTGACGTTCTCTAGCTACACGAAGTGCTTCTTTAGCAATGTTAACTTTTTCAGCTGTGATCTCAATGATTTCAGGACCCGTAAACTGCTTTTCACCGGGCTCCAACCAACAACTTGGAGTCCTACATCTCCTACCGTAAAGCATTTCAAACGGTGGCATTCCAATACTTGCATGATAGCTGTTATTATAAGCAAATTCAATCAATTTCAAATGATCATCCCATGCTCCACCATACTCTAAAACACAAGCCCTTAGCATATCTTCTAAGGTTTGAATCGTCCTTTCACTTTGACCATCAGTTTGGGGATGATAAGCAGTGCTCAGGTTTACTCTAGTACCTAACTCTCGTTGAAGACTTTTCCAAAAGCTAGATACATACCTCGTGTCTCGATCTGAGACAATAGACAAAGGAACACCATGCTTTGAAACGATTTCATCTATGTACAACTTCACCATCTTGGTCAATGGTACATCTTGACGTGTCGCTAAGATATGAGCACTTTTCGTCAATCTATCCACAATAACCCATACCATGTCATTACCACTTGGTGTCCTTGGTAACTTAGTTACAAAATCCATAGTAATATGGTCCCATTTCATTCCGGAATCTCCAATTGTTGCAACATTCCATAAGGCTTTTTGTGATCAGCTTTAACACGAGCACAAGTCAAACATCTTTCAACAAAATGTGCAACTTCTCCTTTAATATTCGGCCACCAATAAAGAGGCTTCAAATCTGCATACATCTTTGTAATACCGGGATGTACTGAATATCTAGACCTATGAGCTTCTTCAAGAATTAGCTCACGGTTACCATCAAGCAATGGTACCCAAATCCGGCCTTTATAGGTCTGAAATCCACGGCTATTCATTTCCATAGCAAGTCGCTTCTTCTTGCCGATACTTCCTTTATCAACATTTTCTTTCAAAAGAGCTTTAGCTTGGGCTTCCTTGATTCGTTCAAGTAACCCAGACTTAGCTTGGACAACCATACTCATCAACTTACAAGAAGAATTATGCACTTTTCGACTTAATGCATCCGCAACAACATTAGCTTTACCGGGATGATACTTAATTTCACAATCATAATCCTTCAGAAGTTTCATCCATCTTCGTTGTCTTACATTCATATCCTTTTGAGTGAACACATATTGCAAACTTTTATGATCAGTGTACAAGGTACACTTAGTGCCATACAAATAGTGTCTCCACAACTTCAATGCAAACACCACAGCAGCTAATTAAAGGTCATGAGTCGGGTAGTTCTTTTCATGGGACTTCAACTGACGTGAAGCATATGCAATAACTTTGTCCCTTTGCATAAGAACACAACCCAAACCTGAAATAGAAGCATCACTATAAACAACAAGATCATCGGTACCTTCGGGTAAGGCTAGGACAGGAGCTTCGCATAACTTTTCCTTTAACGTTTGGAAGGCTTTTTCTTGAGCTTCGTTCCACACAAACTTCACCCCTTTCTTCGTCAATTCTGTCATAGGTTTAGCTATACGTGAGAAATCTTGAATGAACCTTCGGTAGTAGCCCGCTAAACCAAGAAAACTTTTGATTTCCGTAGGTGTCTTAGGCTGTTCCCATTTGGAGACGGCTTCAATCTTTGCAGGATCAACTTTTATACCTTCGGAAGAGATAACATGCCCGAGGAATTGAACTTCTCGAAGCCAGAATTCACACTTTGAGAACTTTGCATATAACTTTTTCTCCCTAAGAACCTCAAGAACGGCTCTTAAGTGCTCACGGTGCTCAGCTTCAGACTTAGAGTAGATAGGAATATCGTCAATGAAGACAATCACATAATGATCTAAGAATGGGCGACATACCCGATTCATTAAATCCATAAAAGCGGCAGGAGCATTTGTCAACCCAAACGGCATGACAAGAAACTCCTAGTGCCCATAACGTGTACGAAAAGATGTCTTGACCACATCTTCCTTTTTGACTTTTAATTGATGATAGTCGGACCGCAAATCGATCTTTGAGAAGTAAGAAGCACCATGGAGCTGATCAAAGAGATCATCAATGCGTGGGAGAGGATACTTGTTGTTAACCGTTCACTTATTAAGCTCACGGTAGTCTATGCACATACACATAGAACCATCTTTCTTTTTGACAAAGAGAACAGGAGATTCCCAAGGCGAGGAACTTGGACGTATGAAACCTTTGTCAAGTAGCTCTTGGAGCTGAGACATAAGCTCTTTCATTTCTGAAGGAGCCAAACGATATGGTGCTTTTGCAACAGGAGTAGCACCGGGTACAAGATCAATCTGAAAAGTGACCTCACGGTCGGGAGGAATACCGGGAAGATCATCAGGAAAGACATCAGAAAAATCAGAAACCACATCAACATCTGAAATAGGAGACTTTTCTTTTCGTGCATCAATAACATAAGCAAGGAAGTGGTTCTTATTCTGTCGTATACATTTGAGAGCTTTCATCATGTTAATGATCTTTAAACTCCCTTTCTTCTTATCTCCATAAACCGAAACAACATGACCATCCGGAGTAGAGAAACGCACCATCTTTTTGGAACCCAAAATGTTAGCATCTTGTTGAGATAACCAGTCCATACCAATCACTACATCAAATCCAGCAAGAGTAGTGGGCAATAACTGAACCGGGAAGGAAACGACCTTCTATCTCAATGGAACAATCATCATAACCCTCTTGAATGTCACTAATAGTACCGTTAGCAACTTTAACTTCTAGAGAACAATCTAGGCGAGTAGTAACTTTATCGAGCTTAGGGGCAAATAAAGTAGACACAAAAGACCTATTTGCACCCGAATCAAAAAGAACAGAAGCGGGTTTTGAATTAACAAGGAAAGTACCGCTTACTACCTCATCGTTATCTTTGGCAGCTTCAACTGTCATCTGAAGATCTCGAACCTTAGGCTTTGGAGCAGCCGTCTTCTTTACATCATCTTTTCCTTGCGGGCAATCCTTGATGAAATGACCACCTTGGTGACACCTGTAACACTTTGGCTTGTCCTTGCATTCTGAAGTAGCATGACCCGTACCACCACAAGTATCACATCTACGGGTCTTATCTAAACATGGACTAATATGAGCCAGCTTGCAACCAAAACATCGACCCTTCAACATTCTATCAACCTTGAACCCCTTACTCCCATCTTGAACTTCTGTGTTCTTTCTTTCGAACACGAACTTTGTTTCATCAACATTTACAAACACTTCTCAACTTGAACCACTACAACTTCCATCACATACATGACATCTCTAACTTCTTTTCCTTTATGGTCCTTGTCTCTAACCCATGACAACCCCCTTTTTTTTGCTCAACACCAGGCACACAGGGTTTCCACGCCGACCATGCCCTTTCGCGTTATCCAAACACGAAGTTTGTTTCATCAACATTTACAAACACTTCTCAACTTGAACCACTACAACTTCCATCACATACATGACATCTCTAACTTCTTTTCCTTTATGGTCCTTGTCTCTAACATTGGACCAATGTAGCAAATTTATCTCTCAAAACACTTCACTTGCAATCGCAACTTTTAGCATAAATCGCATAGTAAGGCGTAGTGGATCAATTTCATTGGCAATACGTCGCACACAATTCGATTGTACCAGTTTGTCCAATTCTGACCGGGAAATTTGCACATTACCTTAGGAAATCGTCTATCGTAGCAACAAGGACATTTATCGACGGAGGAAGCGAGAAATTGAGGAATAAGGCTAATTAACATGAACATACATTAAGCATAAAACATAACATAAGCCTTAACCTACACTCTCACTCATCCCAACCCGTCCTAACATCATTTCTTCATAAAGCTAAAGCATCACTACTTAAGCCTATCATTTCTCATACGGTTTAAGTCCAAAATCCTATGGCTTTGGTCGGTTTTTGGTTCACTTAAACCATTTCTCTGATACCACCATGTAACACCCGTCATTTAAAAACCTGGATTTTCAAAAAGCTTTGCCAAACGACGTTTAAAATGTAGCGGAAAAGATCACTTTAAAAACTGCCCCATCCGTAACCGGATGGTACCTTTCATTAAGTGGTGTTATTAACGTGCATCATCAAAACAATATAAATGAAATCCAAGTTATGGCACCAACATAAATGCCATCATTATTACATGTTCATAAATCATTAATGAAAGTAGCCAAGACATAAGGCTAAAAGGTGAAGTCTAAGCATTCAACGTCTAATGCTAATCTTCTTTATTACTTCTACCCATCTCACCGAGCTAATCCTTTCCTAGCTCAAGCTTGCTTATCCTGAAGGCACAACATTTTCAAAAGAACAAGTGTTAGCTAATAAATTAGCTAAGTAAGATAACACATATTTGTAAACATTTGCCATTTCATAATATATAAACAAAATCATTTCATATCTGTTAATATCACATAATCATCATAACATATGTCATATCACAATAGAGATATCACCTACACAACATAAACATAACACATTAGGATTCATCATACTCCTAATTGTGCCTAACTTTTCTTTCTTTCTTTTCTTTCTTTCTTTCTTTCTTTCTTTCTTTCTTTCTTTCTTTCTTTACTTTGTATCTTTGCCTAGACATAGGCTAAGTGACATAAGCCACTTATCTTAGGGATGTGGGGTTGTGTGTAGGCGGTCTTAGACCATACATGGAGTCCTCACACCCGACATGGGTAAACCATAAGGTGGTCCATCGGCGTCGTTAAGGAATTGACAAAGTCATTTCCAACTGAATAAACTGTTTATGCCTTTATGCAATGGTGGTTAGTTACTCCACCTGGAATACTCAAACGTAACTATGCCACGGAAGGTATCATGATTCCCAAACCACGTGACCACGTACGCACTAGCTCCTTAGAGCTAACACGGGTTAAGCTTAACACAAGACTTTACATATGCTCGAGACTTCTTAATCATATTAGCTTAGGCTACACTTTCACCTAAACTAATCACATAATTCATCTTTTACTTTAGGGCCCTTAACGTGCACGTGAACATGGCAATCTTAATCATAAGTCTAGTGACTAGGTGTTCAAGCCATGCATAAAACATATAACATAAGCACATCATCATTTCATAATCGTATAACAATAGCATGCCAACATTTCATTTCATAAAAACTTACATCTTACCTTTGCAACCTGCAAATGCTTATCATACATCATAAATGATAAGCCACATATCCCGTAACAACCTCCCATAAGCACCCTTTAACTTACTTTTAAGCATCATAAACATTTGGAAGGTTTAACTTATGAAAACGGGTTTTGTTGTACCATCAAGTGACAAAAGATGTTATCTTACCTCGCTGAAGAGCACAACAAGTGATAACGTAAGTTACCGAGCTTTGCAAGTATTCCCGACTACCTATAATCATTAAACGACCAATAGATGAGCTAAACAAATACCCACTTACTTATGGTCATGAATCATCCTAAATACCTATAAATATGACCCACGACAATGCTTGATGCATCGGAGGTTAGTTTAATACTTTAGAGCTTACATAAATCGACGGAACTCGGCATTCACTCACTAAATTAACCTTTCAGGAAACTTGACATCATAATCATCTTTTGAAAGCATTACCATTAGAAAGTAGACTCTCTCACGATTCCGTGGATAGCTTATTTGTCAAAAACGGAGTTACGGTTCAAAAGTTATGGCCATTTAAAAATTCTGTCGCTATTGCGTCGCAATGGGCAAATTGTGTCGCAACTTAAGTCACTGTATTCTAGTTGCGTCGCAACTTAGGTGTTGCGCCGCAACTGACCCCGAATCTGCACAAACCTCATTGTTTAACCTCCAAAACTTAACCAAACAACCCAAACGATCCCAAACCTTATGAACGACTTTTGTACCTCAAATTCATCATTTTAAGACCATAATGATGCAATGAAATCTTGATTAATCCCCATTTGATTTGTATCACAATAACAAACATTTTAGGTTACCGAATCGATTAAAACACCCGATTTTGACTCCAATCAACCCTCTCTAGACCTAGATCAGTTATGGAACGAATCAAGGGATTGAAGGGACATGAAATCAATGTAATAATACCTCAAATACCTGGAGATTACACAAAGGATGCAAACTATGGATCAAAGCCTCTTCAAATCACCAAGAAACGATCGTAACTCGCAAGAATTGAACAGGGGAAGGGAGGGGGCGGCCTAGGGCTTGGAAAGGGAAGAATGAGAACTGAAATTGTGTTTTGATTAACCCTAATGACCCCTTAACCTGCTGGAACAACTTTCCTTAGCACACACTTAGGCCCCTCGACTTTACTTCTTTACGTTTATGGCTCAAACGACCTAACGGGAATACTTACTAACACTTTAAACACATTTAATCATCTTAAATACATTAACACATGAATCATTAAGGCATTATAACCTTACACGTATAGCACATTGGTCACACATAAGCCAATTAAGGCAAATAAACTTGACGAAAGCTAACGTTAACTAACGGAATAGTCAACAAGTCAAACACGAAAAGTTTGGGATGTTACATTTATTAAAACATGATTAAAAGTTTAATCAACACTTAATGTAGTATTTAATCAACATGTATCCCTTTTTGTTATACATTCATAAATCTTATTTTTTAAATAATATGTATAATTTAAACCAGTATATTAATTAGCTACCAGCATACCTAATACAATCAAATTCTTCTCATTATACTATTATCATTTATAACAATATATAAGTTAATCCATTAGAATTAAGAATTCTAATATATATTAAAATAATAATGATTATTAAGTGGTTGAGATTCACTTGGACACTAGCCTAGCTGGGATTAGTGCGTACCAAATGGTACATGGGATCAGGGGGTTTCCATCCAATTACCCTTTTTTTAATAACTATCAGATAATTGTTTATATACACTTAAAACAAATCTATAATTAAGTCAT
>CM067167.1:37366094-37423594 GCA_034093135.1 Erigeron breviscapus
AAATATACCAACAATAAAGAAGAAAAATAGAGTGTGGAAATGATCGGTCTTGGAGTAGCATTAAACAAAAAGAAAAGAATGGGAGACCAGAGTTCGAATCCGAGCAATCAAGGTTTTTCCCCAATTTAGCGTCGTGCCTTCTGTAGCGGCTAAATTGGTGTGGTTTTCCCTCCCCTGTGGTTCCTGACTTCGTGGATCGGTCGCTAGTGACTGTCTGCCCATTTGGATGTAACGGCTAGCCGTCCCGTGACACGAACGTTTAAAAAATAATATAAAATCAATTAGATGGAGAAATAGAGTTTGATTAGGCGCAAGTTCGATGCCCTTTTCATACCTCCTATTGTTTTTTTTTTTCTTAAGAAAACATGTTTAAAATACTTAAAAAGTAAATATTTTCTAAAATACACCATTTTGGTAAATATGTTTTCTAACTACACCATTTTAGTCAAAAACTCAACATATTTATTAAGATCTAACATTATTGTACTTTCGAGCGTCTTAGGCTTAACCCCAATCATTCATGTAATAGGTGTAACACCCCAAGCCGGAGCTCGAAATGTCACGGAAACACATAGCACCCGGTGGAATTACAATAGAACTATCTAAATGCAATTATAGATTCGGTGAATCCAGAACATAGCAAACAAGTAACAAAATACAACAAGAACAAATAGTCATCAAAGTCTACATAACAACATCCAGAGAAGACGAACAAATCCTAAGTATAATGCAAAAGACAGGCTAATGAATCCTTGATCCATGAGGTCCAAGTCCGGGTTAGACAGCAAGCAAGCACTAAACTCCACGTCCTGGGAGTACCTGATTACCTGAAAAGTGTACTAAGCATAGTCAACACAAGGTTGGTGAGTTCGTAGTAATGGTCCATAAGAACCATCAACAATAATCACAATATACGAATAGAGGCTAGGCATGACTTACAGCGAGCCTCTAAGCAATACAATATCGTCCATCAACAAGATTACACAAGACAACAATGTGAAATGAGAATGCACAATGATATCAGAATCAATGCAAATGCCAAATGCATGAATAAGCCAACATGCCTATCCTATGCGTGAACGCAGTCACCAATGCAACGATACCCTTCTGTCATAACAATGAACAAGGCTGTATCTCAAAACATCGAGATATATATGTCTATATACTCGGGGTCAGGAACTACATCCCTAACGGGTGCATACATCTATGCACCAGGATGTCGGCAATCCCCTGCCGAGGGCTCATCAACAATGTATGCAATGCTTACAATCAAATGTAAATGCATAATCATAAACCGACAATCAATAACCGTCAATCATAAACCAATAATCAACATTCGACAACATGAACCAACAATCAATAATCGTAACGGGGCACACTTGTCAACAGAGGGACAAGGCCGTATCTCCATATACATAAGTCAAATCCCCTAACGGTGGGACCTATGCACAACATATGCATCAATCAAAATTAATCACTAATCACAATATAAACCAACTATACGTACATATACTTCAGGGGATTCTACTTCTTCAAGTCCCAGATGCTTATGTATAGGGTCACCCGCAGCCTTCCCACCACATCTAAAACCCAAAGGAAGGCATAACCGACTTCCATGTATGTACGTCTATCCTAATGTATAAGTAACACTTAACGAAACACAATCCAAGTCAAACAAAATACATCAATAAATACAAGTAAACAAGCCAGGTTTACACTTTTCAGCCCGAATCCCAAGCGGGTAGGGAGATACGAAACTCACCTTGATTGGCAAAGAAGCTAGCAAAGGATTACAAACGAGTAACGGGTTCCACACGTCCACAACCTATAATTATTCATCGCAATACCGCCACGTCAACTATACAATCTCAAACAAGTTGAAAAGCGACACACATAAAAACACAGTGACTATCCACTGCGCCGCAGTGGACCAGGACTATGTCCACTGCGCCGCAGTGGCCAAACTGAACCAGGACCCGAGACAAAGCACTGCGCCGCAGTGAGCAAGGACTATGCCCACTGCGCCGCAGTGGAGACAGCCTCCACTGCGCCGCAGTGGAGACTATATCCACTGCGCCGCAGTGGACCAGGACTATGTCCACTGCGCCGCAGTGGCCAAACTGAACCAGGACCCGAGACAAAGCACTGCGCCGCAGTGAGCAAGGACTATGCCCACTGCGCCGCAGTGGGCTAAGAAGCAAAAGTGGCCGAGGAAATCCACTGCGCCGCAGTGGAGACTATGCCCTCCCACTGCGCCGCAGTGGGACAACCTGCACACCAGGACCAGCAGCTGCAAGTGCAGCAACACGAACCCAAACACCCCAATTTCAACCCAAACCACACCAAAACGATTTGTAACCCATTTTGAAGCATAACTAAACATCAAGACCATAAATACACATAACCCAACCCACAAATTCGACCATTACACCAAAATCATCACAAATTCATCAAACCCTAACCCTAACCCTAATTTAACCCAAAACTTCATTTTTCAATTTTAAGGACTCGAAATCATATCAAATCAACTAGAAACACATGAACAAACATAAATAGAAGTAAATGGGTTGATTTAGACTTACCAAAACTCTTCCTAGTGCTCAATTCCGAATTTAGGTCAAAAATGGGTAAAAGGTTAGAACTTGGCCCTTGATTCTTCAAAGATGGCGACAATGAGGAGATGATGATTACGATTCTTGTATTATAGCAATTCCAAAACACAATTTAGATGGAAGAAATGAGAACTAGATGGAGGTTCCTTTTACTAGAGAGGGTAGAAGAGAAAGAGAGAAAGATGAGAAATGAGAAAAGGATAAGGGGGAGGTGGGTCTTGGGGCTTGGTGGGTCATGGACTACCCACGGGCCGACCCGTTTCCCTTCTCAACCACAATACCATTAGTTGCACAATTAAGTACCGACTACACATACGACGACCCGACTAATATACCACATAGTCATAAAATCACAAAACGACCCAATTAATTCATTAACTTAAATTGTTAGTCATATTACACGAAAAGTCAACGGGTCAAAATTCGGATGTTAATATATGAGTATAAATATAATAGTTTGCCTATATAAAATGTAATATTAATTCATAAGTTATAAATATAAATCTATTATTATTCTCTACTAACTTTTTTAACATAACTTATAGATTAGAACAAGTAAATTTAACTTTTATATTATTATAAATATAACAATATGTCATATATATATATATATATATATATATATATATATATATATATATATATATATATATATATATATATATATATATATATATATATATATATATATATATATATATATATATATATATATATATATATATATATATATATATATATATATATATATATATATATATATATATATATATATATATATATATATATATATATATATATATATATATATATATATATATATATATATATATATATATATATATATACCCTAACCTAAAACCCTAACCCTAACCCTAACCCTAACCCTAACCCTAACCCTAACCCTAACCCTAACCCTAACCCTAACCCTAACCCTAACCCTAACCCTAACCCTAACCCTAACCCTAACCCTAACCCTAACCCTAACCCTAACCCTAACCCTAACCCTAACCCTAACCCTAACCCTAACCCTAACCCTAACCCTAACCCTAACCCTAACCCTAACCCTAACCCTAACCCTAACCCTAACCCTAACCCTAACCCTAACCCTAACCCTAACCCTAACCCTAACCCTAACCCTAACCCTAACCCTAACCCTAACCCTAACCCTAACCCTAACCCTAACCCTAACCCTAACCCTAACCCTAACCCTAACCCTAACCCTAACCCTAACCCTAACCCTAACCCTAACCCTAACCCTAACCCTAACCCTAACCCTAACCCTAACCCTAACCCTAACCCTAACCCTAACCCTAACCCTAACCCTAACCCTAACCCTAACCCTAACCCTAACCCTAACCCTAACCCTAACCCTAACCCTAACCCTAACCCTAACCCTAACCCTAACCCTAACCCTAACCCTAACCCTAACCCTAACCCTAACCCTAACCCTAACCCTAACCCTAACCCTAACCCTAACCCTAACCCTAACCCTAACCCTAACCCTAACCCTAACCCTAACCCTAACCCTAACCCTAACCCTAACCCTAACCCTAACCCTAACCCTAACCCTAACCCTAACCCTAACCCTAACCCTAACCCTAACCCTAACCCTAACCCTAACCCTAACCCTAACCCTAACCCTAACCCTAACCCTAACCCTAACCCTAACCCTAACCCTAACCCTAACCCTAACCCTAACCCTAACCCTAACCCTAACCCTAACCCTAACCCTAACCCTAACCCTAACCCTAACCCTAACCCTAACCCTAACCCTAACCCTAACCCTAACCCTAACCCTAACCCTAACCCTAACCCTAACCCTAACCCTAACCCTAACCCTAACCCTAACCCTAACCCTAACCCTAACCCTAACCCTAACCCTAACCCTAACCCTAACCCTAACCCTAACCCTAACCCTAACCCTAACCCTAACCCTAACCCTAACCCTAACCCTAACCCTAACCCTAACCCTAACCCTAACCCTAACCCTAACCCTAACCCTAACCCTAACCCTAACCCTAACCCTAACCCTAACCCTAACCCTAACCCTAACCCTAACCCTAACCCTAACCCTAACCCTAACCCTAACCCTAACCCTAACCCTAACCCTAACCCTAACCCTAACCCTAACCCTAACCCTAACCCTAACCCTAACCCTAACCCTAACCCTAACCCTAACCCTAACCCTAACCCTAACCCTAACCCTAACCCTAACCCTAACCCTAACCCTAACCCTAACCCTAACCCTAACCCTAACCCTAACCCTAACCCTAACCCTAACCCTAACCCTAACCCTAACCCTAACCCTAACCCTAACCCTAACCCTAACCCTAACCCTAACCCTAACCCTAACCCTAACCCTAACCCTAACCCTAACCCTAACCCTAACCCTAACCCTAACCCTAACCCTAACCCTAACCCTAACCCTAACCCTAACCCTAACCCTAACCCTAACCCTAACCCTAACCCTAACCCTAACCCTAACCCTAACCCTAACCCTAACCCTAACCCTAACCCTAACCCTAACCCTAACCCTAACCCTAACCCTAACCCTAACCCTAACCCTAACCCTAACCCTAACCCTAACCCTAACCCTAACCCTAACCCTAACCCTAACCCTAACCCTAACCCTAACCCTAACCCTAACCCTAACCCTAACCCTAACCCTAACCCTAACCCTAACCCTAACCCTAACCCTAACCCTAACCCTAACCCTAACCCTAACCCTAACCCTAACCCTAACCCTAACCCTAACCCTAACCCTAACCCTAACCCTAACCCTAACCCTAACCCTAATTTAACATACACATTTTCTATGGTTGTAATACACTTATACACATAAAAACCAAACATAATTTTCTCTCTTTTAGTGATTAACCCAACTACTAAAAAAAAGTATCAATTTTTCATCCATAAGGTACTCATCTATTTTCATAGGTAATTAACGTCTCCTCTTCTCGTTATTTTAATTGGCTTTTTTCCCTTAATAGATGAAAGGTAAAATTAGTTTGATCGTTTAAAAAACCCATTTATGCTACATAGTTGTTTGGTTTTTATCTATTAGTTTTTCGATTTGTTATATTATATAACATAGATTTATTTCAATTGCTACCTATTACATGCTTCCAAAGATGTTCGGTTGAATCCAATATTAACCATGAAGTACTAAGGATTCGTATTTAGTCTTAAAAATCTTTTACTTTATTTCTGTTATAACTTAATTTTCGTTTTAATTTATAACTTATTTTGTTGGGATTTTTCTCATTTTAAATTCTGAAATATATGTTTAATATGACTAAGCGTATGCATTGGCTTATACGAATTCATCTACAAGTGTTTGAATGTAGTTCATGATGGTATGTCAAAGTTATATTTTTAGTTGGTAATTGAGTTACAGTAAGAAATGTGTAAAAAAAATTGACTTATTAATAGACTACCAAAATGGAAATAAGAAAAGATTCTTTAACAAGTTAATATTAAAGTATTAAATGAAAAATATTATAAAAATGGAAAGCTTAACTATAGCCATGGGGGCTATAGTTAGTAAAACCCATTAATTAATTAGAAATTTCAATTATTTATGTTGTCTAAAAATTAAAATTTATAGCGATATTTAAAAGACATGTGTTGCTTATTTTAAACGTAACATGTCGATCAAAAGAAGCCTCAATCCATTTTAAAATTTAACGGTAGATTTTTTTATGCGATTTTAATAATTTAACTAATTTATGTTTCCAGATTGTTCACACGATAGCTAAAAACTATACAACAACAACAACAAAGACCCAATCTCTGGACGGGGTACGGGGGAGGTGAACTGTAGACAGTCTTACCTCTACCCAAATGTAGAGAGACTGCTTCCATAAGGACCTCCGGCCACAACGATAGCTAAAAACTATTTCTTTTTATTTTTTACATCTAGAAAGTCATAAGATGGTCCAACGATACATGTATTGCGAGTTTATCTATTGCATACATTCAATTGTGATGAAAAGGTGATTGTCGTTTTGCCCTTAATAGTGTGGTTTTAGAAAGTAACTCCCAATTCCGTCTTCCACGGGTTTTGGGTCCCAATACCGTCTTTGACGGTGTATGGGGGAGATTATGATGTAGACAGCCTTACCTCTACCAAAGGTAGAAAGGCTGCTTCCAGATTCTATCAAAGGTAGAAAAGGACCTCCAATAGCATTTAACGATCATTAAGACCCGTTAGAGGAAAGGACTTAACTTTGTGTTAGAGAAAATGACTTGATTAGCAACAGTTTATAACTCCCGTTAAACACCCGAACAAAATTTAACGACCGTTAATTGATGGAGACCATTATTGCAAGAGTATTAAGTTATGGGGATTATTTTCGTTAAAAACGTTAAAAAAAAAGGCGTCCACGGAAACCCATGCACACCTTTTAGTATATATATTAATTGTAATTTAAATAGCTTTGAAATATTATAAGTTTTACCAATAAATTAAAAGTTTTTTTGTTAAAAATTTTTTTTACGGAACCATTAAAAATGCCTTTATATAACACATTATTTTAATACAATGTGTAATATAATGGCATTTTTAATGGTTCCGTAAAAGTTTTTTACAAAAAAACTTTTAATTTATTGGTAAAACTTATAATATTTCAAAGCTATTTAAATTACAATTAATATATATACTAAAAGGTGTGCATGGGTTTCCGTGGACGCCTTTTTTTAACGTTATTAACGAAATTTATCCCCATAACTTAATACTCTTGCAATAATGGTCTCCATCAGTTAACGGTCGTTTAATTCTGTTTGGGTGTTTAACGGGAGTTACAAAAACTGTTGCTAATCAAGTCCTTTTCTCTAACACAAAGTTAAGTCCTTTCCTCTAACGGGTCTTAATGATCGTTAAATGCTATTTGAGTTTCTAATTTGACAGATTAACTTATAATACATTTTTGTAACTATAATCAAACATTACTTATAACTTAACAAAGTCTACTTACAATATGTCCGACCCACACGGAAATGTTGCATAAATTGAATTTCGTGCCAACATTTATTTTATTTTTTTTATTTTATTTTATTTTCTTTTTTATTTTTTATTTTTTTGTTATGTTTTTATTTTATTTTATTTTATTTTATTTTATTTTATTTTTATTTTAGTTTTATTTTATTTTATTTTATTTTATTTTATTTTATTTTATTTTATTTTATTTTACATTAGAAACTGTTTGCATGAAATCATTAATGCTATGTCTTATTTTATTATTTTGGCATACTTTAAAAGTTTTTTACAAAAAAACTTTTAATTTATTGGTAAAACTTATAATATTTCAAAGCTATTTAAATTACAATTAATATATATACTAAAAGGTGTGCATGGGTTTCCGTGGACGCCTTTTTTTAACGTTATTAACGAAATTTATCCCCATAACTTAATACTCTTGCAATAATGGTCTCCATCAGTTAACGGTCGTTTAATTCTGTTTGGGTGTTTAACGGGAGTTACAAAAACTGTTGCTAATCAAGTCCTTTTCTCTAACACAAAGTTAAGTCCTTTCCTCTAACGGGTCTTAATGATCGTTAAATGCTATTTGAGTTTCTAATTTGACAGATTAACTTATAATACATTTTTGTAACTATAATCAAACATTACTTATAACTTAACAAAGTCTACTTACAATATGTCCGACCCACCGATGTTGCATAAATTGAATTTCGTGCCAACATTTATTTTATTTTATTTTATTGGTTATATTTAATTCTCTCTTTTTTATTATTTTTCTTAATAACAACCATATTTTACCAATTAAGTTAATTACGTATCTATATGTTGATATAAATTACTGACACAAGTATGAGTTTTGCGTATATGTAATCCATGTTATTTACCTTTTTCATATATATGTTTTTAAAGAATATATATAGTCGAATATATTGTTTTGTGGTTTTAAATTTTACATACTATGTTTTCAGTTTTTGGCTTTCCATCGAGCTCTTCCACTTTTATGTTCTATGACACCTACAAATTCAATGACAAATCACTATCTCTTTTGTAATCCTCAAGACATTTAAATGATGTAAAACGTTATAAATTTTACATATTATACTACACAATAAACGTTTCAAAAATCCTATAAATTTTATATGCTACCATATACATAAACGTAATGTTTCCCGGGGCAACGCTCAGGTGACATATCTCGTTAATATAAAAAGAAAATGTAATAATTTAAGTTTTTTGGCTTTATAAAATTTATATTAATAATAAAAGTTTTTAACAAAAAAACTTTTAATTTATTGGTAAAACTTATAATATTTCAAAGCTATTTAAATTACAATTAATATATATACTAAAAGGTGTGCATGGGTTTCCGTGGACGCCTTTTTTTAACGTTATTAACGAAATTTATCCCCATAACTTAATACTCTTGCAATAATGGTCTCCATCAGTTAACGGTCGTTTAATTCTGTTTGGGTGTTTAACGGGAGTTACAAAAACTGTTGCTAATCAAGTCCTTTTCTCTAACACAAAGTTAAGTCCTTTCCTCTAACGGGTCTTAATGATCGTTAAATGCTATTTGAGTTTCTAATTTGACAGATTAACTTATAATACATTTTTGTAACTATAATCAAACATTACTTATAACTTAACAAAGTCTACTTACAATATGTCCGACCCACACGGAAATGTTGCATAAATTGAATTTCGTGCCAACATTTATTTTATTTTATTTTATTTTATTTTATTTTATTTTATGTTATTTTTTATACTTGTAGACCATTAAAAACTATAATGTAATTAATTTATTAGAAAATATTATTGTAGAATAATTACTAAATATTTTTGAATTTTATATTACACGTATAGTTACATATATAACTTAAAATAATTTATTTTAACAACAAAACGCTACATAGTTAAAATCTTACTTGGCAAAAGAAAAGAAATGTCACATAAGTTATATAAAAAAATGATAAATGATTTTAATCTTATAAATTCACATTAGAAAATATTATAGTAGAATGATTACTAAATATTTTTGAATTTTATATTACACGTATAGTTACATATATAACTTAAAATAATTTATTTTAACAACAAAACGCTACATAGTTAAAATCTTACTTGGCAAAAGAAAAGAAATGTCACATAAGTTATATAAAAAAATGATAAATGATTTTAAATTTGTAAATTCATTATTAAAAAAATAACTAAATAAAAAAGAAATAAATTTAATAAAACCCTTAAAGTAATCATACAAATTAAAAAATTATTAATACTTTATAAAAAGAAAAATAACTTTAGTTGTACAATAGACAACGATCTCATTTTTACCAAATTTTCCATTATTTTTTATTCTTAACTCTTGCAAAAATGATGTATAATTGACTGTGAGTCCGTGAAGAAAACAAAAATTCTAAATACAATAATTCATTTTTACAAAAGTTACATAATTAATTGAATTAACCATAAAAGGAAAACAAAGTACGAAATCAATTAAAAAAAAACTTGCGGAATGACAATAACGTAAGAGATAAACTTAAAAGACAAAACATTTAAACTACTTTATTACATATTATAAACTATAATTTAAACAAAATATCGATATATTGATGTGAAAAAATCAAATGATTTCTTTATGTAAGTCCCTTAAGTTCGATGGTTAACCAGGAAAGTGTAAAATACAACAAGTCTAATAATCACTAGAATGGACTAGTATTACTTGTAAATAAATGCAAGAATATATAAACAAAGTAATACAAGACTTAAAGCAATAAACAAGAAAAGTGGAACATTATGTATTTTTCAATTGTGTATTTTATTTATGATGTTAAATAAAATACAAGGTTGTGCGGAATCAAGATAATACAAATAAGTATGTATCCTAACAACCTATGAGTTACAAATTATCTATATTTGTCAAATAACTCTTTTGGATCGAGATACTTAAAGTTGTGAAGTATCCCTGTTTAAGATCGAGAGTATTTAGACAAATTCACTTTCATGCAAAGTGTATGCTAAAAGTATTTTTGTCAAGGAAATGACTTTGTATTTATAGGCAACAAAATTCACCAGTGAATTTTGTGCCGTACAAATATGGTTGCATACATTTAATGATCCGACAAGAACATTAAATGTATTGGATAAGGAATAAGGATAAAGTCACATCAAGTGATTTTGTATCCTTTTATCCAACCACCTTTACACACGTATACTTTGGTAAAGAACAAGTGGATTGTTCTTAGGAAAGAGTGTAAAGGGAAAAGTCAATCCTCGATATCAGTGTTCAGACTTGTAGGGTCTAGAACACTGACAATCCTCCAGTGTACAGATCTGTTAAGAATTTCCAGTGGACTCCGCCATTTGTCAGTCTTCGACTTTAGTCAGAATGTCTTCAGTAGAGTTGATCTGGACTGGGGTGAAGTCCAGTGAGCTCATCTGGAGAATACTCCAGATTTCCTATACAAGTATTTGCTCACTGGTCTTCCATTATTTTTTTTTTTTTTTTTTTTTTTTTTTTTTTTTTTTTTTTTTTTTTTTTTTTTTTTTTTTTTTTTTTTTTTTTTTTTTTTTTTTTTTTTTTTTTTTTTTTTTTTTTTTTTTTTTTTTTTTTTTTTTTTTTTTTTTTTTTTTTTTTTTTTTTTTTTTTTTTTTTTTTTTTTTTTTTTTTTTTTTTTTTTTTTTTTTTTTTTTTTTTTTTTTTTTTTTTTTTTTTTTTTTTTTTTTTTTTTTTTTTTTTTTTTTTTTTTTTTTTTTTTTTTTTTTTTTTTTTTTTTTTTTTTTTTTTTTTTTTTTTTTTTTTTTTTTTTTTTTTTTTTTTTTTTTTTTTTTTTTTTTTTTTTTTTTTTTTTTTTTTTTTTTTTTTTTTTTTTTTTTTTTTTTTTTTTTTTTTTTTTTTTTTTTTTTTTTTTTTTTTTTTTTTTTTTTTTTTTTTTTTTTTTTTTTTTTTTTTTTTTTTTTTTTTTTTTTTTTTTTTTTTTTTTTTTTTTTTTTTTTTTTTTTTTTTTTTTTTTTTTTTTTTTTTTTTTTTTTTTTTTTTTTTTTTTTTTTTTTTTTTTTTTTTTTTTTTTTTTTTTTTTTTTTTTTTTTTTTTTTTTTTTTTTTTTTTTTTTTTTTTTTTTTTTTTTTTTTTTTTTTTTTTTTTTTTTTTTTTTTTTTTTTTTTTTTTTTTTTTTTTTTTTTTTTTTTTTTTTTTTTTTTTTTTTTTTTTTTTACACGTATACTTTGGTAAAGAACAAGTGGATTGTTCTTAGGAAAGTATGTAAAGGGAAAAGTCAATCCTCGATATCAGTGTTCAGACTTGTAGGGTCTAGAACACTGACAATCCTCCAGTGTACAGATCTGTTAAGAATTTCCAGTGGACTCCGCCATTTGTCAGTCTTCGACTTTAGTCAGAATGTCTTCAGTAGAGTTGATCTGGACTGGGGTGAAGTCCAGTGAGCTCATCTGGAGAATACTCCAGATTTCCTATACAAGTATTTGCTCACTGGTCTTCCATTATTTCTGGACAACTCTTCAGAGGGACTCCAGATTCCAAGTCTGGAGTAGGTCCAGTAGAACACGTTTCTGGACAGATCTTCAGTAAGGCTCCAGTAGTCGAGTCTGGAGCGAGTCCAGTAGAACACGTTTCTGGACATATCTTCAGTAAGGCTCCAGTAGTCCAGTCTGGAGCGAGTCCAGTAAATCTGGACTAAATCTGGACCTAACAAATTCCCCCTATTTGTTTAGAAATAATGCAAGTGTTTTCAAGCTTGAATCTATACATTTTGTATGCTTGAAAAACACAAGTTTTGACTTAGTCTAAAAATCAAAGTTACTGGAAAACACTTTATAGATCATGAGTGTTTTCAGTTTCATCTTTTAAGTTCTAACTTAGACTAAATCTGATCATTTACTTATATGAATCAAAAATTGCAACTATTATTACATATATCAACTGATAAATAGTATACAATTTTCATAAAACAATAATTTACAATAAGTAAATAATAAGAGTCAGGCCCTTCTTTTTGATGTCTGTCTGGAGCATCTTCAGTAGCCTTTCTCTTTGGTGATGGAGAAGATGGTATTGATTCTGGTGATCTTATGCCCATTGCAACTTCCATCTGTTGCTTTCTTCTCCATACCTTTTCAATTCTTTTCAGAAATGCTTTAACATCAGTCGACACATCTGTCTTCCCCCTGAACGTTAAAGCGATTTCTTTCAGTTCACTCCATCCAAAAGCTTGGAATGAAGTACTTTTCCTCTCATCAGTAAAGTTACCCTCCCTGGTCAACTTTACTTCAAACTTAGACATGCCTTCATTATTTTCAGCCAATTTGATTTCAGCACCAGTGATCCTTCTGGCATCAGCCCTGAAATTCAACATCTCATTGTATTTTTCTTTCAGCTTGGCTTGTTGGATCAATGATTCAGTTTCCTTGGACACTCTCCTTTGCTCTACAGCAGATTGGAGTTCTTGACGATTGATTTTTCGAGAAGTGTCCAGGGGAATGAAATTGCTTACATCAGCATCTTTGATTTCTTTGATTTGTCTGGCAGTCAGTTTTGGTAAACCAGTAAGTCTCTTCCTGTACTCTATCTCCAGAGCACCAGCATTCTTTCTAATCTTTTTCTGGAGACTTACCAGTTCATCCTTCCTTTGTCTGATGAGTTCTGGTACACTCACGCCATAAATTATTGAATCATAGACTTGTTCTTCTTCAGCGTAGAATGAGCGTACATGAACATCATCCAATAAACTCAAACATTGATGAACTCTGGGGTCATCCTTCATCTTTTTATACACTTCAATATTAATGCCTAACCTGCCAGCATTGTAAGAATCCAGAGTACCCATAGTTGCCATCTCCCTTTGATGGGCCAGCAGTTCATCTTTTTGATTTCTTTTAAAAATTTCTATCATGATGCATTCTTGTTCAAGCTTCTTGGATGTTTCATCATCAGCATCTTCAGTTTGCTCTTCCTCTCCAGATTCCATTTGTTGTTTTCCTTTAACTGACTTCAGAGTTGATGGAATATCTGGGAAGGACTCAAACTGGGGCTCACTGGCTTCAGTACCAGTAGCACCTACAGTTAGCCCGGCTTCAGTGCCATATGCTCTTTGTGACATGTGCTCACCAGACGACTTTTCCCCCTTGGAACGATCTCCAGTTCTTGACTTGAGATCATTCCATAACTGTTCAAGCATAAGTCTGTCCAGTGGGCCAAAAGTTATACCTTCTACTGGAGTTGTTTCAGACACAACTTTCTTGAGTGCCTGCACTTCCTTCTGAACATTTTCAACTGCTTTAGGCAAGTGTTTTGGCAACTTCTCATCCAGTAACTTTTCTACTTTGGGTAACACCCCATCATGAATGCTACGAAGAACAGTCCCAGAAACTTCTTCACATAATTCTTTCAACATATTGTTTCTGAACTTCCTTGTACATTCATCACTTATAGTACTAACAACTGCACCCTGGTCTAGTGTGGGTCTTGTCTCCAGAGAACTGACCCTAAAAACCAAATTCTGAACATCTTCTTTCAGACCTGCCAGTTCGCCAGTGACTGCAGTCTGAACAGAATTAACCAACCTTGTCTCTAGACCCTGGACTGCCACTTTGATCTTTTCAGTGTTGTTGTTTGTGGCCAGTACCAGTTCATCAAGCTTCTCATAAACCAGCTTCTCATTCCCAGCAAAGACATTCATCTCAGAAGCCAGGTTATTTGATAATAAGGATTTGAAGTCTGAAATAACCTGAGATGAAGTCTGGAGTGATCTCTCCAGGTCCGCCACCTTACTTAAAAGGCCTTGGACCTCGGCAGAAGATGAAGTGGAGAGACCACTGGGAGGTTCAAGAGATGAAGGTAATCTGGTCATTAGAGGAACTTGTGCCCAGTCCTCTTCAGTTGCAGCTTCAGATGTTGCAACTGGTGACTCCGGCGCACGAGGAGGAGGTTGAGATTGTGAAGGTTGAGTGGTTGCTGGAGTGAAGTATTGGGTGTGTTCTGGAATTGAAGGTGGTGGAGGTGGTGGCATGTTTGATTGTGGTGGTGGCATTTCTGGTGAAGGTGTTGGCATTTCTGGTAGATTTTCTTCTTCTTGTACATCTTCACCCAGAAAATTCATGTTAACATCAAAGCCTTCAGACATTGGGGAGTCAACATCATCCCATTCTGGAGTAATCCCAACTGTCTGTTCACCAGACTGTTCACCAGTCTCTACATTCACTTGTTCACCAGCCTCTACATTCAAGTCCAGTGGAGCCTCTTGCTCACCAGAAACATGTTCATCAGTCTGAACATCTTCTTCAACTTCCTCAACAACCTGCTCAACAACCTCTTGTTCATAAATTGGCGATCCATCTAGATTCATAATATCACCAGGATGTCTTTCAGGATTTACCTGAAGTCCTGCTCTCATCAGACGCCTGTTTGTTCTAGGTCGTCTGGAAGGTTCAACAACTTCTTGTACATGACCTTCTGGAGCAACTTGTCTGATGGGTTGTACAGCCTCAATTATCTGTACATCTTGGTCTCCAGAGGCTCTTTCAACAGCTTGACCTCTTATCTGGAGCCATCCCAGCTTCTTCCCTTTGGAAGGAAAGCATAGACTGAGGAATATCTACCTCGTCCAGTGAAGACCTGAGATTGACCAGATCTCTCATATACTCACTCACAGAAAAGTGAGTAGTATCCATATCATACTGGTCTCCAAGAGCATTCTTAAACATAAGAGAAAGGAAACGAATATAAGGAACAAATGGTTTTCTTCCTTTCACTCTTAGTCGCTCAACCAAGTCATCAAAAAGAATCTGGGCAAAGTCCACCCTAAGCCCAAACCATAAGCAGTAGGCAATCTGGAGTTGGGTTTGATTTATCTGATCTAATCCTCCAGAACTGCCTCCCAGACACTCAACAATATGTGTAAAGAAATATCTCCATGAGTCTGACAGTTTGCTCATGTAGATAGTTCCTTTCCTGGATAGCTGGCCATGCTCATCCAAGATATCCGTGTGCCCCATCAATCTGCATACTTCCCTTGTATTTATACCAGTGGGAAGCTCAATAGGCAACTCATTCTGTTCATGATAGTTTAACTGTAGAACAGACCTGAGCAGACTTGCAGTGAAACCAAGGGATCTGGTACCTCCTTGAGAGTATAATTGATCGATGAAGTTTCATCGTCATATTGAGCAGTGTACCAGAATTCACAAAGGTATTCGTGGTACATCCTTCCTGGATTTAATGTTAATGCACCATATAATGGGCAAGAGAGAAAGAATGAGTTTAATCTCCCAATAATCGATTGGGCATCATGAACACTGGAAAGAGAGAGTCTTGCCATCCAGTTATTCATATTGATTCTTATGGCACTTGCCTCAAGAGTGATATGAGGTGCCCTATCAACATTTTCCGAAGGATTATATTCAGAGGCAAGCAGATTTTTAGGTGATCTTGATTGTCTAGGTGCCATTTTTAAAGAATAGATGAAGATGAAATTGAATATATATAGGTTATGATGAAGAGTTGATGAAGGAATTGAATATAAATGGAGTAAATAAGAGAGATGATGATGATTGGAAAATGAATGAAGAAGTAAATGAAGGAATTTGAAAGATTTGGGAGTAAATATGTTCGAAGTAAATGCAATTGAAATTGAAAGTGGGTATTTATAGGAGAGACAATGTGGAACTCAAATGGTTTATTTGAAATTATCAAATAAAGTTTTTGATCGGGTTCTGAGATCCGCATTAATTACATCACATCATACATAAATGCATGACGGTTTACAGTCCACAAACAGTAACAAGTTGCACTTTTTGTTTTCCCAAAGTAAAAATACCATCATTACGTTGAAAAATTTATATGCCACGTAGGATTAAGATATTTTCAAAAAGATTTGCTTACGTGGCACACACAATGACCAAGTATTTAGAAAATATTATGACATAATTCAGTGCATCTGGAGGTTGACTGGACACTCCAGTATCACTGGTGGATTAGTCCCAGTGAACATGTACTGATGGTACACTGGAGGGACACTCCAGTAAAGTACCAGTGAAAACCATTTTTGAAAGACTGGTAACCTCAAACATGCACGTCAACTAATACAGACAAATGAGAGGGACACATTTACAAGGAGACATAAGTCACCTCAAACACGCACTTCAACTTGTCCAGTTATCAGTGAGAGGGACACATTTACAAAGCACCAGTAATATTTTCTGAAGAGTTTGTCCAGTGAGAAAATAAATTAATAAATTCCCCTTGAACTTAAAACATTTTTAAGAAAAAATATCTTTCAAGTCTTTCCCTGGAATGTTGTTCCAGAAATCTAATAATGCAAAGATAGTACACAAAGGCATTCAATATCTGAGCAGTCACCAGATTTAAGGATTTAACATTCCCAACTCACCAACAAGATATTCAAAAGTTTTGACATCCAGAGGTTTGGTAAAAATGTCAGCGAGTTGTTTGTCAGTGGGAATAAAATGGAGTTCAATGTTATTTTTCATAATATGATCACGAATGAAGTGATACCTTAGATCAATGTGCTTCGTTCTGTAGTGCATGACTGGATTGTTTGAGATAGCGATGGCACTGGTATTATCACAAAAGATTGGGGTCTTTGAATATTTAATACCATAATTAAGCAACTGGTTCTTCATCCAGAGTATCTGAGCACAACAACTGGCTGCAGACACGTATTCAGCTTCAGCAGTGGACAATGAAACTGAAGTTTGCTTCTTACTGGTCCAGCTGACCAGTTTGCCACCTAGGAAATGACATCCACCAGTTGTGGATTTCCTATCTATCTTACAACCTGCATGATCTGAATCTGAATAACCCATTAGATCCATGCCTGAGCCTTTGGGGTACCAAAGACCTAGACTGGGGACACCTTTAAGGTACTTCAATATGCGCTTTACAGCAAGCATATGAGATTCCTTTGGATTAGACTGATATCTGGCACATAAACATGTTGAAAACATAATATCTGGTCTACTGGCCGTTAAATACATCAGTGAACCAACCATGCCTCTATAGACAGTGGTGTTCACTGGTTTTCCATCTGGATCGGAGTCCAGTGTCAGTGGTGCAGAAATTGGAGTTGGTTTAGATGGTGAAGAGTTCATATCAAATTTCTTTAAAAGATCTCTAACATATTTTTCCTGATTAATAAAGATGCCATCTTTGTTTTGTTTAATCTGGAGTCCAAGAAAATATGTTAGTTCACCCATTAAACTCATCTCATATTCAGTTGACATTATTTTCAAAAATTTCTTGCACATGTTTTCATCAGTAGACCCAAAAATAATATCATCAACATAAATTTGTACCATTAACAGATTACCTTTTTCATGAAGAATAAATAAGGTATTGTCAATTGCACCTCGTTTAAAACCATTTTTCAACAAATGTTTAGTCAGAGTGTCATACCAGGCACGTGGGGCTTATCTGAGGCCATACAGCGCTTTGTCCAGACGATATACCCAATGTGGATGCTTTTCATCAACGAAACCTGGAGGTTGTCTGACATAAACTTCTTCTTCAAGCTTTCCATTTAAGAAAGCACTCTTTACATCCATCTGGTAGACCTTGAACTGATGATTAGCAGCGAATGCTAAGAATATTCTGATCGCTTCAAGTCTAGCCACTGGAGCAAATGATTCATCAAAGTCGACATCTGACTGGCAGTAGCCTTGTGCTACCAGTCTGGCCTTGTTTCTGATTACGTGGCCATCTTCATCTACTTTGTTTCTGAAGACCCATCTTGTTCCAATTGGTTCTTTCTTTCCAACTGGGAAAGGAACCAGATACCAGACCTTGTTCCTTTCAAACTGGTGAAGCTCTTCTTGCATAGCAGTCACCCAGCTTGGATCTTCCATAGCCTCGTCAATCTTCTTTGGTTCCATCAAAGATAGAAAACTAACGTATAAGCATTGATTACTGGAGGCTCTTCTGGTCTGAACTCCTCTACTGGAGTCACCTATGATCTGATCAATAGGATGAGCTTTTGTCCATCTGGAGTACTGACCAGGATTGTTACTGACAATAAATATCAGTGCAAGAATTCAGTTGAGTCTCCTCTGGAGTTGCTTTTGGAGGAGGATCTTGCCAGACTACTTCAGTATCTTCATCTGAGTCATTTAAATCACGATTTGCATCATGAAATTCTTCATTTGAAGGCATTTCCTGAAGTACTGGTTCAGTTTGGAATTCTTTATAAGAAGACATTTCAGGTCTATTCTCAACTGACACTGATACTGGGGAGTAGTACGCACATCTGATCCAATATTAATTTCAGAGGGTAGTTTGAAAATAATAGAAGGATAAAATGGAGTACTACTGGAGAGTTTCTTTTTCTGAACAGGTTCCAGATCAGGATGACTGGAAACTGTGTCTTTTGAATCTTCTTTTTTGTCGTTTATAGGATCAGATTCACAAAAGACAATTGGAGTTCCTGGGGGAGTGTCAAGGGCTGGCTTCTTGTTGATTGCAGCATTTGATTCATCAAATGTGACATGAATTGACTCATGGACCTTCTCCAGTCTCTTGTTGTAGACTCTGAAGGCCTTGCGAATGGCTGAATAGCCTAAGAAATACCTTTCATCAGCTTTGGCATCAAATTTGCCTAACTGACTGGAGTCGTTCAGGATGTAAACTGGACATCCAAAACGTGAAAATAACCAATGTTTGGTTTTCTATTTCTTAAGACTTCATAGGCTGTCTTTTTGTGTCTTTTGATGTACACTGATCGATTCTGGGTGTGGCAAGCAGTTGCAATTGCTTCTGCCCAGAAACTGGTAGACAGACCAGATTCAGCAAGCATACTCCTGGCAGCTTCTATCAGCGTTCGATTCTTCCTTTCCACCACTCCATTTTGTTCTGGAGAGCGGGCTGACGAGAAATTCTGGGAGATGCCAGTGTCAGTACAGAATGACTCCAGAGTTGCATTCTGGAATTCTGTTCCATTGTCACTTCTTAACTGACACACTTTTCGACTGTACTTGAGCTCAATTTGCTTGATAAGACTGATGATTTCAGCAGCAGCTTCACTTTTAGACCTCAGAAAGATCACCCAACAAAATCTGGAGAATTCATCTACGATCACCAGGGTGTATCTTTTACCAGCACGAGTCTGAACGTTCACTGACCAAAGAGGTCCATATGAAGCATATGAAGAGGTTCAGATATGCTGAAATTCTGTCTGGTCTGAAACTGGTACGTTTTTGCTTACCCATCTCACATCCTGGACATGGCCTTTCCTTTTTGAAGGAAACTGAAGGTATCCCATCTGCAAGTTGTTTTTTGGACAACTTATTAATATTCTTGAAATTTAAATGGGATAACCTTTTGTGCCATAACCAGTTTGTGTCTTCATCAGCTTGAGTATAGAAACACTGCTCTGAAGGAGAGCTTTCCATATCCATCACGTACACATTCCCTTTTCTGGGAGCAATCAACACTACCTTCCAGTCCTTGTTGAATACGATACCCTGAGCAATATTGAATAGAACTTGATAGCCATCATCACACAGTTGGCTTAAACTGATCAGGTTATATTTCAAACCATTCACAAATGCAACACGTCTGAACTTGACTTGTCCATTGTTCAGTACACCGTATCCCTCAGTCTTTCCACAACCATCATTTCCAAAAGTAATGGAGGGTCCATCAGAAATGGTGAACTCCTCCAGCAGGGTCTTACATCCAGTCATCGTCCTGCCAGCAGCACTGTCAAGATGCCAGATATATTTCTTTCGATCGCCCTGCACATACACCAGATACTTATCAGTTAGATTTGGGAACCCATCGACTGATGGGTTCACTGGACCCTCCCTTATAGGTCCCTGGGGCAATCTGGTTTAGTTCACTTTCTTCAACAGTGGTCTTAGTTGAAAAGACCACTGGGGTTGATAGTTTTGAAACCTTTTTCTTTTTCTCAACTGGAGAAATAGATTTAACTTTCTTTGCAAAAGGTTTTGTATTTTGTCTAGGGCCAGATGAAGTACCCTCAATAAAGTTTAATCTTGCATTAAAACTTTGAGATTGACGAGTCAGAATTTGAATCTGGCTCTCTAACCTGGACAAAATATTTTCTTCAGATGACACCTTAGCCTTTCCAGTCCTAGGCTTAGGTAGGGAATTGGTCTGAGGCAAAGGTTTATTCCGATAGACCTCTTTAACTGGAGCAGTCATCTGTAATGCTCCAGTCTTGACCTCTGGGGATTGAACTGGGTAAAAATTGGCCTTGGGAGTTACAGGCTCATCATAAACAGTGGTGGGCCTGAACTCCTCTGGTAATCGATTGATTACTGGTATTAATGATGCTACATGAGTATTTCCATCTAAGTATGCACGTTTTTGAGCAGGAAATTGTTTTACTCCAGCATCATATGGCTTTTTGGTTTCTAGTCATGATTTAATCACCAGTTTTTCTTTCTCTAAAATGATCTCAAGATCTTGTTTTTCTTGAATCAATTGTTCAGTTACCAGAACCTGGGCTTGAAATGCCAGTTCAATGTCTTGAAGTTCTTTTAACTTTGACTTTAAAGCAGTTATTTCAGAAGAATCTGTTTCTAGACCATTTACACAATCAGATCTAACAGTTTCTACAAAAATCAAATCAGAATTAAGAGCTTCAGCTATGTCCAATTTTAGTTCATGGTCAGTTACACAATCATAATCACTAACCTTCTTAATAACAATGTCTACCCATCGTCCAGATGTGACATCTTCCTTCACCAGGTGCTCATCGTCTGCCAGAGCCATGTAACAACAATCTCTTTCTTCTTCTTCATCAGCAGATGATTCATCAGAAGGAACCCACTTCTCTTCAGTTGTTGCAATCATGCACTTATTATTGTTTTCAATTTGTTGTGCCATGAGAGCAATCTGGGCCTTAAGCTTTTTATATTTCAGTTTATAGCTATCATCAGGCTTATTATTTGAAGAGAATGGACCAGGCTTGGATACAAACTGGTTGGACCTGCACTCTTTCATGAAATGACCCTTTTTGCCACACTTAAAGCATGTCAAATTGGTCTTATCAGTTGAAGAACTGGATGCAAATTGTCCAGATGGCCTAGTTGCTCTTGCTTTGAAACGGTTAAACGTTTTAGCAATCATTGCAATGAGGTCATCATCATCAGTTTCATCACAACAGTCTGGAGAGATTTGACTGGTCTCTCCAGAATCCATGAGTTCAGACACCATCTTCTTCATAGAAAATACATTCTCAGAAGATATCAGTGCTGTACTATGTGGTTCAGTATGACTAACCACATTAGGACTACTGGAGGCATGGTTAAAAGCATCTTGTTCTGCCACCACTCTCTGGGCTTGATTTTCTTCAGTGTACCTGAAAGCTCCATATAAAGTTGAGAGAGTGTGTGTGTGCAGAGTTTTACCTTGTCGTAAGACCAGGATCATGTGAGACCATTTGGTGGGTAGAATGTCACAAAATTTCTCCAGAAGTATATCCTTGTCCTTCTCAACCCTAAGACCTCTCAATTGGTTTATGATACTCATAAATCTGGTGTAAGTACCAGTGAGAGACTCGTTAGGCTGAGCAAAAAATGACTCATACCTCTTGTTTAAGGAGACTTTTCTGGTGACAATGGTGTCATCTCCTCCTTCATGTTGGTTTAAAAGTTCATCCCACATGGTTTTAGCACTAGGAAAAAGAACTAGTGTGGGAATTAGGGTTTCAGGAACGGCCCCGAGGATCATGTTTTTGAGAAGGGTGTCTAGATTCACCAATCTCCTCTCCTCTTCAGACCAATGTTCCTCCCTCTTTTCCCTTCCTCTTCTAGATCCAGAAGTATCAAGAAGGGGATTGAGAGGTGATGTTGGTACATAAGGACCTTCATTTAAAATTTTCATCATGTTCCTCTCAATACCAGTGACATGCAAAAGCATCCTAGCCTTCCACGTACCAAATTCATCACTGTTCCCACTGAATTTAGGAACAGGATTATTTGAGTAGTGCACATGCACGTGTGGAGAAGCAGGAGTAGGAGGAGGAAGTGGATTAGTGTTATTAACAATTGGTGGTTCATTTTGATCATTAATATTTGCATTAGGATCGGGACCAATACTAAAACCTTGTGTATTTTCTTGGTTAGCCATCAAGAAACAGATCTAGGCAATGTTTAGCCTTCTGCTCTGATACCAAATGTGAGTCCCTTAAGTTCGACGGTTAACCAGGAAAGTGTAAAATACAACAAGTCTAATAATCACTAGAATGGACTAGTATTACTTGTAAATAAATGCAAGAATATATAAACAAAGTGTAGAAACACGTGAATGACGTGTTCCCAGATCGTTTAACACGAGATCTACGATCATAGACAGGCGGAATCCGTCTATAATCGTCATTAGGGTTTATATGATGAACACGAAGATAACAACAACAAAATAGCTATGAATTTACTGATGAATAGGAGATAAAAACAAAGAATTCATTTATCATTAGTCGAATGATTACAAGAATAAATCCGTTTAAAATACATCTCAATGATTCCGGATTACAATCAATCGAGACGACTCTTGGTAATGAATTACATGGTGGCGGAATGGCGGGGCATAGATCTCTACCCCGATCCCTATGGACGACCTCTGTTGCAACTCAAGTCACCTCATGGACGACCTCTGTTGCAACTCAAGTCCCCTATCAAATCTGAAACCTAAGTCCTATATTTATAGGTACAAAATGGGCTGGGCTGTCAAATTCGTACAAAATGGGTTGGGCTGTACGAACTTATTAGTTCTTACGAACTTAAAGTTCGTAAGGCATATATGTACGAACTTATTAGTTCTTACGAACTTAAAGTTCGTAAGGCATATATGTACGAACTTATTAGTTCTTACGAACTTAAAGTTCGTAAGGCATATATGTACGAATTTCTCAGCCTTTTAGAATTATTGCATCGGACAACAATTTGTGCACCAACAAACTCCCCCTTGGCCGGTGCAATCAATTCTTCTCAATCCGATATTAGTTATAGAAAGTCTAAACAAATAGCCTCCCCCGTAACTAAAGATATCGGGTCTTCTTATGTTGAAACTCGATCTTCTAAAACTGCACTCTGATCTTCAACCTGTAAACTCTCTGTATCTTCATGACAACCAACTAACCCAACACCTCTCATTGTAGTTCTCCCCCTCAACAGTAACCACCTCCGAATTAAACATAAGCAATCATCCACTCGGATCTATTTGCATGTCGTGCTTAACCGGCATATAATAGAGAAGTAGAATTTCCAACAATCAGCATCAAATCAATCAGCTCCCATAAAAATAAGAAACTCTGCAAACTGAATCACAAAATGTAGTTGCATAAATCCTGTCTCAACTAGCAGTGTCTGACTCTGTCTTGTATCTTCACAAATCCACCAATCACTCGAATCGTTCTTATCAGATCTCCTCTTCAGTTGTATACGCCGCCATAATATAAAGATCTTTATCTATGCAACTCCTCCGAAAGAATCACCTGATAATTCATCTCTACATCTTGGAATATGGATAAGATTCGATCTTCAAATACTGAACAACAAATAACCAGCTTCAATGATCCAATACTTCAACAAAGTTTCCACGACCGCTATATATGAAAATCATCCGTTGACATAAATCAATTTGAACATATAGTTCGATGATCTTCAAAACCTCGAGCATTAGAATACAATAATCACCAACAGAATAACCTTTGATCGTTATGTAACTCGAGTATGTAGAAAAGTTTTGCTCAAAAATCAGAAATTTTTATCCCCCCTCATTTTTCTGCAAAACTTTGAAAATCAGCCCATCTGATTGTCTTCGGTTTCAAAAATCTCCCTTTCATGTGGTATATAGTGTTTCCTCTGATCAACTGCATGTATTCTTCAGACTGAAACATATCGAACCTCCATAGTAGCTTGAGAACATCTTCGTAGTCTGAACATCAACATATACGAACTTGTTCTTCTTCTTACGAACTTATTCTTATTACGAACTAGTTAAGTTCGTAACAACAATATCTTCGTAAAGGTTGATCACTAAGTTCGTAAGACAAAAGGCTTGTTATTACGAACTTAATCTTCAGAAGGTGAATAATCTTCTTACGAACTTAGTAAGTTCGTAAGACCATTATATCAGCAAATCTACTAACTTCGTAAGGCTATTAAATTCGTAAGGTGAAAGTTCACAACGAAGATAGCTAAGTTCGTAAGCTAAATTCGTTAGTTGAAATCTGAAAACGAAAAAGGCTATCTTCGTTTTCTATCTTCGTTTTCTATCTTCGTAAGGTGAGGTTCTGAACGAAGATAGCTTAAGTTCGTAAGCTATATTCGTTTGATGAAGATTCAAAACGAAAATTAGATAAATTCGTTTTCTATCTTCGTTTTGCTAAAGGAAAACGAACTTAGCCTTCTGTTCGAATTTTCATCAATAAAACCTAATTACCAGATCTCGTTTGAGGAAAAATCATCCTCCAAGGCTCTGATACCATGTAGAAACACGTGAATGACGTGTTCCCAGATCGTTTAACACGAGATCTACGATCATAGACAGGCGGAATCCGTCTATAATCGTCGTTAGGGTTTATATGATGAACACGAAGATAACAACAACAAAATAGCTATGAATTTACTGATGAATAGGAGATAAAAACAAAGAATTCATTTATCATTAGTCGAATGATTACAAGAATAAATCCGTTTAAAATACATCTCAATGATTCCGGATTACAATCAATCCAGACGACTCTTGGTAATGAATTACATGGTGGCGGAATGGCGGGGCATAAATCTCTACCCCGATCCCTATGGACGACCTCTGTTGCAACTCAAGTCACCTCATGGACGACCTCTGTTGCAACTCAAGTCCCCTATCAAATCTGAAACCTAAGTCCTATATTTATAGGTACAAAATGGGCTGGGCTGTCAAATTCGTACAAAATGGGCTGGGCTGTACGAACTTATTAGTTCTTACGAACTTAAAGTTCGTAAGGCATATATGTACGAACTTATTAGTTCTTACGAACTTAAAGTTCGTAAGGCATATATGTACGAACTTATTAGTTCTTACGAACTTAAAGTTCGTAAGGCATATATGTACGAATTTCTCAGCCTTTTAGAATTATTGCATCGGACAACAATTTGTGCACTTTATGTGCACCAACACAAAGTAATACAAGACTTAAAGCAATAAACAAGAAAAGTGGAACATTATGTATTTTTCAATTGTGTATTTTATTTATGATGTTAAATAAAATACAAGGTTGTGCGGAATCAAGATAATACAAATAAGTATGTATCCTAACAACCTATGAGTTACAAATGATCTATATTTGTCAAATAACTCTTTTGGATCGAGATACTTAAAGTTGTGAAGTATCCCTGTTTAAGATCGGGAGTATTTAGACAAATTCACTTTCATGCAAAGTGTATGCTTAAAAGTATTTTTGTCAAGGAAATGACTTTGTATTTATAGGCAACAAAATTCACCAGTGAATTTTGTGCCGTACAAATATGGTTGCATACATTTAATGATCCGACAAGAACATTAAATGTATTGGATAAGGAATAAGGATAAAGTCACATCAAGTGATTTTGTATCCTTTTATCCAACCACCTTTACACACGTATACTTTGGTAAAGAACAAGTGGATTGTTCTTAGGAAAGAGTGTAAAGGGAAAAGTCAATCCTCGATATCAGTGTTCAGACTTGTAGGGTCTAGAACACTGACAATCCTCCAGTGTACAGATCTGTTAAGAATTTCCAGTGGACTCCGCCATTTGTCAGTCTTCGACTTTAGTCAGAATGTCTTCAGTAGAGTTGATCTGGACTGGGGTGAAGTCCAGTGAGCTTATCTGGAGAATACTCCAGATTTCCTATACAAGTATTTGCTCACTGGTCTTCCATTATTTCTGGACAAATCTTCAGAGGGACTCCAGATTCCAAGTCTGGAGTAGGTCCAGTAGAACACGTTTCTGGACAGATCTTCAGTAAGTCTCCAGTAGTCGAGTCTGAAGCGAGTCCAGTAGAACACGTTTTTGGACATATCTTCAGTAAGGCTCCAGTAGTCCAGTCTGGAGCGAGTCCAGTAAATCTGGACCTAACACTTTTTAACGTGAAAATAAGTTTATATCAAATAATAATTTTTCAAGATATTATATTGGTATTGATTAACAAATTTTTTGACTAATTAACTTATGACTTGGACTAATGAGTATAACATGACTATACACATGACATGAAAATAAAATAAACATTGTGATAAAATGACAAATAATCAAAAATCTAATGTGACAATTAACTTTGTATGTCAATTAAGAGCAAAATTATCTTTTCTTAGTTATATATAGAAAAACTTTAATTTAAATAAATAGTTGAAATTTTATTTTCCAAAAGTATTAATAGTTAATAAATAATTACAACATGGTAACTACATGACATATATTAAATCAAATAATGTTACAAAAAAAAAATCAAAAAATAATATAAAATGACACTAAGCAAAAATCCTAATTGGTTGAAATTTTATTTTCCAAAAGTGATTAATAGTTAATAAATAATTACAACATGACAACACACATGACATATATAAAAAATATATATTAAATCAAATAATGTTACAAAAAAAAATCAAAAAATATGATAAAATGACACCTGAGTAAAAATCCTATGATGGTTGAAATTTTATTTTCCAAAAGTAATTAATCGTTAATAAATGATTACAACATGGTAACGTACATGACATATATCATATCAAATAATGTTATAACAAAAGAAAAAAAATCAAAAAATAATATAAAATGACACTTAAGCAAAAATCCTAATTGTTGAAATTTTATTTTACAAAAATTATTAGTTAACAAATAATTACAACATGGAACTACATGACATATATTAAATCAAATAATGTTATAAAAAAGAAAAAAAAAAAAAAAATAGGATAAAATGACACCTAAGCAAAAATCTAGGTGTCAAACAAAGATAGTTGCAACATAATCAAAAACATATCCTCTCTTAGTTATATAACTAGATAGATTAACCCGCACGTTGTGCGGGCTGATTGACAACATAGATAAAAAAATACAATAACTAATAGTTACATTATTATTCATAATTTATGATAATATTAAAAACTGTCAGATTATGACTGATGCAAACAATAAATTATAGGTTACGAATATACGATATAAGTCAAATATGTTAAAGCATGATTAATGAAACATAAATATTTATAAATCATAAAAGTCTTTTTTATGATATATATTTATTAAATATAATATAATATATAGTTATTGTTTATAAATTCAAAATATGCCACTTAAAATCTTTCTTCTAATATTGTCATAGAATATGGTAGTATACATTCAATCATCATTTGAAAAATACGTTGGGACTAAAAGTAAAAAAAATCAATTTGAGTAATGAATTAAAGTGAATACTTAAAAAGGTAAACACGAACTACTTCCTACATATACGGAGCAATGAAATGTTAAAATATTTTATAATTAGGGTTAAGTGCACGGAAATGTAATCAACTAAGGCCGAAAAGTTATTGTGTACATGAACTTACAAAAGGTTTATTGTATACATGAACCCTTAAAAAAAGGTTATAGAAAACACGTTTTACCTGCTATTCCCTTAGCCGGTAACCCTTGTCAATACAAGACAAAACTGCTGACGTCAGCATGACGTCAGCAATTTTGTCTTATTCTTATTTTGTCATTTTCTGCAGTTTTAGTTTTTTTTTTTTTTTTTTTTTTTTTTTTTTTTTTTTTTTTTTTTTTTTTTTTTTTTTTTTTTTTTTATTTTTTTTTTTTTTTTTTTTTTTTTTTTTTTTTTTTTTTTTTTTTTTTTTTTTTTTTTTTTTTTTTTTTTTTTTTTTTTTTTTTTTTTTTTTTTTTTTTTTTTTTTTTTTTTTTTTTTTTTTTTTTTTTTTTTTTTTTTTTTTTTTTTTTTTTTTTTTTTTTTTTTTTTTTTTAACTTTTTGTATACAAATTTAATTATAGTTTAGTTTTAAAGTTTTTAATTTTTATCAATTAACTTTGGGTTTCTAACTTTAATCATCAAATCTTTTTTTTTCTTTACTCTCTATCTCTTATTTTAAGGTTTCTAACTAAACTATAATAAATTTTAAGTGTCCAAACTTTTAGGTACCGTTGTATGTATAAATGCTTGCATGACGCAGTGTCGATCCCGGACAACGTCCCCCTGGGGTCAAAAAACTAGTTCTAACTACACACATTCATCAGAATTTAGAACCATAAGAATTTAAAAAAAATAAAATCGGATCTCCATATCTCGATGATGATGATGTCAAATAAATGAATAACAAAAAAAAAAAATTGTCTCGAAGAAACTTTAGCCGTGGAGTCATTCACATCAAATTACATGATAAAATCACATAAAAATTTAAATATAATCAATCCAAGTTACACAATAATAACTAATAACAACTTCCTAGCACAAACGGCTTGCAAATAATACGATCACGAATAAGATGTGTCGTAAATAAATGGATGATTTGAATAAAGGTACATAACCAAGAATTGTAAACTTAGTTCACAAGATAGATTACCTCTGGTAGGTCATCAAGACAAATCATCACTGTATTAGCTTGTTGTGTAGCCTATTCATTGCATTATTAGTCTTGAATGAAGGCCTTTTCAAACCTAAACAAAATCATAATAAGAACGGCCGAAATCGTCCTTGTGGTTTACCCTAATAATCAAGTTTCGTCCTTATCTATCAAAAATGACACTGACAGTCCTTTTGGGAGGATAAGGATCAAGTCCAGTCCTTAATGCAAACGGATGTTTTCTCCCACCCGTTAAATCCCTCACGTGCCTTTCACGTTAGGGTATTATAGTCTTTTACTACCTATAAGGACCATTAATGATATTTTTTTTCTTCATTTTTTCTTATTTCACTAACCCTAACAGTATGGAAAGGGATGAAGATGTCGCTGCGCTATTGATACAAACACACATATACACTTTGATATCTCCCTCTCAATCTCATCTTCACAAATCCAAATCTTATATTTATGTTTCGGTCAAATACAAATTCATATATACACATAAACACATACAAATCAAAAAAAAAAAAATTGTCTCGAAGAAACTTTAGCCGTGGAGTCATTCACATCAAATTACATGATAAAATCACATAAAAATTTAAATATAATCAATCCAAGTTACACAATAATAACTAATAACAACTTCCTAGCACAAACGGCTTGCAAATAATACGATCACGAATAAGATGTGTCGTAAATAAATGGATGATTTGAATAAAGGTACATAACCAAGAATTGTAAACTTAGTTCACAAGATAGATTACCTCTGGTAGGTCATCAAGACAAATCATCACTGTATTAGCTTGTTGTGTAGCCTATTCATTGCATTATTAGTCTTGAATGAAGGCCTTTTCAAACCTAAACAAAATCATAATAAGAACGGCCGAAATCGTCCTTGTGGTTTACTCTAATAATCAAGTTTCGTCCTTATCTATCAAAAATGACACTGACAGTCCTTTTGGGAGGATAAGAATCAAGTCCAGTCCTTAATGCAAACGGACGTTTTCTCCCACCCGTTAAATCCCTCACGTGCCTTTCACGTTAGGGTATTATAGTCTTTTACTACCTATAAGGACCATTAATGATATTTTTTTTCTTCATTTTTTCTTATTTCACTAACCCTAACAGTATGGAAAGGGATGAAGATGTCGCTGCGCTATTGATACAAACACACATATACACTTTGATATCTCCCTCTCAATCTCATCTTCACAAATCCAAATCTTATATTTATGTTTCGGTCAAATACAAATTCATATATACACATAAACACATACAAATCAAAACAAATCTCTATATCAATCTCTTAAATCTATTTCTATATTCAATCTTTATACCTCAAACAATAGATTACAAACAAATAGTATATACAGCTCATCAAAACTAGTCATCCATCTATGTTTCTTATTTCTCTATTTTTGGGTTTCAATTATTTCGTTTTTCCCAAAGATCCAAAACTATAATTTAACCTTTATCCTAAGATCTAATTATTTAAAATTATTCCAAGATCCCCAATCTTGAATTCCAATTTTCACAAAGTTTCAATCTTTTATAATTTTATATAAATTTTAAAGACCAGCTATGGTTGGTGGTGGTGCTACTTCTTCTCAATTGGTATCTCCGGCACCGGGGCCGACAATTTCGACCGAAGACGACGAGATCTTGAAAAGTAAAGAAACACTGATTGTGTTTATTTTCTTGCTTCCCTTTTGACATGCAAAAAGGTACCTCTTTTATTTTGGATTTTTGGTAAATAATTTGTGGGTTTTATTTATTTTTTAGATCTGTATCTTTATTTGATTTGGGTATCTTGAATTTATTGTTTCTTGGTTTAAAGTTTCGATCTTGATCTTGAGGTGATTAAAAGGTTCAAGCTTTGTAATATTTTTGATGTGTTATAGTTGATGGAGCTTTACGTGATGAATCTTCACAGTCAACTAACCGCAACCGCCGCGAGGAGTAATTGAACTGAGGCTCCTTTTTTTTTGAATAGATCCGACTTTGATTTTGAAAATATACACTTATGGAGATGTTATGTATATGTTCTTAACATGATGCATTCCCATGTTCAAAATAGATATAGATAAAAATGTGTAAATGTTTATCGGTTTATGTATTAGATGTAGACATATGTATTAGATCTGGTGATGTGCTTATGTATGTGTACACCATATGTGTATATGTCTGTGTTTGGTGGTAGTAAGGGATGTTTGGTGTTGGTTGAAAGAGATTATGTATGTATGAAGAAGAAGAAAGAAGGAAGAAACAGTGAGAAAAAAAATGTCATTAGTGGTCCTTTAGCTTCGAAAATGACCATACTATCCTCGCTTGGATATCTCGTGCAACAGTTAACGGATGAGAGAAAACGTCCGTTTGCATAAAGGACTGGACTTGATCCTTATCCTTCCTAAAAGGACTGCCAGTGACATTTTCGATAGATAAGAACGAAACTTGATTATTAGGGTAAACCACAAGGACGATTTCTGCCGTTTACTCTCATAATAATAATGATTTCAACTGAAAGAATGAAATTGATAAAATCTAAGAAAGAAAATAATGTAGTTGCGTAACAATAAAAATAAAGCAAAAAGAAAATATCCTAAGATGTGCCATAACTAATCAATTAAGAAAAGTAAAAAAAACATGCAATAGAACACATGGAAACTAATAAAATTAATTACCTTTCGTATTGAAAGTGAAAAAGAACAACGCTGAGGGAAAACCCAAGTAATTTTTGTGATTGTGTCGTTGGGTATTAAGAAGCACAATTGTTTAGAAATAAACAATATATTTACCAAATTTATTAATTCCAAAATCTTATTTTACTTAATTATCAATATTTTCCAAACTTTAACATATATTTGATAGTTATATTTAATAAAATTCAACTTAATGTGGTGATTTGGGAGTTAAAGTGAGGTTTGGGAAAGTTTTAGGTTTGGAATGGTCTTAAATAAATTTGATAACTACTTTTTTAGTTAATATATATATACAGGGGTTGAGTATTGTAAAACAAATATTAAAGTAAAATAAATAAGACAAGATCTTGACCCTTCGATCATGGTTAAATTGATGCACGAAGATAGGGATGAGCATTTGGACCGAAACCCGTGACCTGACCCGGAACCGGCCCGGACCGACCCGCCCGAAGGGCTAACGGGCCGGGTCACGGGTCACGCTTTTGTTGCATTTTCGGGTCACGGGTTGCGCGGGTCGGGTCGGGCCGGGTCAAGCCAAAAACCGAAAAAAGGTGAAGGAAACCCGTAACCGCCCGCGAACCGAACCATCACGGGCCGGGTCACGGTTCCGATTTTCATGCACTTACGGGTCGCGGGTCGGGCCGGGTTTTCGCGGGTCGGGCCAGTTGCACATCCCTACACGAAGTTTCACGAAGCAATTGATGCACGCTGAGTTTCATGATGCACGATGATCTTCAGTAAAGAGAAACCTATTGTTTTATTTGTTTTGCTTTAATACTTGTTTTATTTTACCTAAAACCTATATAAATATATAAGTATGCTAATTTTGTTCTCAAGTATAATGATCGAAACAGTGGTCTTACCATACTTGATCCACAATGGCCGAAAATCACATGTATTTAGCGTGTAATAAATATGGAGCCTCGTGAGTCGTGAGTGAAAGATAATGAATCTAAGTAAGCATCATGCATTTTTTCGAAACCATCTTTTGAAAATGGGTCGAAACTATTATAGGTAAAGAGCAAAAGTGGGCTCTTACAGGCCCATTTTTTTCTAACTAAATTGTTAGTTTGTTACAGGTTAATAGATTATAAATGAAACTATAACATCCACTCTTTTTTATATTAGATTTTAAAGGAATTTGTAACTCAAACCATAGGAACTAGGTTATGGGTCAGAGCAAAACATGCTTTCAAGGGCCCCTTTCTTTTGATTGGAGCAATACTGGGCTAGCACGGCCCGGAGTTGTGGTTGTGTGACTGTGTCCATAGAGGCATAGATAGACATGCACAAAAAAACTGTTTTTGAGAGATAGATAGACATGCAAAAAAAAAAACGGTTTTGAGAGAACCGGTTTCTGAAAATCAAAAATCGGACTGAAAAAACCGGTTTCTCTCAAACCGGTTCGCCAGTTTCAGTTTTTAGAAACGGTTCCTTACCAGTTCCATATCGGTTCGGGTTTTGGTAAAAAAACCTAAAACAATCGGTCAAACATTGGAACCGGTTCCGGTTTAATGAAAACCGGTTTTTGATCCCGTTGATTAATACTTGTTATAGTTGAAACCGGTTTTTCTAAAAAATCGATTTTGCCTACGTCTATCCAAAGACCACACACCAGAGGTCATAAACATGTTTAACTTTATCTATTGGGTTGCTACAAGTTAGTGAGTTACAGATGAAATCATAACATCTGGTTCCGTTTAAAAGATTTTAAGTCTCGTTTTAATAAAAAAATTAGTTAACCCATTAAAGCAATCTAAATTATTTGTTTTTGACTTAATAAATAAAAAAAATAACTATATTGATTTAATGCACATAAATTATTTATTTATTTAGTCACTTGATCCATTCAGTCTTGATGTTTAAAAAAACAAACAGGACCTTGGTCACCCAAACCAAAAGCAAAACTATGCTTGCAAGTACGACTATAAACTCACTGACTAAACATAAACGAGAGTTGTTTGTGTTTGTTCGTTTCAAATTAAAAGACCAAATGAGTCATTCGTTTAAACGGTAGAAGACATAAACGTACACAAACAAGGTTAACGAATTTAAATGAATGCAATCAAAGATTGACCATCAAAATAAAAGAATCATAAATGAATGATAAATACAAATATATGTCTTATGTTGTTAAGGGACTACGTTTATCTAATACTATCTTATAAAGCATTTTGCCTTTTTTAAAATCTCAAAAGATGATTTGAACTACCTAAATTACCACTCTTCTTTATTCACTAATTTAAACATCTCTACCTAATATACCTATAATACCCTTAAATCTCAACCATTCATTTTTCTCTCTCTCCTCAAATCTCAACCACTCATTTTTTTCTCTCTCCTCCATAAATCATTTTATTCCTCTAATTCAATCAAAATCTTTTATCTCAAAAACCGTATATCGATAAATTATAAAAATTGTATGGGTGTTCTTAAAATTTCATGCTCTTTCATTAGAGATGTTATTCGATATACTTTCGACGAATTTTTAAATCTGATGGCGGAGCCCGTACGACTAAAGCTTTTGGCTATAATACTCTATGACTTGACCTATCACCCCACCATTTCACCGCCGCAACGCGCGGGCACCATCTCTCGTGTCATAAAACGAGATCACCCTCTTCTAATCCATCCTCATCCTTAGGTTACAACACACAAGACGGTGTATACCGGCTTGATACCCTCCCCTCACCAGGCGCTCCGTCCACTCAAATAAAAAAAAAAAGCTGCTAAATAGATCCACTTTTCCTTTTAAGTTTCAACACGGCAGCTAGAACAAAAACAAATAACACATGACACACATTGCGAAAAAATGCATCTTTGACGTGTGGGGTCCACATACCAGATCAACGGTTTCGATCCCATCTCCTGTCTCTAAAATAATACTCCGTACTAAACAAATTTCATTCATACATAAATACTGAGCAAATAGTCAAAATACAGTCCCAACATTCATTCACTAAATCTTAAAGAGATATTAAAAAAAAAAATCATATCACATACATAACTTTTTTGCTGTAAAGGCAGTCATATATATGTCACATTTAACCAACATGCCGGAAATCGACTCAAAATCCGGTTACAACAAATCAAACTCTACCTTCTATAGCAAACGAAAACCGGCACCGTTGCCCTCTAACGAAACGCTCGATGTCACAACTTTTATATCAGCGCGTGCACATCACGGCAAGGTTGCATACATTGACGCATCGACAGGGCAACATCTCACTTTTTCAGATGTATGGAAAGCCGTTGAATCGGTTTCCTCATCGCTTTCTGAGTTAGGTATTCGCAAAGGCGACGTCGTTTTGTTACTTTCGCCAAACTCGATCTTTTTCCCGATTGTTTGTCTATCCGTGATGTCCATTGGTGCTATTATCACAACCACTAATCCTTTAAACTTGAATACCGAAATCAATAAACAAATCAAAGATTCAAAGCCAAAACTGGCATTTACGACCCCTGAGCTTTTTTCAAAGCTTAGGGATTCTAATTTGCCAGTGGTGTTAATAACACCTAATGAGAAATTCCTCGACACCACGACCACCAAAGTTGTGACAACTTTGGAGGAAATGATGTCGAGGAAACCAAAAAGTAAAATAATTAAAGAGAGAGTGACACAAGATGATACTGCCACACTCTTGTACTCCTCCGGTACTACTGGAGCGAGTAAAGGTGTGATCTCGTCCCATCGCAATTTAATTGCGATGGTACAGACTGTTATTGGGAGATTTAATTTAGAAGTACAACAACAACAAACTTTTTTATGTACTGTCCCTATGTTTCATATATATGGACTAGTAGCATTCGCGACAGGACTAATAGCCTCTGGAGCTACTATTGTAGTCCTGTCGAAATTTGAGATGCATGAAATGTTGTCCTCTATTGGGACATATAATGTAAGTTATTTACCACTAGTGCCACCAATACTGGTGGCACTGGTTAATAACGCGGAACAAATAAGAGCTAAATATGATTTAACAAGTTTGAAATGGGTGTTATCTGGTGGAGCGCCTTTGAGTAAAGAGTTGACTGAAGGGTTTATGGAAAAATATCCTGGAGTGACTATTATGCAAGGGTATGGGTTGACAGAATCGACTGGAATCGGTGCATCGACGGATAATATAGAGGAGAGCCGGAGGTATGGGACGGCGGGGATGTTATCGTCGAATATGGATGCCAGAATCGTTGATCCGGATACCGGAGAGGCGTTGCCGGTTAACCGGACCGGAGAACTTTGGCTAAAGGGTCCAACTGTTATGAAAGGTAAGAGTAGTTTCTCTTTACAAAATTTAATTGCTAAATATACTGTTTAAACAAAGACGTAAACTAGTTTTTAAAAAAAAGACAAACTAGTTTAGTTTAACTTAATTTAATATAACTTCAGAAATGGATAGTAAAAACCAGCAGGTGTTTTTGGACTAACATAGTTTTGATCAATATCAAAAAAGTGTGAATCTGAAGTGTCAATATTTTGCATCTATTTTAGGTATCCCCTTTGAAAAAAATAATACGGATTAGAGAAATATAAATATATATACTAATAACTAATCTAAAAATTAAGTTATTGAGAATGTTATAATTTCTGACTACAGTGAAGATCTTAAACGATAAAAAAGAGGTAGTAATTGAAATTTTAATAATTTGAATTGTACCACTGGCTTAATGGTTTCGGGGCCTAATTATTTGCATAGACAACAAAAGTGGTTCCTGTCATGGTCATTCTTTTATATATGCTTTATATCGGATATGCAACTAGTATAATGAAGGGTGGAGAGTGTAGTGGTTGAATTTGTCGTTGCATATATACAAATATAGTGATAGAGGCAGCCTTATACCAGGACTTATCCCCAGGAGGACTAGTCATAATCAGCGCCAAATCAGCAAAAAACCAGGACTAATCTTCCTAAATCCAACCTTATACCTGGACTAGTCTTGGACCCACTTTTTTTTTAATTCTACATTTTATCCAACTTTACACTTTCAATCCCTCAATATTTAACAAAAACTAAATAAAACACACACAATTCATTATAATTAAAAAAAAATACGATACAACATTAAAAAAAAACCGAAAATACAATTTAAAAAAAAACATTCCTAAATACTTAAAAATACAATAAAAAAAACAAACTAGTTTTCGGGACCGCGAACAAACGAGCTATACTCGGCAATCAACTTCTTTTTCGCAAGTGTGATAAACTCCTTTTCTTCATCGTCACACTCGGTTTGACCCATAAATGCTAGAGCCGAGTACATGGTGCGTTTTTTTTCCTCCTCACGAATCATGGCAAGAGATTGACGTTGTTCCTCCATAAGGGCTTCTTTAGAGCTTCCAATCCTGTCGAGCCGAGCGGCTAGGTCCGAAGCCGATGACCGAGACGACCCCGCATCAGATGCGCCCGAGGTTCGGGGCGTCTTTGACCTAGTAGGGGCCATGAACGGGTCACGGCCAAAAATGTCCGGCTCCGAAAGATCAATAGGGTCGAGTGGCTCCTCATCACTATCAACTATATCGATGTTGACTCGTCTTTTCTCCATGTTTCGACCCATCACATCCACACCCGAGACTTGAAGAAACTTCGGCCTTTCTTTCAAAAGCTTCCAACTTTCATACATATTAAAATGACTCTTGGTTTGCTTGAAAAACTCCGATCGTGCTTGTTCCATGACTTGATTGTCGTCCTCACCACTCTCTCGATTCGAATCATAACTTGACCATATCGCGTTGAACTTTGACACTTTTTCCTTGATCTTCCTCCATTTTCTCGACAATTGATTTGGCCTTCGTTGAATGGGTGCTCGAGTATTGTAGTTCTTAATGATTTTTCTCCAAAAACAATCACCGCCTTGGTCCTTGCCAACGACCAGATCCTCTCAGAAGCGTCGATCCAACATTCGGTTAGAATTTTCATTTCTAACTCGGTCCAACTCGCCTTGTCTTGAGTCGTGGTTTCCATTGCTTCCATTGGTTCCTTATTCTTCTTGCGCCTAGCCATCGTCTTTGTTTTCCCTCCTCGGGTGCGCCGGGATGGTTCGGGTGTGGGGTCGGCTGTGGGGTTTGAGGTTGGAATTGGAGCGGCAGTGGCAGTGGGGTCGACTGTGGGGTTGAAAGCCGATGAACCTCCATGGCAAAACATCGGTTGTTGTTGCGGTTGTGGGAATTGATTGAAGTAATTTTGCATATATTGATGTAAGCGGGGGTCATTCGGAATTGGCATCATGGGTTGCATTGGAGGCACCGGTGATGAAAACGTTGGATAGTGTGGTGTTGGTGGTGAGTTGTTCGATAATTGTGGTGCCGATGATGAGTTTGCGGGTGTGTAGTTTAGAGCCGCGTTGAAGAAGTCTTCGGATCGTTGGTTGTTAAAGTTTGACATGGTTGATTTGTATATGTTTTATGATTGATTATAGACTAATATATGTGTTGTTGATGAAGAAATATAGCTAAATGGTGGTGTATATATTGATGATGAAGCTAAATAGCCGTTAGGGACCAAAACTGCCAACTTTTGAAAGTTCAAATTTGAACTTTGTAACCGTTTTAGGGGTCATTTGTGTCAAAATCAAAAACTTCAAATATAACCGTTTGGTTTAAAAAAAAAAAGAAAAAGAAGAAACTAAAGCAACTCGTGCGTGGGGGAACGAGTGGGGATAGGACGAATGAGGGACGAGTCCACCCCCGCGGTGTTCACTCGTCCCTGGGTGGAGAACGAATGGGGGACGAACGGCATAAGGCTGCCTCTTAGAGTATCCACAATGAAGAAAACCTTTTGAAAGCTTTTTTTTTTGTCACATATGTACTTCATTAACTTCAAGCTATTGAAAAAGTTTTTACTCCAATGGAAAAGCTTTTTCTAAACCTTTTTATAAGACTAGATTGAAAAAAAGTTTTTACTCAAAAGGTTGAGGTTTCTCAACCTATTGGTCAAATAAGTCTTTCTTACCCAATGGTATCAACCCTTTATAAAGACTTTTTTCTACAAAATAAGTCTTTCATCAACTACCATTGGGGATGCCCTTAGAGTAATTAGGTAAGTTTATAAATATGTTTAAAATTTTGATGTTAGTGTATGGATTTTACTTTTTCTATTTTCATCTTAATTTTGAGTTGTTACTGTTAGATTCTTAGACATATGTTTAGGTCTATCAAAACAGTCACATTTATCAGTAAATATAATATAATTATACCCTATAACCAAATACACCAATTGATCAACTATTTATCCACACCGCCTTCCCTATGCCTAAGGCCTCACATGTGAAGCTAACCCGATACAAACATCCGGGTTCGTTCCCTGACATGTGGGGTGATGTATGATTAGGTGATTTGTAGATATCCGTTCTTTACAGCTGAAATCGACAGGTATCAAAATGATACATGAAACAAGAGATTCCCTACAAACTACCATTTTACCAAACTTATATAACATTACTTCTTTTTTTGAACTAAACAATTATCATTACTCATATTACAAAATAGAAAGCCATCACATATTTGATTTGTCAATTGTGCATTTACTTTGAAATAGACAGGAGTATAGATTATTGTGGTTTTATGCCTTATGGGAAAAATGATCCCTGTTATTACCTGGAGTAATTGGTCAATGGTTCAAAATATATCATTTCAACTTCCATAAACTACTAAATCACTGGGGTATAACCTCAGTGGTATGGAAGTCCTTCAATGAAGGCCTCAATTTGAGGAGACCCAGGTTCGAGGCATAGAGAAGGCAAAGGTTTACTCTAATTTAAGTGTAGTGCCTTTGGGCTGCTTGGTTAGAGGTTTTCCTCCTAAATGGTGAATGGGGGCTACTACCACTGGTGGCACGATGATACTCCATTGGGTCAGTTAGTTATTCCAAAAAGAATTAGGTAACTACTTTCGTAACAATTCAAGTAGCCATCGGCCACACGACTTTTATGCCCATCCCCACCCCCCATCCCCATCATTAGAAAGGGACTTATCAAATATTAGCCCGGGTTCAATCCTAAACATGGGTATCAAGAGTCGAGACTATACGATTTATAGACGTTTATCTCTTGTGGTTATGATTGGCAGATACAAATTCATTCCTAATACTTCTACTAAATAAAATATTTATAAATTTATGTAGATCATTTTTAAGTAATAACACCAAACATAAACTTCTTACTTTATAAAATAGCAAAATATGTTATGTCAACCCAAATAACATTTCTCATAATTAAGTTCAACATAAATTTTGCTAAACTCTTACTACAAAACAATAATAAGGTAAGATTAATAAATAGAGGGGAATTAACTTAATTTTTTCCTGCAATGAGTATGACCACTAGTGCATTTACAACTTTTTGCAACATAGAATAAACCTCTATGGAAGTTGCTTTTTAAAAAGTATTATTTTCCAATGTTACAAGTTTTTGCAACATCTAACATAAACCTCCATCGAAAGATGCTTAAAAAAAAGTCTTCTTTTCCAAAAGCTTTTTTAATAGTAAAAATGGTCAAGTTCATTTTTAAAATTTATTGCTTGTTTTTATTCTGTGTATTTTTTACAAGTCAGTTTTTTTTTTTGGGCTTATTCTATTTTTCATGATAAAGGTTATAAACTTAAAATAAGTCATAAAAACTAAGTTTATCAAAATAAGCTAAACAAATTTATCCAAAACCTCTGGAAATGAGCTAGGACAAAAACTCTTTAACTCGTATCGGAGTGTTATAAGATTTATCGTTTTATAAGCAAAATCTACTAACAAATCATGTAAGCAAGCATTTCTATCAAACAAAATGTTGTAAAGAGTTAAAAGTGATCTCATTACGATGTTTCCAAATGAACCAATTTTGATTACTGCGGTAACATAATAAAACATTACTTCCAACTTTTTCCAAAAAAACATTTTTGGTTACTTTGATACATATTAAATGATCTTATGATGTTATTGTAGGTTACTTTAGCAATGCCGAAGCTACAGCCTCAACTCTAGACTCAACCGGATGGTTAAGGACCGGAGATCTTTGCTATATCGATGAAGATGGGTTCATCTTTGTGGTCGATAGATTAAAAGAACTCATCAAATATAAGGGTTACCAGGTAATTAACAAACTCAAATTAAGCATACGGATTTTTAGCCCTATAAGAACTAAGAAAAGGACTCTTTTTCCATAAATTATCGCAAGTAAATGCCAGTAAAACTTTCATATGCACTTATGCAGCAATTTTATGTTCAAACTAATTTATTTTTACTTTATAGAGTATAATGTTTTAGCTAATTTCATCCGATATATATATATATATATAGGTTCCTCCAGCCGAACTTGAAGCATTGTTACTAACTCATCCTGAAATCGACGATTGTGCTGTCATCCCGTAAGTCCAATTACTTTCTATTTTACTGACCAATTCAAAACTCTAAGAAAAAAGAAACAATTCTTAATTTTTTGGGTAAACTATCGTATCAGGTTTCCAGATAAAGAAGTTGGGCAATTTCCAATGGCATATGTAGTGAGGAAAAGTGGAAGTAATTTGTCCGAAAAGGAAATTATGGATTTTGTTTCTAAACAGGTAAAAAAATATTATTCAAGGAAATATACGTATACGTGTATATATAGATGATTGTTGCCGAAAAATGATATGACATGAATTTGCATCATACAGATAGCTCCATACAAGCGCATTAGGCGTGTAGCCTTTATTGGGTCAGTCCCAAAGAACCCCTCTGGGAAGATTTTGAGGAAAGATCTGATCCAACTCGCAACCACCTCCAAACTATAGACGAAAGAGAAGACGATATATATTGCTTCCCGGGACGAGCTTTCATCTTTGTAGAGTAAAACTAATGGATCGGGTTATATGGTTACATGTTTAGATAATGTGATAAATAATGCATTTTTCTCTTATGGTATGATCTTTTATATGTGTTCACACCACAATTTTATTAGGGAACTTTTATATATAAAACATTAAATAGTTGTACACTTTCAATAAAATTTAGGAGTGCACTTTCAATATAAAATATATAATTTTTTTATGCACGTTATTTAATATTTTCTTATGAAAAAAGTTATCCACTGATTAAGTTATCCACTATGATGTTCATTGTAATATTGTTGATTTGGTCGTGGGACTTATGTAAAAAAATATAAGAGGATTTGTTAGGATTTACCAGGATATGTTGGTACTCTATATAAAATTAAAATTAAGTTGGGCCGTACCAATAAGAGGAATTAAAAACATGTTGGGTCTCTATATAAAATTAAAATTAAGTTGGGCCGTACCAATAAGAGAAATTAAAAACAATGGGCCGTACAAATAAGCGGATTGTGTATGGTGGAGACAGAAATGAAGTGGGATTGTGGACCAAAAAATGGGAATGATTTGACCAGGAAAATGATTCCTAATATCCTCCTAAAAATCCTCCTAAAATTATGATAATGACATATAACACAATTAAAGAATGAGATTTGGAGAGAATTAATAGATTACACTTGTCATGAAGTAGATGCGTTAAGAGGATTTATCATTTCCCGATGACCAAATACTTCATTGCTATATTTATTTATCTTTCAAACTAAAAGCTTCAAAACAAACTGTACGTAATGGGTGAATTGGTATACAAAAATGTTTCTCTATCTAGATTGTAAAACACGTTTTGAGGATGCTCAGAAAAAAAGATCCGAAATAGTCACATAATTATCATAATTAGGTCGTATACATCAACGTCATATATTTGAATTTGTAATTCTAAATTTCAAATATCGGTATTTCTTAATACCTTTGAAAACCATGTGCAAATACTGGATATCATTAATTTAATTTTTTAAAGAAAATGTTTTAAATCTGTCAATTTTGTCTTTTATAAAAAGTGTTAGATCAACAACCCATACTTGTTGTTGCAACCAAGTCGAGCTTTTATCAAGCAACTCAAGCTCGACCCAATCAACTCGAGAAATTATCAATTCCATGCTTGAAATACTTAATGAGCTAAGCTCAAACTTTTAGTGGCTTGGCTCGATCGAGCAATTATCGATCTTTTTAAACTTAGGTTTATCATCGAGCTTTTTCGAGTTTCTATAGCTCATGATGTCTAGTAGAAAAAATGTTGAACAAGTATTTGAGATATCTGAATTTTAAACACTAATGATTACTACACTACTTTTTAAGATATATATATTTATGTTAGACTTGTGTTTAAGAACATCACTCTTGTAATATTGGAATGATGTTATTTTAAGGTTATAATATTAGTTTATTGACTTACGGTATATATTTTTTCTAAAAAATATATACATATATGATTGAGCTTTTAATTTGAGATGAGCACGAGCCTGATTTAAATCATAATCGAGCCCAGCTCGAGCTTATATACTGAAAGCTCGTTCAGCTCGAGCTTATATACTGAAAGCTCGTTCAGCTATCGAGCCGACCTCGAGCTTACTCGAGTTTTATCAACGAACACAAACCCTGTCAAGCTCAAACTCGATCTGCTCAACTCGATTACAGCCCTAACCCAGACTAGTCTTTTAATTAGTTGATGATCGACTTTAGAAGAAGACGTGACCAAAAAGGAAATGTCCAATGTAATCCAATTCAATCTCATGTATACGTACGTTTGCTCTTTTTGAACAAATTATATAATGTTGAAAATATATAATAACATTATAATAAAGAGTTAATTACAGAAATCGTCCTTGTCGTGGTACTCAACTTGCAGCTTTCATCCCTAACTTTCAAAAATTACAGTTTTGGTCCAATTTTTTCGACTCCGTCAACAGTTTTGGTCCTAGCTCGTAACGTCTGTTTAAAAGTATGCACGTGTCAAACACGTGATGGGTATTTTCGTCAATTATTTTCCTTTTCCAAACTTCTATCTTCTTCCCCATAATAACCCCACCTGGCCACATTCTTCAAAATGAATACCAGATTGATTATCAACATTCAACATCAATAACAGTGACCCAATAACAACTACAAACAACAAGTCAATTAATCAAATTTAATTTGTTAACAATAACAACTTGAAAATCAATATCAAACCATCATTATCAAATTACAAATCTCATCTTTAAGTCATCATCATCAACATTAAGATAAACATCATATTTGTCAAAAAAAAAAAATCATCCCTAAGATCTATTATGTAATTTGATAGATTAAAAAATAATAATAAACAAGATGTATAGATTATCGTTATACATGCCCAGCAAAGAAAAAAGCCACCATTTGATTTTCAATTTCATACTAATCTTCTATCTCAGTTTATATCTATTAATTTTGTCTTCATCACCATTTAATCCAATTTTATTATTTTCACTATAAATCATTTTGAAGTAGTAACATATCGAAAAATTCAGAAGAATCTTATCCATTGAAAAGGATTAATAATATTAATAACAACTTATATTTTACAAACATATAAATAATATTAAAAAAAAAAAGAACACATCACAAAAAAAAAAGAACACATCACAAAATATATTTGACAGTAACCTTTAACCACCACCATCGTACTTGGATCCGGGTTTGGTTCTTCAAGTGCATACCGCAACCGTAACCTTTAACCACCACCACCATACCGCCGCTGCAACCTTCAACAACCACCACCACTACCGTCACTGGAGCTTTCAGCCACCACCACTCCCACCGTCGCAATCTTCAACCACCACCACCATTTTTCTTGGTCATAGATCTACGATATTTTGGATAGATGTAAAAGATTTGATTATATTTGATTATCCATCCATGATTTTTTTGAGTTGTGGATTATTAATAAAAGTTTTGATATATGTTTTTGTTAGATGTGGATTTGTTGGTGTATTTTGGTTTCTTGTTTCCAAATATCTTTTCTTATTTGGGGGGTTGATAGATCTGGTGGTGGTGGGATGATGTTTTAAGGAGGATGATTCATGTATGTACCTATGTATATAGATTTAGTTATTATATAGATATACACATACAAATGTACAGATATATGGATGATGATTATGATAGAAGAAACCGTTTAGAGTTAACTACAATTTTGGTCCTTGTATTAGTCAAATTACCCATCATGTGCAAGGCACGTGATGCGTTTTTAAACGGCCGTTTGTAGTCAGGACCAAAAGTGTTGACGGAGTAAAGTTTTTTGGACCAAAAGTGTAATTTTTGAAAGTTAGGGACGAAAGCTGCAAGTGGCGGTCCACGATAAGGACGATTTCTGTAATTAACTCTTAAATATATTTATATGTGTTGTAAGTCTATCAGTTTGTGTATGTAACAAATTTACTACTGTGATTTAAATGTAATATCATTTTATATATTTTTTAAAATATAATATCTTAGTTCAATATAAATACTTGGCACATAAAATAAACTTTCTTTGATGTAATTTTAAAAAATTTTAGGCCAAATACTAACAAGTAGAATAAAATGAGAAAGTAGAACTAGCACGGTAACGGCGCGATGCGGAGGTAGTCGTCACGGAGACGGTGTGATAGTGGGGTCGATTGTTAGTGACGGAGGCTGTGTCGAGTGGTGTAAGTTATTGATGTAAAAGTAATTGATGTAAATGATTAACGGTGATATTTTGAAATATAAATGATTGATAGTATAAATTAATTATTAATGTTAAGTGGGTTGTGTAGAAAAAAACATTTTAAGGGATGCTATGTGTAATAAGTTTCAACATTTCTATAAATAAAGAACTATTTTTTTTATAATGTACTATAGATAGATAGAGATAAATATACTTTTAAGTTTTAATGACTTAAAATGGGTTTGAGAAAAACAAAAAATATATGTTGTTTACATATTAGTGACAAAATTGAATAACCACCAAAACTATAGGGAATATTTCATACATCCATCCAAAAGCAAGCTAACAAAAAAATATATATAAATACACTCCCCAGAATCTTATCGAACAAACCTACCAACACATTTTCAGATCATTGCCGGAAAAGATGGCCGGAATAGTTGATCTTCTACCAAAAGAGTACGGCTACGTAATCCTCACTCTCATTGCTTACTGCTTTCTCAACATGTATATGCAGATTCAAGTCGGCAAAGCTCGCAAAAAGTAATTTACTCACAAACAAATTACATCATTTTCATTTATTCATTACCATTATTTATATCATCAACTCTATTATAGTTTTTAGTATTAAAACAAACAAACATTGTAACAATTTTGTGTTTTTTTTTTTTTTTTTTGTGTGTAAATTAATAAAAGGTACAAGGTTGCATATCCAGCACTTTATGCTACTGAAGCTGATACTAAGGATTACAAAATCTTTAACTGTATTCAGGTTTTGTTCATTTTCAGTAATTCTTTGATGAGTAAATATATATAATTTTGATTTATATAGTAAAAAGTAATTTTAGGGGATATAGTAATTTTAGGGGAAGTGAGTTTGTTTGTTTTGTTTGGTTTGTGTAGAGGGGGCATCAGAATACACTAGAGTCATTGCCCATTTTCTTTACTTTGTTGATCATAGGAGGGCTTAAATATCCGGTCATATGTGCGGCTTTGGGGATAGGGTATACCGTTGCTCGGTTTTTCTATTTCACCGGTTATTCGTCTGGTGATCCTAAGGGTCGTCTTCCCATTGGGTATGCCATCTCCAACTTACTTTTGTATATTCTTTATTATTGTTATTGAATTGAATGTGAGTTGTTGGTTTTCTTATTTGTTACTACTATTGAATTTAGGAATTTGGCCTTGGTTGCATAGGATCTTGCAAGATTTATTTTTTTAAGTTCATCTTTAAAAATAGGGAAGTAATATTTACTCACCACGGCACACATCGGTGGGAGGTTTTTTTTACTCATTAATTGCTGAATGGGTATTACCTAGAAGGCTAGAATCTATAGCTTAATAGGTCATCACACATACCACACGCCAACGAGCAAAGCCCGGGGGTGAATTAATGATTTGTGGTTAAAACAGACAGACCCTTCTGGCTTACTGCTAAACAGGGACGGAGCCAGAAAATTTTTCGTATGGGGGCAAACTAAAATTTTTAATTGCGACGGGTATCTTTCTAATAACTAAACCAAACTAAATTTATTTAAACTAAACTTGGCGTGTTTTACTTATATATTAAAATAAAATTTCATAACTACACACGAGATAAGAAGAAATAAACAGTTAAATGGAAGGTAGAAAAGTTGTTATCATATATTTATAAGAATTTTGTGAAAGAAAAATACTTTTACTTGAAAAGAAACAATAAAGCTAAACTTTATTATATCTTTTTTATGATTTATTTAGTTATCATGCAATTTCTTAACATTATACCTAGGCAGTATATGCTTTGAAGAACTAGCTAGCAAAGATTTGATCAAAACAAAAATAAAAAAGGCAAAATAGGGAATGTAGCAAGTAAGGATCGAACTCCAACCCTCACATTTCCAAGTCAACATGAAAACCACTAGGCTACAAGAGGATCTTATTGTATTAGTCATCATTACTTGTACATATGTGTAGGGGCAAAGAATAGTTATTTGAAATATATACGTTACGCTTTCGAAACTTAACGGGGGCAGTTGCCCCCGCTGCCCCCATGCTATCTCCGCCCCTGCTGCTAAAGCAACACATATGTGACGTATATTAGTTTCTGGTTAATGCATTCTTTACAGATCGAGGCTAAAACAGACAGATCCTTCTGGCTTACTGCTTTAAGACATTTACTTATTAGTCAATCAAGTTCAAAACCACCACTGAAACTATCTTTTTGTAATAAGAGCTGATTGTTAGGAATCCAATCTGGTTACCTTTTAGCCAGTGGGGCCATACAATTGTCACTCATAGGGGTGACATAAGCACTGAACGTTTGTGATTTTCCAAATGAGGTATTGAGTTCCAATCATGGCAGTTTCAAACCTTTTGGGAAACCTGTTCCATTGAGAATCGTAGGGGGCTGGTGGTTTCCCTGGCTGCAAGTAAAAAAGTTAGCACCAACAATTGCATAAAAACAAAAAAGATATAAACAATACACTAATCCCATGTATGCATATGCGCAATAGCATAACTCTTATGACTAAAGAATGCTATCATCAGGACATTACAATGGTAAAGAAACTACAAGTTGTGATGTGAACATAGATAAAGATGATTCAATTTGTTATATATATAATCATAATAAAGCAAAATCAAGATGATCAAGATTGATCACCATTAAAGTATTGATCTACATATGGATTAATTACTTCAATAATGTAATACTAATACGAGTATATAAAATAGCATATATATGGGAGAAGAGAGGATTGGAACCGATAATTAAAAAGCACTCTATCCAAGCGTTACATCGACTTGATGATGAATGCTTCAATTTCGCTGTCTCGCCGGTTAACTGGAGCATAAGCTTGTTTAACCAAATTTGGTTGAAATATTAATTAATGTGTTTTGCAGGGATGTGGATGTGGATGTAGTTGGGGTGTTTTGTAAAATTAACAGATACATTTTTTTCGAAAAGAAAAAAGGGTAATGGACTAATAATACTCTCAATTTTGATACACCTTATAATCGAATCATGAATACCCCTTAAAAGGTTCGCTCTTACATCTTTGGTGAGTACGTATAATGTAACTAAGGCCTTCAAATTTATATTTTACAGAATTTAAACCTTCACCAATCAAAGAAAAACTTACAAGTTACCCAATGGTAAAATTAATTGAATAATGATTGTTAGTTGCTTGTGTTTAATAGCCCATAACTGTTTACTTGTAGTATTTTTTTTTTGGAATTTGTTAACTGGTGCCCCTAGTGCACTAGTTAATAAGCATTTAATGAATTCGTTATACAACTAGACGTCTAACTATTCTTAAAAACGACAAGTGTAAGATGTTAATGATTCGATCCCCAGCAATGATATCTAAGGTGAACAGGATGCTGAAAGTTGGAACTTGTGCACTTCCGTAGAACAAGTTGATAACACGTATGCCCACACACTCAAGAAGTAAATGTCTGAAACCATAGGAAATCAAGATTCGATCACAAGTCTCTAAGCCAACATCCCTTTTGCCCGTTCCTCAAAAATGACACCAGCTGGCTACTTGATCTAAGACCAAATAGTTTAGACGTCCAATTACAATGCCTTCGAAATGTTTTATCATAAAAGAGATGAAAAAAATTACATATTTGTTTTTTTTTTTAGAACAGCGAAGGGCCGGACCACGGTATCCGGACTGAATACCGTGGGCCTACCCGATCCCCTCCCCCCGCCCGATCCACCCGGTAAATTCAACTCGCTCGCCAAGAATATTGGCTAGTAACAACGCTCGAGATGGGATTCGAACGTGTGACCCGTGCTACAACATCCGGGGTGTCCAACCACTGCGCTAGCAAGTGAAGAACAAAAAAAATTACATATCTTTTGACTATAACAATATTTAATTATGAATTTTGTTATTCTTAGGCTTTAAAGTTATAAATAACTTCTAACTATGTGTACAGAATAATAATTATTCTCTTAAAAATAATTTTCAGTTGTTATATACAGTTATATATATATATATATTATATATATATATATATATATATATATATATATATATATATATATATATATATATTTATATTATATTTAATCTTATATTAATCTACTACAAAATAATTATAATACATTGAAATGTCTTAAATGAAAAAGTCCAGCTTTAAGTAAATTGAAATTCTATAAATACAATTTAAAGATATAGACTTTTTTTCAATAAGAATGTATAATTTTAACAAAGTAAATATACTTTATATTAAATATATGAAGCATACAAACTCAGTATATATATTATATTATATTTAATCTTATATTAATCTACTACAAAATAATTATAATACATTGAAATGTCTTAAATGAAAAAGTCCAGCTTTAAGTAAATTGAAATTCTATAAATACAATTTAAAGATATAGACTTTTTTTCAATAAGAATGTATAATTTTAACAAAGTAAATATACTTTATATTAAATATATGAAGCATACAAACTCAGTATATATATTATATTATATTTAATCTTATATTAATCTACTACAAAATAATTATAATACATTGAAATGTCTTAAATGAAAAAGTCCAGCTTTAAGTAAATTGAAATTCTATAAATACAATTTAAAGATATAGACTTTTTTTCAATAAGTGTATCTTCTTATATCTATCTACGTAGTCGGCTTTCTTTTATCATAATAATAATAATTACCTTTATTTAATATATAGATATAGGTAATCGACAAATCTGTTTTTTTAAATAAAATAATACTTACCTTTATGTGTAACACCCCGAGCTAGGGCTCGAAATATTACGGAAATCATATAGCAAAAGGTGGAATTAATGTAGAACATGAACTAAATGCAAATAAACAGGATTCGGTGAATCCAAACCAACATTTAAGGTACAAGATGCAAAGTAACAAGAAGTCATAAAAGAGATTCAAGACAAGACAATACAACTAAGTTCATAATATTCTAAACATAAACCCTAAATGGACAAACGGATCACGGATCCATGAGAGTCCCAGTCCAAGTCCTAGCAGGAGCAACAAGTAGTCATCAAGTCTCCAATTTCACACGAATACCTGAAAAGTGCACTAAACAAAGTCAACACTAGGTTGGTGAGTTCGTAGTAATGGATCACAAGGAACCATCGTCAAATAATCACAATATGAACAAGATAAAGACAAGTAATAACTTACATGTAGCCCTTACACAACCATGACACGTAATATAGGTTTGATCACGGCAAAACCTCATCACACACCAATAATCATACCAGTAACTATACCAGATAGTTAGAAAACATATAATGAATGTGTACAAGTGATATCAATACAAGAATGTACCAAATGCGTGTCAACGTTAAGAAATAGGCTAAATGCATGCGAACATCAGGAGTGCAATCATATGCGTGTAATGAGTATGCACAGGAGATGTCATTATCAATATATGTGTCGTATGCATACCAATGTCATAATGCATATCATAAGTGTGACCATCTAGTCAACAATGCAACGATACTCACATGTCATCCCAATGAACAATGTGGCATCTCAAAATCATCGGCGTATATATGTCTATATACCCGGAGTCATGTACTTCTCATCAATTCAACACAAGTGTATACATCTATACACTTGGATGTACTTATCCATCTCACCAATATCCATATCATCACATATGCGTGTTTACCTCAATCACAATTCCATCAATCATCAACCACCAAACTAACCAAAACTATACATACATACACTTGGGAGGATTCTACTTTCAATGAGTCCTAGATGCTTATATACAAGGTCACCCGCAGCCTTCCCACCACATCTAAAACCCTTTGAAGGCATAACCGACTTCCATGTATGTACGACTATCCTAAATAAATTACAATATCACAATCGTATGCTTAAACCATCAAACAATCAATCAAAACTATCCATCAATCAAAACCACAACTCAAATCAAACATCCAATCACACAATATATGATCATAAACGAACGCATAGTAAATCAAATAACCAATCAAACCATCAATAAGTCAAACAAACAATCAAACACGTATGTGTGCACTTTCCAGCCCGAATCTCAATCGAGTAGGGAGCTACGGAACTCACCTTGATCGGCAAAAGTAGTTAAGTAGGATATAAAGTCGAGTCAATGTCGTTCTACGTTCACTTCACGTCCACCACCTATATTTATAATGTACATATTTATTAATATATATATATATATATATATTATTCGTCATTTTATGTATATATATTATACTTATATATATATATATATATATATATATATATATATATATATTATAATATATATATATATATATATATTATATATATAAATGAAAGATATTATATATATATATATATATATATATATATATATATATATATATATATATATATATATATATATATATATATATATATATATATATATATATATATATATATATATATATATATATATATATATATATATATATATATATATATATATATATATATATATATATATATATATATATATATATATATATATATATATATATATATATATATATATATATATATATATATATATATATATATATATATATATATATATATATATATATATATATATATATATATATATATATATATATATATATATATATATATATATATATATATATATATAGAAAGAAATTTAAAACAAGACAATACAACTAAATTCATAAGGTTCTAAACATAAACCCTAAATGGACAAACGGATCACGGATCCATGAGAGTCCCAGTCCAAGTCCTAGCAGGAGCAACAAGTAGTCATCAAGTCTCCAATTTCACACGAATACCTGAAAAGTGCACTAAACAAAGTCAACACTAGGTTGGTGAGTTCGTAGTAATGGATCACAAGGAACCATCGTCAAATAATCACAATATGAACAAGATAAAGACAAGTAATAACTTACATGTAGCCCTTACACAACCATGACACGTAATATAGGTTTGATCACGGCAAAACCTCATCACACACCAATAATCATACCAGTAACTATACCAGATAGTTAGAAAACATATAATGAATGTGTACAAGTGATATCAATACAAGAATGTACCAAATGCGTGTCAACGTTAAGAAATAGGCTAAATGCATGCGAACATCAGGAGTGCAATCATATGCGTGTAATGAGTATGCACAGGAGATGTCATTATCAATATATGTGTCGTATGCATACCAATGTCATAATGCATATCATAAGTGTGACCATCTAGTCAACAATGCAACGATACTCACATGTCATCCCAATGAACAATGTGGCATCTCAAAATCATCGGCGTATATATGTCTATATACCCGGAGTCATGTACTTCTCATCAATTCAACACAAGTGTATACATCTATACACTTGGATGTACTTATCCATCTCACCAATATCCATATCATCACATATGCGTGTTTACCTCAATCACAATTCCATCAATCATCAACCACCAAACTAACCAAAACTATACATACATACACTTGGGAGGATTCTACTTTCAATGAGTCCTAGATGCTTATATACAAGGTCACCCGCAGCCTTCCCACCACATCTAAAACCCTTTGAAGGCATAACCGACTTCCATGTATGTACGACTATCCTAAATAAATTACAATATCACAATCGTATGCTTAAACCATCAAACAATCAATCAAAACTATCCATCAATCAAAACCACAACTCAAATCAAACATCCAATCACACAATATATGATCATAAACGAACGCATAGTAAATCAAATAACCAATCAAACCATCAATAAGTCAAACAAACAATCAAACACGTATGTGTGCACTTTCCAGCCCGAATCTCAATCGAGTAGGGAGCTACGGAACTCACCTTGATCGGCAAAAGTAGTTAAGTAGGATATAAAGTCGAGTCAATGTCGTTCTACGTTCACTTCACGTCCACCACCTATATTTATAATGTACATATTTATTAATATATATATATATACTCGTATACATTATTCGTCATTTTATTGACAAAACCTTACTTAGGGTTTTTGGTATGACTCAAGACTTAAAAAGGACTCTCGAGTCATGTTTACATTGTTAAAGAGTTTATATTTAGTTTACGTCTTCCGAAAGTCGTCAATTTCCCATGATTTATAATTATGTATTTCACATATATATAACTATATATGTATAATCAATGTTAATATGTTCAACCCAAACCTCTCATGAGTTTCAAAAGTCTCAAGACCTTGGAAGGACAATCAGGGTTCTTAAAAGTCATTAAACTGATCGAGGGATAGCCCGAAAAGAAACCCGACTCAAGCCTAAAAGATTGGAATTCAAACTAGCAAAACAGGAAAATGCAAGATCCCTTGCACCGTAAGGTACGGCTACCACCACCGTAACCTACGGTGTCACAATTTCGCCTAGCGTAAGCTACGTCCCAACTGACGTAGGCTACGGTGCCCTGGAACCCACATATTTGGCGTCTCGTGCATGCAAACTCAACGTAAACAGAATGATTTTGGCGTAATGAAGGAGGAGAGCACCGTAAGGTACGGTGCTCCTAGCGTACCTTACGCCCTCTACCATCCACCACAGCAAGCTACGCCCTACCTACGCCCAGCCATGCCACCACCCAGCGTAACCCACGCCAGATTGGGGCGTATCTTACGCCTGGTTCTGGGCAGCTTCAAGAACAGCAGCAACAACAGCTTTAACTCGACCCAAAACAACCCAAGGCTTATATTTGGTCCTCAAATCGGTTTTTAAAGGGTTGGAAACTTGTTTTGACTCAAAAGTGAACTTAGGTGACCACGATTAGACATCATTTAACCAAACCCAATCCATAATTTCACTTCATAATCATAAATTCTTATTTAAAATTTATTTAAACCAATTTACTGGTTATAAACCCTAATTTACCCTACTTGAGTCCGTGGGCTCCAAATCGGTCAGATTTCAAATCAATGGGTTGAAGACATAAGTTGTACACTATATAAACATAAATTTGAGCTTAGAATACTTACCAAAATTCCCACCAAGTCCAAGATCCGAATTTAAGTTTATTTAGAGGTTTCTTGCACTTTAAGTTCCAACTTTTGATATAAGGAAGGTATAGTGATGATGATGATGATTTCTTGTATGAATTTCACCCAACCACCATAAATGTTTGCAAGAATTTAGTGAGAGGAGAGGGATTTGTGTGTATGCATTTACTAGAGAGAGGAAGAGTAGATGAGAAATGAATGAATGGGTGGATTGGGTGCAAGAATTTGGGAAAGGATAGGGTTGGGTCAAGTCTTGGGTCTTGGGTTGTGGTTGACCCATGGGCTGACCATTATTATTTCCTAGTTAATTCATAAGTCGTCTTACATCGAGTCACAAAATATGTAACACCCCAACTAAGGCGGAACGATGAGATGTACAGAAAGTCGAGTATTCAAAACAAAGGATAATAGATAACATTCACCATAGCTTTATTTGATAAAAATAATTTTACAATGTACAAGCATGTGAACCAATTTCCAAGTACAATACGTCTACCATACTTGGATATTGAGTCCACGAAACAAATAACAAATACATGAGATGATATACTACAATGATCAAGGCGGATTCCATTGCCCATCACAAGGTTTGATCTTTGACTCCCAAGTGCAATGCAAATACTCATGATGCATATAATTCCTCAAAGCTTACGCTAATTCCTGAAAAGCATGAAGAAAAAGTGTCAACTACGAAAACGTAGTTGGTGAGTGCATAGGTTTTTAAGTAAATCTCGTTACCTAACCATTTTAAACACTTAGAAAACATGTTATTAGATATCAACATACCCAAACCGTATGATCGGCGAAAATTTCCATATCAAACCATCAAGTTTTCAAAATACCATAACGTCATTTCAAAGAGTTGAGAAACCATGGTAAATTATAAAGTTCTCATTTGTCAAATTTATCGTGAGAGAAAAAGTATATAAATCGATTAGTCATACATCAAAACCATTCGGTCATCAACATTTCAATATCGCCAACTTCAACAACTTTCAAGATTCCATATGAGGTCCAATACCCAAACCGTATGTTCAATCCATAATATCCAACCATAAATAATATCAATAATATTTAGCCCAAGGCATAATTTGAAGAGTTTGTGCTTGAGCCACTACTTTTTTTTTTTTTTTTTTTTTTTTTTTTTTTTTTTTTTTTTTTTTTTTTTTTTTTTTTTTTTTTTTTTTTTTTTTTTTTTTTTTTTTTTTTTTTTTTTTTTTTTTTTTTTTTTTTTTTTTTTTTTTTTTTTTTTTTTTTTTTTTTTTTTTTTTTTTTTTTTTTTTTTTTTTTTTTTTTTTTTTTTTTTTTTTTTTTTTTTTTTTTTTTTTTTTTTTTTTTTTTTTTTTTTTTTTTTTTTTTTTTTTTTTTTTTTTTTTTTTTTTTTTTTTTTTTTTTTTTTTTTTTTTTTTTTTTTTTTTTTTTTTTTTTTTTTTTTTTTTTTTTTTTTTTTTTTTTTTTTTTTTTTTTTTTTTTTTTTTTTTTTTTTTTTTTTTTTTTTTTTTTTTTTTTTTTTTTTTTTTTTTTTTTTTTTTTTTTTTTTTTTTTTTTTTTTTTTTTTTTTTTTTTTTTTTTTTTTTTTTTTTTTTTTTTTTTTTTTTTTTTTTTTTTTTTTTTTTTTTTTTTTTTTTTTTTTTTTTTTTTTTTTTTTTTTTTTTTTTTTTTTTTTTTTTTTTTTTTTTTTTTTTTTTTTTTTTTTTTTTTTTTTTTTTTTTTTTTTTTTTTTTTTTTTTTTTTTTTTTTTTTTTTTTTTTTTTTTTTTTTTTTTTTTTTTTTTTTTTTTTTTTTTTTTTTTTTTTTTTTTTTTTTTTTTTTTTTTTTTTTTTTTTTTTTTTTTTTTTTTTTTTTTTTTTTTTTTTTTTTTTTTTTTTTTTTTTTTTTTTTTTTTTTTTTTTTTTTTTTTTTTTTTTTTTTTTTTTTTTTTTTTTTTTTTTTTTTTTTTTTTTTTTTTTTTTTTTTTTTTTTTTTTTTTTTTTTTTTTTTTTTTTTTTTTTTTTTTTTTTTTTTTTTTTTTTTTTTTTTTTTTTTTTTTTTTTTTTTTTTTTTTTTTTTTTTTTTTTTTTTTTTTTTTTTTTTTTTTTTTTTTTTTTTTTTTTTTTTTTTTTTTTTTTTTTTTTTTTTTTTTTTTTTTTTTTTTTTTTTTTTTTTTTTTTTTTTTTTTTTTTTTTTTTTTTTTTTTTTTTTTTTTTTTTTTTTTTTTTTTTTTTTTTTTTTTTTTTTTTTTTTTTTTTTTTTTTTTTTTTTTTTTTTTTTTTTTTTTTTTTTTTTTTTTTTTTTTTTTTTTTTTTTTTTTTTTTTTTTTTTTTTTTTTTTTTTTTTTTTTTTTTTTTTTTTTTTTTTTTTTTTTTTTTTTTTTTTTTTTTTTTTTTTTTTTTTTTTTTTTTTTTTTTTTTTTTTTTTTTTTTTTTTTTTTTTTTTTTTTTTTTTTTTTTTTTTTTTTTTTTTTTTTTTTTTTTTTTTTTTTTTTTTTTTTTTTTTTTTTTTTTTTTTTTTTTTTTTTTTTTTTTTTTTTTTTTTTTTTTTTTTTTTTTTTTTTTTTTTTTTTTTTTTTTTTTTTTTTTTTTTTTTTTTTTTTTTTTTTTTTTTTTTTTTTTTTTTTTTTTTTTTTTTTTTTTTTTTTTTTTTTTTTTTTTTTTTTTTTTTTTTTTTTTTTTTTTTTTTTTTTTTTTTTTTTTTTTTTTTTTTTTTTCCTTGATCATGTATCCGTCATGTTCTTCAATCATATTTCAAGCCATGACTATCCCTACGAGAGGACTAATATACATAAGTTCCTATCTTAAGCCATTACTTAGAAATGCCACTTTCATTATGTTGCTATCAATTGTGGGATCCAAGTGTATAGCTAATATTCGCATCGTTCTGGTTGTAAAGATTGATGGTGTAAAAGGTTACTTTCATTATATACGTAGTTATAAGTTGTTAGAATTTCGGTAACTTGCCTTCATTTGTGGTTTCGTTTGGCATCTTAGGTTATCATATGGGAATACCATATTAAGTTATGTTCTCTTAAACATTATTGGATGTGTAACCAATTTTAATATTAAATAGCATTTGTGATATCACTTTTTAGTTTGGTTAACAGAATTACTTATGTCCATCTCACTTAACTATCTTTTGTTTTACTTTGATTACGCTTATCTTTCAAACTCACATACTTCTCGATA
>CM067167.1:37431094-37456094 GCA_034093135.1 Erigeron breviscapus
CAGCTTGGGTTTTGGGTTGGGTCAGCTTGGGTTGGGTCAGCTTGGGTTGGGTCAGGTTGGTCTGGGTTGGGTCAGGTTGGGTCAGCTTGGGTTGGTTAGCTTGGGTTGGGTCAGCTTGACACAATCTACACATAATCTACACAAATGTAGATTATGAGTTTTGGGTCAGGTTGGGTTCTGGGTTGGGTCAGGTTGGGTCAGCGTCAGCTTGACACAATCTACACATAATCTACACAAATGTAGATTACGGGGTTTGGGTCAGCTTGGGGTTCGGTTGGGTCAGCTTGGGATGGGTCAGCTTTGGGTTTTTTTTTTTTTTTTTTTTTTTTTTTTTTTTTTTTTTTTTTTTTTTTTTTTTTTTTTTTTTTTTTTTTTTTTTTTTTTTTTTTTTTTTTTTTTTTTTTTTTTTTTTTTTTTTTTTTTTTTTTTTTTTTTTTTTTTTTTTTTTTTTTTTTTTTTTTTTTTTTTTTTTTTTTTTTTTTTTTTTTTTTTTTTTTTTTTTTTTTTTTTTTTTTTTTTTTTTTTTTTTTTTTTTTTTTTTTTTTTTTTTTTTTTTTTTTTTTTTTTTTTTTTTTTTTTTTTTTTTTTTTTTTTTTTTTTTTTTTTTTTTTTTTTTTTTTTTTTTTTTTTTTTTTTTTTTTTTTTTTTTTTTTTTTTTTTTTTTTTTTTTTTTTTTTTTTTTTTTTTTTTTTTTTTTTTTTTTTTTTTTTTTTTTTTTTTTTTTTTTTTTTTTTTTTTTTTTTTTTTTTTTTTTTTTTTTTTTTTTTTTTTTTTTTTTTTTTTTTTTTTTTTTTTTTTTTTTTTTTTTTTTTTTTTTTTTTTTTTTTTTTTTTTTTTTTTTTTTTTTTTTTTTTTTTTTTTTTTTTTTTTTTTTTTTTTTTTTTTTTTTTTTTTTTTTTTTTTTTTTTTTTTTTTTTTTTTTTTTTTTTTTTTTTTTTTTTTTTTTTTTTTTTTTTTTTTTTTTTTTTTTTTTTTTTTTTTTTTTTTTTTTTTTTTTTTTTTTTTTTTTTTTTTTTTTTTTTTTTTTTTTTTTTTTTTTTTTTTTTTTTTTTTTTTTTTTTTTTTTTTTTTTTTTTTTTTTTTTTTTTTTTTTTTTTTTTTTTTTTTTTTTTTTTTTTTTTTTTTTTTTTTTTTTTTTTTTTTTTTTTTTTTTTTTTTTTTTTTTTTTTTTTTTTTTTTTTTTTTTTTTTTTTTTTTTTTTTTTTTTTTTTTTTTTTTTTTTTTTTTTTTTTTTTTTTTTTTTTTTTTTTTTTTGCTATTTATTATTTATTTTTCCTGATTTTCCATTTAAATACATTATACTTTGATTGCTGTTAGTTGATGGGAATCATTACTCATGATTTGCGTTTTGTTTATTAGTAGATCTATGAATGATGGATTGCTAATGAATCTGGTGCAAAAGAAGTTTAGAAATAACCTGATTAGTATCATAGGGTTAGGAATGATCCAATAACACAACAAGCATGATATGTGTAAAACCCTATAAACTGTATATAGCAAGCAATACCCTGTTTTTTAATGTAATATTGTATACATTGCAATAAGAAAAAATAATCATGTAAGATCGTGAATCCATATATGAATCCGGTCTGCCTTCTATTTTTCCGTCTTGGTAACCTTCAAAGTTGATTGATATGTATGGTATATTGTTTCTTACAAGGTTGACCCTGATGAGGCAAAAACTTTGGCTCAAATTATGACATTGGTCATACAAGGTGGAGCAAAGGATGGAATCGGGTGGGCATTTTAGGATTTTGAGTTTGAGAGACCAAGAACGTCTTACTCGAACCTTCACCCAAAAGATTCATGATCTTATCACAGTACATGTATGACTAATGTTTCAGCACCAGATATAGGCACTAATGCTCAGGTTTGTACCATTGGTCATACAAGGTAACAATTTCAATAAGCAAAAGTTAGAATCATTATGTTGTCTTTGCAACATAAGCATTACAATATTTTGTGCTACACTTTATAAGGGAGTATAAATATACGCTTAATCATTATTATACCTGGTAATTGAAACCCGTTTTTAATATAATCTTCAGTAATTGATAATCTCACTTAAGTTTTTGTATATTGGGTGCAAGATTTAGGGGAAAGATTAATGCTTTTAATGTTTTAATGTTTTTTGATTTAGATGATAACCTTGAAAGGTTGGCTATTTCGACCCAAACATTTTGATTTGGTTGTGAGTGAACTAATATCAATATTTAATTTCCTGAAAATTAAGTGTTTCTTAATTAGTTTGGTTAGTCTTTCAACTCATTCTCTAAAATTATCTATTATTCTTTATTGTTCATTATTTACTTTCTTTGTTTCAACTTTCAATTGTCATTTTCAGGTAACCAGTTAAGAAATCAACCTTAAAGCTAGATGTCGTAGAACACGGGGCATGCCCATGACTATCGTATTAGTTCCATTTCAAATAAAAGGTGTGCTTGTTTATTTCTCTATTGTGTTGCATACTTGGACCATGTTTGAAGTTTATAATATTTGCTGATGTAACTTTATCCTCTTTGTATATTTGTTGTAGGGATGGTGAGATTTTATATCAGCAGATGATCTACAGATGAGTTATTGGGAGGCTACAGTAATTAGCCCAATGTTTGCTGCTACTTCAATGCAAGCAATAAAACAAGCTGCCCTTTGCACATGGTAAATAACTAGAAACCTATATGATTTAGGCGATATCAAAAGTTTGTTGTTATCATTTCGGAGCTCCTCAAACTGTTGTTTTGAAGTGAGTAATCATCTTATTTACCGAGCTTAAAGCCTATTACCCAAATAAATGAGTAATCGCGTATTTTATCTATTTCACATGTTGTAATTTTTTCATAAAAATGAGTAAAGGTCTTTTTCGAAACTGTTATTTTTAGATAAACATGGTATATAATTTTTTGATAAAATGAGTTATGTCCCGTTGATTTCTTAGTGTCTCTTACTAATAAACGTTTTATGACTCAAATATGTTTTTAACTATCATTTTCCTCAGTAACCCTTTCTTTGTTCAGACACGGGGAAGCTCACGTGAGGTTCGATAGATGATCTCGGTCAAAGTTACCTGGCTTTGGGAAACATGTGGTATTGAAATGTAGCTTTGACCTATTTCATTATTTATCAAGTTTCATTTTGAAAGAAGCTAATGTGTAGTTATTCTCACTTGCTTATGTTAAGGAGCCGATTGGGCACATTGTTATGTTAAGGTATTGTTATAAAAAAAGCTAATGTGTAGTTTTTCGTGTGACTTGAGTGACAATTTGCTCCTTGATTTTTTTTACTCATGGTACAAACCATCTATGGCATCATTCTCCCTTTGTACTCCTGGTAATTTACTAAGGCCATGTATTGTCTTGGAATATATATCGAGTGGGTGGGAAGGTTGTGGGGGTACTTGGGTAAGTCAATTTTATTCTTTTTGTTACATTGTGAGTTGTGACTGTAAATGTGTTGGCATTTTTAGTTGGTCCAGATATCCTTCAAAATCAATCTATAGGTTATGTTGAAGGTGTGACAAGTGAGGTATTGCTTACTCACCTACAAGTAGCCATTTTATCAAACAAATCAAGATTGATTTATGCTTGGAAGAGCATAAATTAAGGTAACTAATCTTCTCATGTACGGAGTATAATAAACATCTGTATACGTACACTCTCAACGATTTGATTTTATTTTTTCTGTCTACTAAGATTCAATGTGCTTACTTTATATGCAATTTTTTGGACTGAAAACCTTCAGAGGAGCAACTTCCTACTTCTATGAGGATTTCCCGAACCGACCCAAACAGATTGAATGGACTTTGGCACGAGAGAAAGTTGTGTCGAGCAATGTCAGTTTATGTCGATGGCACGAAGATATGATAACATAGGAGCTCAAATGGCTGACTTACTCGCATAGCTCGGCTCTTTAGTGTTTTTTTAGAATGCTTTTAATTCTTTACAATATAATGCAAATATCTATAGCCGTAGGATTCTCATTTATACAACACACACAATAAGTGTTCAGCTCTAATACTGAAAATTATATTAAGTCGAAGGTTTTAATTTTCAATTTAGTTTTTGTCAAATTCATGCCCAACAAGAATACAACAGAAGTGAAATATCTGTTATGCAACCTTCCAACGAAGCTGCATCCATGCTAATATATGTATAGCATCTCGCGTCGCCGTAAGTTTTTGCCGCCGCAACGCGTGGGCACAAGGTTTAAAATGGCTTTTATCATACAAGTTATAATAATAACTTTTCTTAATCAATCCCATGCTACTTTTTAATTAATAAACAATATTCTATTTTATACTCTTTTATACAATAATGAATTGATTTTTATAAATTTGTATTATTGATATTTTGTTATTATTGTTATCGAGTATTATTAATAAAAAAAACTTTTGTTATATAAATATTAAAAGTAACATATAAAAAGAGTTAGTGTTTACAAAAACTAGATTTAGTCTCATATCAAATAAATAATATTTATAAAATAAAATGAATTTTTAGATAAATGTAAATAAAAAAAACCTTTTAAATTCAAATTTAGAAATGTATGAAAAAACAAATTGATAGATAATACTTTATATTTTCTAGCATGAGAATATAAATTATTATGTATCATCAATTGAAACATACATAACTTAAAATTTTTTTTTTTTGTGAAGGGGTTGTTTTTCGATAATTTAATTATTAATAATCATGAAAAGCTGAAAAGTATTATTTTTTCTTATAAATTAAGTATTTTGTAAAAAATTTTTTTTTATGGAAATCTAAAAGTGTATAATTAATAGTGTAAAACAAAAAATAAATAAAATAAGCTAATGAGACTTTTTTTTTTATAGTTATTAATTATATGGGCCCAAATTATTTGAATCTATAAATAGTTAATACAGATCCATTTTTGTTTTTAAAAAATAACATAATTCATTCACATGTTTAATAATTTAATTTTTTAAAATTAAGAATTATGATTGGTCAATTACTCAATTGTTGTTAGGACAATTTTCTTTTGATATATATTAGATTTTAGGTCGTGCCTAATACACGGGGTTTACGACGTTATCAAAATTAGATATTAATTTATTATGGTTTAAAGTTTAGTTTATTTTTTTATTAATAAAAAATTGATCTATATATTAAAACTTTGAGTTTTATATTGAAATATTTTTTAAAAATACGTCCATCGACTTTTTTCTATAGTTATTAATTATATGGGCCCAAATTATTTTAATTTATTAATAGTCAATAAAGATCCATTTTTTTTTAATAACATAATTCAGTCACATGTTAATAATTTATTTTTTAAAAAATAACATAATTCAGTCACATGTTTAATAATTTAACTTTTTAAATTTTATAAATTCTGATGTGTCTAATACACGGGGTTACACGTTATCAATATTAGATATTAATTTATTATGGTTTAAAGTTTAGTTTATTTTTAGTTAATAAAAAATTGATCTATATATTTTAATATATAAAAATTTGATATATATATTAAAACTTTAAGTTTTATATTGAAATATTTTTGTAAAATATATCCATCGACTTTTTTCTATAGTTATTAATTATATGGGCCCAAATTATTTGAATCTATAAATAGTTAATACAGATCCATTTTTGTTTTTAAAAAATAACATAATTCATTCACATGTTTAATAATTTAATTTTTTAAAATTAAGAATTCTGATTGGTCAATTGTTGTTAGGTCAATAATTTTCTTCTAAAATATACTAGATTTTAGGCTGTGTCCAATACATGGGGCTTACGACGTTATCAGTATTAGGTATTGTTTTACTATGGTTTAGAGTTTAGTTTACTATTTTTAGTAATAAAAAATTGATCTATATATTAAAACTTTGAGTTTTATATTAAAATATTTTTTAAAAATATGTCCATCGAAGTTGTTTATTATGACATACTTAGCGATATTTGAATAATAAAAATAATAATAGGTCATTATCTTTTTATTTGCTTTATTGATATCCATGGTGTATTACGTTTTTATTTTACACTATTATAAATAATATTTTATTTTTAGATGAAACATATTCCAAATATTTCAATTAGAATATGACAATGTTATGTGTTTCCTATAAAGATTATATTTTTACATGCTTTATTTTTCGTATATGTGTCATGACAATTACTAAAAAAACTTCAAAAAAGAATAATAGTACAATTAATTTAAAATCATAATATATTTACATTAAATTTTATTTATTTTTAATTAATTAATTTATATTTATGATAGAACGTATTATTAAGATATATATTAGATTATTTTTATTAATATATATTAGCTATTATTTTATTGGATATATATTAGATTATTTTTATTAATATATATTAGATATTTTTTATTTTATATTATTAAATTATTGGTTAAAAAGTGTATTTTAAAACAAAAAAAGTATAAGTTAAAGTCAAAATTGAAAACAAAGTCAACTTTAGAAATCGAGAGCTGTGATTGGTCGATAAGTTATTAAAGCAACCGTGTTTTATATTAAATTAAAAGATTATGATTATAATAATTTAAATTATTAAAAATTATAATAATACTAATAATAAAATTATTAAAAATTATAATAATACTAATAATAAAATTATTAAAAATATAATAATACTAATAATAAAATTATTAAAAATATAATAATACTAATAATAAAATTATTAAAAATATAATAATACTAATAATAAAATTATTAAAAATATAATAATACTAATAATAAAATTATTAAAAATATAATAATACTAATAATAAAATTATTAAAAATATAATAATACTAATAATAAAATTATTAAAATTTTAAAGATGATACAAAAATATATAAAACAAAAAGGTTTTACCCCAATTAAATGTCGTGCATTCGGGCGGTTTAGTTGGGGGTTTCTCCTCCTACTAGGTATTGAGGGTGAGGGGGCTCTCTAGCGCGGACCCGGTTAAGACAACATAAGCTAGATCCCCTGTTGCGAGCAAATGATCCGCACCTTTCAAAAAAAATAAATTGAAAGATATGGTACTCTTGGTAATATACTTTTTTATATATACTAGCTCAATCGATTTTTCGATAACTTTTTCTTGAATATTCAGTTATTTGTCATATCAAATTTTAAAAAATAAAAAACTAGCAAATGTTTTAACGCTAAAGTTCCTAATTATCTGTATCAAGAAATTTCCTTTTATGGCGGTAAAGTTGAGTAAATAGTTTTAAACAAGGTCTATACATGTTTATATGTTTTAAATATTTATTATATCTGGATAAATATACATTATATATAGTCAAGTGTTACCATTATAAAAAGAAAGTCTCACAATTAATAAATAATTTTAAAAATAAATATACAAAATACCGGATAAGAAATTGGAATCATATGACATTTAAATACTAAAATTAATGAACTTCACAAATGGGTTCTAGGTAAGTTATTAACATATATACTTGATCATGATCATGTAGTTAATGTGGCAATTTAAATGTTATACAAGACCCTTCAAGAATTTAGGTTGGTAATAGGTTATTAAAGTTTTTGTGAAGATTGGTGTTGATATAATTAGCTATAGATTTTGATTTATACAGTTATAGATCTTCATATAAAGCAAGACGTATACTGTTACCTTAAAAAAAATTACCCGAGCTTTGCTAACTTAACATGATCCGGTGATGACAATAGGCATATACTCATAACCTTCCGTTTACGTTATAAGATTTAAATATGTTTGCAAATTTTCCTTTGAAATAGGTTTAATACTTTGATATAAGATAGCTCGGTGCAACGCACGGGTATCATATAAACCTAATATAGATATATAAGGCTATCTCCAATCCATGTGTCTTTGCTTGCCATTTATCATCCATCCTCGTCTATACTTACTCATAGCATTAAAGCATGTACATTCTTGCTTGTCTTTATAGTGATTTTCCGTAAGTAAGGTCCTTAACTAAGGATGTGGTTATAGATGTTTATAAGGATATGTAAAGTAGTTTGTATGATTTTAGATGTTTGTAAGAATACGTAAGAATGTTTATATGGTCGGAAGTAAAATTAAAAGATTTTAAGAATTTGTAAAGATATGATGTAATAGCCGACTAAGCAGTTAAGACGTCTAAAGATGTGAAGATGTCCCTAACATTGGAGACAAGAGTTTAACGAAACTCAACTGTTACTTATGGCACCTTGTTGGTCTTTTGCGGAACCACCCAATGAATTCTCCTAAAGTTGTGATGGGGATCGAAATTAGAATCAATTATACATATAATTTCGAATGTGTCAAAGCCATTTATCCGTTTACTTAGTTTTATTGTAAACTCTAAACACGTTTTGAGGCTATATAAAGTTTTTGAAAGCACATGATTCTTTGTTTAAGCATAGCCCGTCAACGATTTGTGCGGTTATACTTCAGCTCCTGTAGTGTGTAATTCAAAGGCAAATTACGGTGTTGACACAATGGACCCATATTAAGCCCTCTATGGTCAAGGATCGATCTGAACCACCAGTCAAATTTGGTGATCTGATTTTTAATTTTTTAATTGATAAAGTTGTACATTTTATTTTTGCGAGCTGGGTTTTTCATAATTAAATTTTACAAATTACAGTATATTTATAGATCTATACTACCGTATAAAAACTGTAGACCCTTATGTTGAAAAGTTACATTTTTAAGATATGCGAATTGATTAACATATCCCTCTTACATATATACATTATTTATCAATTAACTCATAATATACAAACGCCAACTCTTTTACATCAATTATATACATTACTCGTTACGGCTGCCACCACATCACCAGCACCGCCTAAAGAAATTATAAGAACATGATACTGAAATCATTTTAGAGAACTACTCGAAAGATTGATTATCAAAATAGAGTTTACAAACCAGAAATAAAAAATACAATAATCCACCGGATAACAGAGTGAATCAAGGGACAAACACACTTATTACATAACCAGAAGAACTAACAATAACATGATGAAATATAATGAAAATATGATTTGGGAGATATTTTATACAACGGCCATAAGAGGCAATAATAGAGATTTTGTGTGTTGTAACCCTAAGAGAGGAATAGTGTTTGTATATATAGGCAGTGACATCCATCATCTTCATCTTCACCCCTTTATCTTCTAATTTGCACAGCTTCAGTCCTCCAGGTTCCAGCTTTCACTTTTAGTCCAAACTAGTCCTCCAGGAATACATGTAGACAAAACCAGCTTAAGTTAGTAATATGACAATCAAGATGTTATAATTTTAACACCCATCCTCAGCTTGATTGTGAGAAGGGGTCAAACAATCCCAGTTTAGCTCATAAGTGTTTATGTTGATCCAAAGACAATCCTTTTGTAAAAACATCAGAAATATTATCTTGAGACAAAATTTTCACAGTTTCAATGACCCAAAAGTATTTTTTCTCTAATGAAGAATAGGTCAATTTCAAAGTGTTTTGTCTTCTCATGGAAGACTGGGTTGGCTGCAATTTGTAATGCAGCCTTACTATCACAAAAAACTTTTGTTGGGTTAGTCTTGGGAACACCTATGAACGAAATTGAAGAACAATAATTTATTATTATTATTGTTTATTTATTCGATTAGATTTAATCAGTCGGCTGTATAACTGACATACAAAAAATATTATTATTACAAGATGAATATGATCAAGATGATCAGTGGAATGATTGATCAAGATGAATCAATCAATTACAAGCAGAATATTATGAATCAAAACTAAAACGATCGAGAGAGAAATATATATCAAAAATAATATGGCTGCAAGAATGAATTAGGGTTAACCCTAATTCTTCTATATATACTTCCAGCTTTGGGTAAATGACTCCAGCCACCTTCATCTTCTCAATCTTCCAGAAATAGTCCCTTAAGTTCCAATAAAGACAATCCTGCACAAATACTTAACCCCGAAGTTAGAAATATGACAATAACTACCCAAAGTTTATATTATTTATTTTAATACCCTCCCTTAATATAAACTTTGGTAAACAATTTACTTTTGAAATAGATCTATCAAATTTAACTTATTTAACAAAAAATCATGTTTTGCAACACACAAACTTTTAGTAAAAATGTCAGCAGCCTGCTCATTAGAATCAACCTTAATGAGCTTTAACAATCCTGAACATACTTTTTCTCTAACAATATTAATATCAATTTTAATATGCTTAGTTCTTTCATGCAAAACAGGATTCGTAGCTATCAATACTGCAGATTTATTATCACAATATAAACTAACAGGAAGTAATTCTTTCACTTTAAGATCATCAAGAATACTTAAAATATAGATTACTTCACATGTAACAGTGGCCATTGCCCTATATTCAGCCTCAGTAGAGGACCTGGATACTGTTTGCTGCTTTTTACTTTTCCATGAAATCATAGTTTCTCCTAAGAAAATACAAAAACCTGTGACAGATCTTCTGGAAGTAATGCATTTACCCCAGTCAGAATCTACATAGGCACTAAGGTTAAGAGACTGGCCTTTGATTACATGAACACCCTTACCTGGAGCTTTTTTTAGATATCTAAGAATTCTGAAAGCTAGCTTCAAATGAGAAGCTTTTGGTTTGTGCATATATTGACTCAAGCAATGAACTGCATAACTTATATCAGGCCTTGTCAAGGTAAGATAAATCAATTTGCTTATAAGTTTTTGATATAAAGTAATATTATCCAAAACTGGATCATCAACAGAATCTCTATCAGTAATTACAAGATTCATATCCATTGGTGTATTCATAGGTTTAGCACCTAATAAACCATATTCAAATAACAAATCCATACAGTACTTCCTTTGAGATAAACAAACACCTTTATCAGTGTCAAGAACTTCAATACCCAAAAAATATTTCAGTTTTCCTAAATCTTTAATCAAAAACTTTGAATTTAAAAACTGTTTTACCTTGTTTACTTCATTCTCATCATTACCAGTAACAACAATGTCATCAACATATACTAGTAATGCAATAAACAATTTTGAATCACTTTTGATAAACAAGGAATAACCACACTTACTTTGTACAAAACCATATTCAATCAAGGAACAAGTAAGTTTATGTTAGGTCCAGATTTACTGGACTCGCTCCAGACTCGACTACTAGAGCCTTACTGAAGATCTGTCCAGAAATGATATTTACTGGACCTACTCCAGACTTGGAAACTGGAGTCCCTCTGAAGATTTGTTCAGAAATAATGAAAGACCAGTGAGCAAATACTTGTATAGGAAATTTGGAGTATTCTCCAGATTAGCTCACTGGACTTCACCCCAGTCCAGATCTATTCTACTGAAGACGTTCTCACTGAAGTCAAAGACTGAAGTCAGAATAAAGAAGACTGACAAATGGCGGAGTCCACTGGAAGTCTTACCAGATCTGAACACTGGAGGATTGTCAGTGTTCCAGACCTTACAAGTCTGAACACTGATATCGAGGAATTGACTTTTGCCTTTACACACTTTCCAAAGAACATTCCACTTGTTCTTTACTAAAGTATCTACGTGTGTAAAGGTGGTTGGTTAAAAGAACAAAATCATGTTGATGTGACTTTATCCTTGTACCTTAACCAATGCATTTAATAATCTTGTCGGTTCATTAAATGCATGCAACCATATTTGTACGGCACAATTTCACTGGTGAAATTGTTTGCCTATAAATACAAAGTCATTTCTTTGAGAAAATTACTTTTAGCATTAAAGGTGTATTTGTCTAAATACTCTCGATCTTAAACAGGGATACTTCACAACTTTAAGTATCTCGATCCAAAAGAGTTATTTGGCAAATATAGATCATTTGTAATTCATAGGTTGTTAGGATACTTACATATTTGTATTATCTTGATTCCGCACAACCTTGTATTTTATTTAACATCATAAATAAAATACACTTGAAAATATTACATTGTGTTCCACCTTTAGTTTATTGCTTTTAGTCTTGTATTACTTTGTTTATATACTTGCATTTATATTCAAGTAATACTAGTCCATTCTAGTGATTATTAGACTTGTTGTATTTTACACTTCTGGGTTAACCATCTCGTGCTTGGGACTTTACAATTGGTATCAGAGCAGAAGGCTAAACATTGCCTAGATCTGCTTCTTTGATGGCCACCCCAGAAAATACACAAGCAAGTTTTAATTTTGGTCCTGATCCTAATGTCAATGTTAATGATCAAAATAATGAACCACCTATTGTTAATAACACTAATCCACCTCCTCCTCCTACTCCTGCTTCTCCACATGTGCATGTGCACTACTCAAATAATCCTGTTCCTAAATTCAGTGGGAACAGTGATGAATTTGGTACGTGGAAGGCTAGGATGATATTACATATCACTGGTATTGAGAGAAACATGATGAAAATTTTAAATGAAGGACCTTATGTCCCCACATCACCTCTCAATGCTCTTCTTGATCCAACTGGATCTAGAAGGGCAGGGAAAAGAGGGAGGAACATTGGTCTGAAGAGGAGAGGAGATTGGTAAATCTAGATACCCTTCTCAAAAACATGATCCTCGGGGCTGTTCCTGAAACCTTAATTCCTACACTAGTTCTTTTTCCTAGTGCTAAAACCATGTGGGATGAACTAATGAACCAGTTTGAAGGAGGAGATGACACCATTGTCACCAGAAAAGTCTCCTTAAACAAGAGGTATGAGTCATTTTTTGCTCAGCCTAATGAGTCTCTCACTGGTACTTACACCAGATTTATGAGTATCATAAACCAGTTGAGAGGTCTTGGGGTTGAAAAGGACAAGGATATACTTCTGGAGAAATTTTGTGATATTCTGCCCACCAAATGGTCTCACATGATCCTGGTCTTACGACAAGGTAAAACTCTGCACACACACACTCTCTCAACTTTATATGGAGCTTTCAGGTACACTGAAGAAAATCAAGCTCAGAGAGTAGTGGCAGAACAAGATGCTTATAACCATGCCTCCAGTAGTCCTACTGTGGTTAGTCATACTGAACCACAAGGTACAACACTGATATCTTCTGAGAATGTATTTTCTATGAAGAAGATGGTGTCTGAACTCATGGATTCTGGAGAAGCCAGTCAAATCTCTCCAGATTGTGATGAATCTGATAATGATGACCTGGTTGCTATGATTGCTAAAACGTTTAACCGTTTCAAAGCAAGAGCAAATAGGCCATCTGGACAATTTGCATCCAGTTCTTCAACTGATAAGACCAATCTGACATGCTTTAAGTGTGGCAGAAAAGGTCATTTCATGAAAGATTGCAAGTCCAGTCAGTTTGTCTCACAGCCTGGTCCATTTTCTTCAAATAAAAAGCCTGATGATAGCTATAAATCGAAATACAAAAAGCTTAAGGCTCAGATTGCTCTCATGGCACAACAAATGGAAAATAATAATAAGTGCATGATTGCAACAACTGAAGAGAAGTGGGTTCCTTCTGATGATTCATCTTCTGATGAAGAAGAAGAAAGAGATTGCTGTTACATGGCTCTGGCAGACGAAGAGCACCTGGTGAAGGAAGATGTCACATCTGGACGATGGGTGGACATTGTTATCAAGAAGGTTAGTGATTATGATACTGCAACTGACCAAGAATTAAAACTGGACATTGCTGAAGCTCTTAATTCTGATTTAATATTTGTTGAAACTGTTAGATCTGACTGTGTAAATGGTCTAGAAACAGATTTTTCTGAAATAACTGTTTTAAAATAAAAATTAAAGGAACTTCAAGACATTGAACTGGCATTTCAAGCCCAGGTTCTGGTAACTGAACAATTGATTCAAGAAAAACAAGATCTTGAAGTCATTTTAGAAAAGGAAAAACTGGTGATTAAATCATGGCTTGAAACCAGAAAGCCATATGATGCTGGAGTAAATCAATTTCCCGCTCAAAAACGTGCATATTTAGATGGAAATACTCATGTTGCATCATTAATACCAGTAATCGATCGTTTACCAGAGGGATTCAGGCCCGTTACTGTTTATGATGAGCCTGTAACTCCCAAGGCCAATATTTTCCCAGTTCAATCCCCAGAGGTTAAGACTGGAGCATTCCAGATGACTGCTCCAGTTAAAAAGGTCAATCTAAAGAAACCTTTGCCTCAGACCAATCCCCTACCTAAGCCTACAACTGGAAAGGCTCAGGTTTCATCTGATGAAAATGTTTTGTCAAGGTTAGAGAGCCAGATTAAACTACTGACTCGTCAATTTCAAAGTTTTAATGCAAGATTAAACTTTATTGAGGGTACTTCATCTGGCCCTAGACAAAATACTAAACCTTTTTCCAAGAAAGAAAAATATATTTCTCCAGTTGAGAAAAAGAAAAAGGTTTCAAAACTATCAACCCCAGTGGTCTTTTCAACTAAGATCACTGTTGAAGAAAGTGAACTCAACCAGATACCTCCAGGGACCTATAAGGGAGGGTCCAGTGAACCCATCAGTCGATGGGTTCCTAAATCTAATTGATATATCTGGTGGATGTGCAGGGCGATCGTAAGAAATATATCTGGTATCTTGACAGTGCAGCTGGCAGGACAATGACCGGATGTAAGACCCTGCTGGAGGAGTTCACCATTTCTGATGGACCCTCCATTACTTTTGGAAATGATGGTTGTGGAAAGACTGAGGGATACGGTGTTCTGAACAATGGACAAGTCAAGTTCAGACGAGTTGCATTTGTTAATGGTTTGAAATATAACCTGATCAGTGTAAGTCAACTGTGTGACGATGGCTATCAAGTTCTATTCAATATTGCTCAGGGCATTGTATTCAACAAGGACTGGAAGGTAGTGTTGATTGCTCCCAGAAAAGGGAATGTGTACGTGATGGATATGGAAAGCTCTCCTTCAGAGCAGTGTTTCTATACTCAAGCTGACGAAGACACAAACTGGTTATGGCACAAAAGGTTATCCCATTTAAATTTCAAAATATTAATAAGTTGTCTAGAAAACAACTGGCAGATGGGATACCTTCAGTTTCCTTCAAAAAGGAAAGGCCATGTCCAGGATGTGAGATGGGTAAGCATAAACGTACCAGTTTCAAGACCAGACAGAATTTCAGCATATCTGAACCTCTTCATATGCTTCATATGGACCTCTTTGGTCCAGTGAATGTTCAGACTCGTGCTGGTAAAAGATACACCCTGGTGATCGTAGATGAATTTTCCAGATATTTTTGGGTTATCTTTCTCAGGTCTAAAAGTGAAGCTGCTGCTGAAATCATCAGTCTTATCAAGCAAATTGAGCTCAAGTACAGTCGAAAGTGTGTCAGTTACGAAGTGACAATGGAACAGAATTCCAGAATGCAACTCTGGAGTCATTCTGTACTGACACTGGCATCTCCCAGAATTTCTCATCAGCCCGCTCTCCAGAACAAAATGGAGTGGTGGAAAGGAAAAATCGAACGCTGATAGAAGCTGCCAGGAGTATGCTTGCTGAATCTGGTCTGTCTACCAGTTTCTGGGCTGAAGCAATTGCTACTGCTTGCCACACCCATAACCGGTCAGTGTATGTGAAGCGACACAAAAAGACAGCCTACGAAGTCTTAAAAAATAGAAAACCAAATATTGGTTATTTTCATTTTTGGATGTCCAGTTTACATCCTGAACGACTCCAGTCAGTTAGGCAAATTTGATGCCAAAGCTGATGAAGGGTATTTCTTAGGCTATTCAGCCATTCGCAAGGCCTTCAGAGTCTATAACAAGAGACTGGAGAAGGTCCATGAGTCAATTCATGTCACATTTGATGAAACAAATGCTGCAATCAATAAACAGCCAACCCTTGATACTCCCCCAGTAACTCCAATTGTCTTCTGTGAATCTGATCCTATCAACTACAATAAAGATTCAGAAGACAAAGTTTCCAGTCATCCTGATCTGGAACCTATTCAGAAAAAGAAACTCTCCAGTGGTACTCCATTCTATCCTTCTATTATTTTCAAGCTACCCTCTGAAATTAATATTGGATCAGATGTTCGTACTACTCCCCCAGTATCAGTATCGGTTGAGAATATACCAGAAATGTCTTCATATGAAGAATTCCAAACTGAACCAGTACTTCAAGAAACGCCTTCAAATGAAGAATTTCATGATGCAAATCGTGATTTAAATGAATCAGATGAAGATGCTGAAGTAGTCTGGGAAGATCCTCCTCCTGAAGCAACACCAGAGGAGACTCAACTGAATTCTTGCACTGATATTGTTGTCAGTAACAATCCTGGTCAGTACTCCAGATGGACAAAAGCTCATCCTATCAATCAGATCATAGGTGACTCCAGTCGAGGAGTTCAGACCAGAAGAGCCTCCAGTAATCAATGCCTATATGTTAGTTTTCTATCATTGATAGAACCTAAGAAGATTGACGAGGCTATGGAAGATCCAAGCTGGGTGACTGCTATGCAAGAAGAGCTTCACCAGTTTGAAAGGAACAAGGTTTGGTACCTAGTCCCTTTCCCAGTTGGAAAGAAAGAACCAATTGGAACCAGATGGGTCTTCAGGAACAAGGTAGATGAAGATGGTCACGTAATCAGAAACAAGGCCAGACTGGTAGCACAAGGCTACTGCCAGTCAGATGTCGATTTTGATGAATCATTTGCTCCAGTGGCTAGACTTGAAGCGATCAGAATTTTCTTAGCATTTGCTGCTCATCATCAGTTCAAGGTCTACCAGATGGATGTAAAGAGTGCATTTTTGAATGGAAAACTTGAAGAAGAAGTTTATGTCAGACAACCACCAGGTTTCGTTGATGAAAAGCATCCACATTGGGTATATCGTCTGGACAAGGCGCTTTATGGCCTCAGAAAAGCCCCACGTGCCTGGTATGATACTCTGACTAAACATTTATTGAAAAATGGTTTCAAAAGAGGTGCAATTGACAATACCTTATTTATTCTTCATGAAAAAGGTAATCTGTTGATGGTACAAATTTATGTTGATGATATTATTTTTGGCTCTACTGATGATAAAATGTGCAAGAAATTTTCGAAAATAATGTCAACAGAATATGAAATGAGTTTGATGGGTGAATTAACATTTTTTCTAGGACTTCAGATTAAACAGACCAGAGATGGTATTTTTATTAATCAAGAAAAATATGTTAGAGATCTTTTAAAGAAATATGATATGAACTCTTCACCATCTAAACCCACTCCAATTTCTGCACCATTAACACTGGACTCTGATCCAGATGGTAAACCAGTGAACACCACTGTCTACAGAGGCATGGTTGGTTCACTGATGTATTTAATTGCCAGTAGACCAGATATTATGTTTTCAACATGTTTATGTGCCAGATATCAGTCTAATCCAAAAGACTCTCATATGCTTGCTGTAAAGCGCATACTGAAGTACCTTAAGGGTGTCCCCAGTTTGGGTCTTTGGTATCCCAAAGGCTCAGGCATGGATCTAATGGGTTATTCAGATTCAGATCATGCCGGTTGTAAGATAGACAGGAAATCCACTACTGGTGGATGTCATTTCCTTGGTGGCAAACTGGTCAGCTGGACCAGTAAAATGCAAACTTCAGTTTCACTATCCACTGCTGAAGCTGAATACGTGTCTGCAGCCAGTTGTTGTGCTCAGATACTCTGGATGAAGAACCAGTTGCTTGATTATGGTATTAAGTATTCAAAGACCCCAATCTTTTGTGGTAATACCAGTGCCATTGCTATCTCGAACAATCCAGTCATGCACTCCAAAATGAAGCACATTGATCTCAGGTATCATTTCATTCGTGATCATATTATGAAAAATAATATTGAACTCCATTTTATTCCCATTGACAAACAACTCGCTGACATTTTTACTAAACCTCTGGATGTCAAAACTTTTGAATATCTTGTTGGTGAGTTGGGAATGTTAAACCCTTAAATCTGGAACCTTGGTATTGAACGCCGTTGTGTACTATCAGGGATCCTTGATTTAAAGATTTATAAATTTATGACTGCTTAGATATCGAACGCCGTTGTGTACTATCTTTGCATTAATAGATTTCTGGATCAACATTCCAGGGGGAAAGACTTTGAAAGATATATTTTTGTTCTTAAAAATGTTTTAAGTTCAGGGGGAATTTATTAATTTATTTTCTCACTGGACAAAATTTTCCAGAAAATATTACTGGTACTTTGTAAATGTGTCCCTCTCACTGGTAATTAGGCAGGTTGAAGTGCATGTTTGAGGTGACTTTTTGTCTCCTTGTAAATGTGTCCCTCTCATTTGTCTGTATTAGTTGACGTGCATGTTTGAGGTTACCAGTCTCTTTCAAATGGTTTTCACTGGTACTTTACTGGAGTGTCCCTCCAGTGTACCATCAGTGTATGCTTCACTGGACTAATCCACCAGTGATACTAGAGTGTCCAGTCAACCTCCAGATACACTGGTCTGTCAGTCATAATACTTTTTAATACTTGGTCATTGTGCGTGCCACGTAAGCAAAATCTTTTGAAAAGATATTTATCTTAATATTTATCTTATTATCCTACGTGGCATGTAAATTTTTCAAAGAAATGATGGTATTTTTACCTTGGGAAGACAAAAAGTGCAACTTGTTACTGTTTGTGGGCTGTAAACCGTCACACATTAATGTGTGATGTGATGTATTCAATGCGGATCTCAGAACCCGATCAAAATTATATTTGATAATTTCAAATTAACCGTTTGAGTTCCATATTCTCTCTCCTATATATACCCACTTTCACTTTCAATTGCATTTACTTCGAACATATTTACTCCCAAATCCTTCAAATTCCTTCATTTATTTCTTCATTCTTCATTTACTCCCATTCAATTTCCAATCATATATCACTCTCATATTTACTTCAATTCATCAAATCTTCATAAAAACCCTAATTCTTTAATCTCATCTTCATATATCTATTCATCATATTCAATGGCACCAAGACAATCCAATTCTCCTAAAAATCTGCTCGCCGCCGAATATGCTCCGGTTGCAAATATTGTTAAGGCACCTCATATTACTCTTGAAGCTAAAGCAATAAGAATAAATATGAATAACTGGATGGCAAAACTCTCACTTTCCAGTGTTCATAATGCCCGTTCCATTATTGGGAGACTAAATACATTTTTTCTCTCATGTCCATTATATGGTGCTTTGACCTTAAATCCAGGGAAGATGTACCACGATTATTTATGTGAATTCTGGTACACTGTTGTATATGATGATGCAACTTCATCAATTATTTATTCTCTTAAGCAAGGTACCAGACCCTTGGCTTTCACTGTTGATACACTCAGGTCTGTTCTTCAATTGAACTATTTTGCACAGAATGAGATGCCCGTTGAACTTCCCTCTGGTATAAATACAAGGGAAGTATGCAGATTGATGGGGCATACAGAGATAGTGGATGAGCATGGCCAGTTACTAAGAAAGGGAACAATCTACATGAGCAGGCTGTCAGACTCATGGAGATTCTTCTTCACACATTTGGTTGAATGTTTGGGAGGCAGTTCTGGAGGACTTGACCAGATAAATCAAACTCATCTCCAGATTGCCTACTGTCTTTGGTTTGGTTATAGAGTAGATTTTGCTCAGATTATATTTGATGATCTGGTAGAGCGTCTCAAGGTGAAAGGTAGAAAAGCTTTTGTTCCATATATCCGTTTCCTTTCACTCGTTTTTAAAAGAGCTCTAGGAGACCAGTATGATTATGAAACCACTCACTTTTCTGTAAGTGAGTATATGCGTGATCTGACTAACCTTAGATCTCCACCAAATGAGGTAGATATTCCTCAGACCATGCTTTCTTTCCAAAATGATGCACCTGATGAGCAAGCAGAGGCTCCAGGTAGGAGGTCAGATTGTTGTAGGACCCACTGAAGTCATCAATGTTGAAAATGTGCAACCGATAACCCAGGTGGCTCCTGAGGTTCAACAGACTGAACGTACTACTCGACCCAGAATGTCCAGGCGCCTTATGAGGGCTGGAGTTCAGGTAAATCCAGAAAGACATCCAGGCGATGTCATGAATTTAGATGGGTCTCCGATTTTTGAACAAGAAAATATTGTACAAGATGCTGAGCAGGTTGAAAATGTACAAAATATTGAGCAGGTGACTGATGAACAGATAGAGAATGTTGCTCAGAATGTTGAGCAGGAGACTGGTGAGCAAGATGCTCAGATAGACTTAAATGTAGAAGTTGGTGAACAGGCTGGTGATGAAACTATTGGTGATCAGACAGTTGGGATGGCTCCAGATTGGGATGAGGTAGATTCCCCAATGTCTGAAGGTTTTGATGTAAACATGAATTTCCTGGGTGATGAAGTAGAAAATATTGACACATCTGCTATTGCTTCAGTCACCCAACCAATTATAACTGCTGAAATGCCACCACCACCACCAGAATCCACTATGCCACCACCCCCACCACCTTCAATTCCACAATCCACTCCTTATTTCACTCCTTCCACAATTCAAACTTCACAAACTCAACCACCACCACTTGAAACTCCAATCGACTTAACTGAACAACGTGTGCTGGACTCGACAGTAGTAACTGCTGAAACTACTTCTGAAGAGGTCTGGACACAAGTACCATTTATGACCAGAATGACTTCAACTCTTGATCCTCCCAGTGGTCCCTCCTCTTCTTCTTCAGCCGAGGTCCAAGGCCTTTTAAGTAAGGTGGCGGACCTGGAGAGATCACTCCAGTCTTCTTCCCAGGTTGTTTCTGATTTTAAATCTTTATTATCAAACAATCTTGCTTCTGAAATGAATATCTTTGCTGGGAATGAGAAGCTGGTATTTGAAAAGTTGGATGAACTGGTACTGGCCACAAATAACAACACTGAAAATCTCAAAGTGGCAGTCCAGGGATTAGAGGCTAGGCTGGTTAGTTCTGTTCAGACTGCAGTGAAAGGTGAACTTGTTCAACCACTGGCAGGTCTGACAGATGAGGTTAAGAAATTGGTTACCAGGGTTAGTTCTTTGGAGAGTAGGCCATCACTTGATCAGAATGCTGTTGTTAGCACAATCAGTGATGAGGTTGCTAAGAAGTTCAGACATGGAATGTTAAAAGAAATTTCTGAAGAGATTTCTGGGTCTGTTCTTAGAACCATTCAGGATGGTTTATTACCACAAGTGGTGGAGATGATAGAAAAAGAAATGCCAAAATAGTTGTCTTCAGAAATTCAAAACATTAAGAAGGAAGTGACTGAGATGAGGCAGACTGTGAATATCACAGTTCCAGTGGCAGGAAGAACTTTTGGTGAGACAGACAGACACATGCTTGAACAGTTGTGGAATGATCTCAAGTCAAGAACTGGTGATCATTCCAAGGGGGAAAAGTCGTCTGTAGTCACTGGTAGTCCAGAAGGTTTGTTTAGGAAAAAGAAAGAAGTGGTTGCCAGTGCTATTGAAAAGGCCTTTGCTACTGAAAGCATCGTGCAACGAAAACAAGTGACTGGTACTGATACCAGTGCACAATTAGCACAGAGGGCACTTGGCACTGAAGCCATTGTGCAGGGTGAAGAGGCTGCTGGTACTGATGCCAGTGAGCCCCAGTTCGAAGCCTTCCCAGATATCCCAACAACTCTGAAGTCTGTAAAAGGAAAGAAACATATGGTATCTGGAGAAGAAAGTGAAATTGCTGAAGGTTCATCAGAGTTTCCTACTGCTGATGATGACACCTCAAAAAGACTGGAGCAAGAATGTATAATGATAGAAATCTTCAAGAAAAATCAAAAGAGATGAACTGCTGGCCCACCAAAGGGAGATGGCAAATATGGGGACTCTGGATTCGTACAATGCTGGCAGGTTGGGCATTAATATTGATGTATACAAAAAGATGAAGGATGACCCCAGAGTTCATCAATGTCTGAATGCATTGGATGATGTACACATTCGCTCCAGATACTCTGAAGAAGAACAGGTTTATGATGCAGTTACATATGGTGTCAGTGTTGTGGAACTGATCAGACAAAGAACGGAGGAACTGGTGAACCTCCAGAGAAAGATTAGAAAGAATGCAGGTGCTCTGGAGATAGAGTACAGGAAGAAGATTAAAGGCTTGCCTAAACTTACTGCCAAACAGCTCAAAGCAATTAAAGATGCAGATGTAAGCACATTCATTCCTCTGGATACTTCACTCAAAATTAATCGTGAAAAACTCCAGTCTGCCATGGAACAGCAGAGAGTATCCAAGGAAACCGAATATTTGATCCAGATGGCTAAGCAAAAAGCCAGATATGAAGAAATGTCAAATTACAGGGCTGATGCCAGAAGGATCATTGGTGCAGAAATTAAGCTTGCTGATAATCATGAAGCTTTGTCAAAGTTTGAAATAAAGTTGACCAGGGAAGGCAACTTTACTGATGAAAGAAAGAGTGCTTCAGTCCAGGCGTTTGGATGGAGTGAACTGAAGGAGATTGCCTTAACGTTCAGGGGGAAGACAGATTTGTCGACTGACGTTAAAGCATTTCTGAAGAGGGTTGAGAAGGTGTGGAGAAGAAAGCAACAGATGGAAGTTGCAATTGGCATGAAAGCACCAGAATCAGTACCATCTTCTCCATCACCTAAGAGAAAGGCTTCTGAAGATGCTCCAGGACAGACATCGAAGAGAAGGGCCTAACTCTTGTATCATTTACTTGTTGTTTGTATTTAAATTCACAAAATTGTAACTTATTTTCTGTTGATGGCTGTAAATATAGTTGCATATTTTGTTTCACAAAGTAAATGATCAGATTTAGTCTAAGTTAGAACTAGAAGATGAAACTGAAAACACTAATGATCTATAAAGTGTTTTTCAGTAACTTAAAATTTTTAGACTAAGTCAAAACTAGTGTTTTTCAAGCATACAAAGTTGTATAGATATAAGCTTGAAAACACTTGCATTATTTCTAAACAAATAGGGGGAATTTGTTAGGTCCAGATTTACTGGACTCGCTCCAGACTCGACTACTGGAGCCTTACTGAAGATCTGTCCAGAAATGATATTTACTGGACCTACTCCAGACTTGGAAACTGGAGTCCCTCTGAAGATTTGTTCAGAAATAATGGAAGACCAGTGAACAAAATACTTGTATAGGAAATCTGGAGTATTCTCCAGATTAGCTCACTGGACTTCACCCCAGTCCAGATCTATTCTACTGAAGACGTTCTCACTGAAGTCAAAGACTGAAGTCAGAATAAGAAGACTGACAAATGGCGGAGTCCACTGGAAGTCTTACCAGATCTGAACACTGGAGAATTGTCAGTGTTCTAGACCTTACAAGTCTGAACACTGATATCGAGGAATTGACTTTTGCCTTTACACACTTTCCAAAGAACATTCCACTTGTTCTTTACTAAAGTGTCTACGTGTGTAAAGGTGGTTGGTTAAAAGAATAAAGTCATGTTGATGTGACTTTATCCTTGTACCTTAACCAATGCATTTAATGATCTTGTCGGTTCATTAAAGGTGAATTTGTCTAAATACTCTCGATCTTAAACAAGGATACTTCACAACTTTAAGTATCTCGATCCAAAAGAGTTATTTGGCAAATATAGATCATTTGTAATTCATAGGTTGTTAGGATACTTACATATTTGTATTATCTTGATTCCGCACAACCTTGTATTTTATTTAACATCATAAATAAAATACACTTGAAAATATTACATTGTGTTCCACCTTTAGTTTATTGCTTTTAGTCTTGTATTACTTTGTTTATATACTTGCATTTATATTCAAGTAATACTAGTCCATTCTAGTGATTATTAGACTTGTTGTATTTTACACTTCTGGGTTAACCATCTCGTGCTTGGGACTTTACAATTGGTTCCACTGTCTAGGTGCTTGTTTAAGTCCATACAAGGACTTAACAAGCTTACACACTCTAGTATCATTTTTGGAATAATAACCAGGAGGCAAAGTCATATAAACCTCCTCTTTTAACTCACCATACAAAAAAGCATTGTTAATGTCAAGTTGAAACAAAGACCAACCATTATTAACAGCAATACTAATTAAACATCTTACTGTAACCATCTTAACTACAGGAGAAAAAGTCTCCTCATAATCAATTCCTACCTTTTGGTTATACCCTTTTGCTACAAGTCTAGCCTTAAATCTTTCTATTTCACCAGTTGACTTGTATTTTACTTTATATACCCATTTGCAACCTATGGGTTCTCTATTAGGAGGAAGATCAGTAATGATCCAAGTATCATTCCTATGAAGGGCTTCCATTTCTAAATTCATAGCCTCTACCCATCTAGAATCTTTAGCAGCCTCATTGTAACTAGATGGTTCTTTTTGTTTATTAATATTAGAAAGAAAACAATAAACATCAGGTTTCAAGTTTGAATAATTCACAACCTTTTCAATGCCATATTTAACTTTACCATCTAACACATAATCTTTTAAATTTCTAGGTAAATTAGACTGCCTATCTGACCTTCTAAGTTGAATCTGTTGATGGTTGTGGTCCACATTTAAAGGTTCATTAGGAATCCCAAGATCACCTAAGAACCCTCCCTCAGCATTATCAATAACCTCCTCACCATCCAACACCTCATTGGTGTGATCATTAGGTGTTGCTGTGCCTCCCAAATCTCTGGCAGCATCACTGCTACCAGTTTCAATGGCTGCACTACCCTCACCTTCTTTGTTTTTAAGATTGATGTCATCATTGGGACCAGTGGAACCAACAACATCACCAATCCTGTCAATAAAATAAGTATAATCATCATTACTCATATCTTGATCATTAAGTTTAAAAGGAAAAACATGTTCATAAAATTTGACATCTCTTGAATAGAAAACACTTTTATCTTCAAGACTGTACAATTTATATCCTTTTTTGAACTAGAATAACCAATTAAAACACATTTTTTAGCTCTTTTAGAAAATTTGTCCTCATTATTAAGAATAGTAGCATAACACAAACAACCAAAATTTCTTAGATGAGACAAGTTTGGTTCAAACCCAAACACAAGTTCATAAGGAGTTTTTCCTTTGAGAACTGAAGAAGGAGTCCTATTAATTAAATACACAGCAGTCATAACACATTCAGGCCACATAAACAATG